>CALYLW010000496.1:13809-515237 GCA_944989445.1 Ampullaceana balthica | reverse complement strand
TTTAATCGTTAATTTCGATTAAAGCCAAAAATTAATATTTATGATGTCATAAATAACACTTGAATGTCTCCTTTATCTTATGTCATCTTTCAACCAACTACGGGAAAAGACAAGTTTGTTGACATTATTTGGTTCAAGTGATAATCGGGTCTAGTTGACAATATAACCAGTCGAGCTGAACAATAATCCACATGGAACTGGGTAATTTTTATTACTGCCATTGGCTTAATACGCCTTTCATTTGGTTTGATAAGTAAGCGAAGTGTTAGAACCATGGTAGGCAAACTTTATCAACATTTTGAACATTCCCGTCAGTCAATAGTTTAAAACCAAAATGTTCGTGTAATTGTCAGAAAATGTGTTATTATTTATCGGCCGATATTTTTTAAAAATTATTTTTGTTTTTACTTTTTGACTTCCTATAATTTGTAAGTGATGGGTCGATTAATCGTTTTAAAAAAATTTAATTGTTAAATTGTTTACGATTAATCGAAAAATTAATCGTTAATTAACACAAAAAATTGCCCTGAAAATTGTATCTTTATTTCACATAATTGCATTGTATAACACTTAATTATGCATATTTTAACATAAAACTTAAGATGTATAGTATACATATTCTTCATTGCAATCAACTATTGTTATTTGCGAGAAAATCGTGCACGCCAGGTCCAAAAATGTACAGGTCGTGATCCAGTTACAGAGGACGAGAAAGTGTTTTGGTTACGTGGAGGTGATTTGTGTGGAAATGGAGCGACAAGTGTCAAAGCATTAGCTTGGAGCGAAATATTATTAAACTATTTGTAGTTATGATTATGATATATTTTCCTTGCGAGGCTTTCTTGCCGCACAATTGTCCACACAAGTTATTTACAACATCTCAATTTTTTTTATACAAATATCAAATACACAGTGGTATCTCTTATAACAAACGCGTTGTTGGCCATTTTATGAGCGAGCGCGGTCGTAGTAAACGAAGTAAACGACCCGTGGGCGGTGCGCAGGCAAGCGCGCGGGCACGCAACGCGCGTTCGTTATGCGGGACAACGCTCGCTCTGCGAGTCGCGGATGTTCGCGTTGTTGGCCATTTTATGAGGGAGCGTGGTCGTTCCTTCGAAGCAAACGACCCCGCGTGCGGAGCGCAGGCACGCACGCGGGCACGCAACGCGCGTTCGTTGCGCGGGGAAAATTTCGCTCTGCGAGTCGCAGCAGCGTTCGTTGTACGGATCGTTCTTTGCGTGATCCGTTCGTTAAGCGCGGGTATTACTGTACAGTGGTACCTCGAGATACGAAGTTAATCCGATTCAGGGTGGTTTTCGTATCTTGGATTTTTCATATCTTATCAGTTTACAGACGCTCCTTCTATACAGAATATTATTGCGCCCTACACGTATCTATGGTTTTTGTTTAGTCCTGCATTCCTATCAGAGTTTTAAATGATGATAAAGTGTTGGTTTTCCTGGTTTCTTCAGGCAACCCACTCCTCGCCCGAATTCCGGACGTAAAGAACGAAAATTTGTGTGTGTTTGTTCTTTTGGTTCGGAATAGAAAATAATGGGGGTGAGACTGCAAACAGGCTTATAAATTAGTAAATGTATGACATATAAACAGGGTACTTGTGTACTATTTGTTCGTTGAGGAAGGCTCTTTGCCGAATCGTTCGTTATTTTGTTACGTCCTTTAACTCATACCCTGTTTATATGATATACATTGTCTATCTGAGGGTTGTATTAAGTTATCTTTGTGTTTTATTTCTAAATTAGAATTAATTGATTTATGTATAATTACTACAGTACTTTTGGTTCTTCTATCCTCTAGTGTTTCAAGGATTAATGATTTAACTAATGGTGTTATTCTTGTCAGTTATTTGCACTACGTTTTACATATAAAATGCATAATCCGTTCAAGCCATAAGGAAAAAAACACTAACAATAAAAATATCATGGAAAAACAGTGAAAAACAAAGTAGAATTCTTAAAGCCTTTGAAAGTACACATAAATCTAATAAATAATAATTGAACAATTTTTTTTAAAAACGTGATAAAATAAATATAAAATATTATACACACAAATGTGTACCATTACTGGGACAGAATAAACTCTATTGCGGGTCATCAAGAAACCATCATAACAACAATTAAGAGACGCAAGATGGCATGCTTCGGTCATGTACTGCGACATGATACCCTGACAAAAAGAATCCTGCAAGGCACTGTAGAAGGGGGCCGGCGAAGAGGTCGACAGCGGAAAAGCTGGCTGGACAACATAAAGGAATGGACAGGGATAAGATTGCATGAGTTATTGGCCGCCGCTCAAAATAGGCATATGTGGAGATCGTTATCTGTTGATGTGTCCATGCGCTCCCCCCAAACAACCGCAACGGTCACGGGGCTGATGATGACGATGATGATGAACCATTACATTTCGAGTGAGTGGACGTGGCTAAGTGTAAAAAGAAGTGATATGGGAGGAGAACGAATGGCAGAAAACATTGCGGCACTACGTACGAAACACTTAACTTTATTAAAAAGATAAATGTATTATTATCTTATCTTATCTTATCTGTTTACAGACGCTCCTTCTATACAGAAGATTATTGCGTCCTACGCTTATCTATGGTTTGTGTTTGGCCCTGCATTTTTATTAGAGATTTAAATGTTGATAAAGTGTTGGTTTTCCTGGATTCTTCAGGCAACCCATTCCACGCCCGAATTCCGTACGGGAAGAAGGAAAACTTGTATGTGTTTGTTCTTGCACACGGAATAAGAAAGGTGTTTTTATCCCTATGTCTATCTGAGGGCTGTATTAAGTTATCTTTGTGTTGTATTTCTAAATTAGAATTAATTGCTTTATGTATGATTACTACTTTGCTCTTGGTTCTTCTATCCTCTAGTGTTTCAAGGTTTAATGATTTAACTAATGGTGTTACTCTTGTCAGTTTTGAATATTCTCCAGTAATGAATCTGGAAGCTCTTTTTTGAATTTGTTCTAGTTTATCAATGTTTTCTTTGGTGGATGGGTCCCATACAGAAGATGCATAATTATGCAAACTTAACATGAATTAATGCTCAATTTAGACATTTAATGCAACCCTACACTAAACATTCGTAACATAATAATTAAGCTAAGGTTGTTTTGTTGGGGTTTTTTTTTGGGTCACTTAAAAAAAAATATTTTACTGGTTTGATTGTTTTTAAATCCTTTATATCAACTCGTGGTGTCTGCGGCCGCCCTTGATTGCTTGCTTGCTTGTCGCCAAAACTTTGGATCGATTTTTAACCCACTTGCTCGAAAGCTAGTGAGCTGAAATTTTGCAGGCAGTTTTGTACCGATGATAAAAACAATGTATCAAAATTTCAGATCGATCGCATGTACCGTAATTGAATTATTGATTTTTTAGATTATTTTATTTATTCCTATGTATCATGTTATTTTTTTAGATAGAGTGTAAGGGTGCGCATTATATTGAACAACCTTTCTGTCGCGCAATAAGGTGCGTATTTTACTGACAACACTTTTTATAAACATATTCCTGATCGGTGCGCATTATATTAAACATGTTTTACGACACAACTACAATTTTGTATTTTTGGATGGTCTTGCGCTGCGTATTATAATGAACATTCTTTTAGTTACTTCTTGTATATAAAGGATTTATAGTCAAAAACTTAGTTTTTTACGTTTTTTTTTATTTCATACTTTTTTGCGCTTTCTAATTTTCTGTTTAACGTTTCATTTTATTCGCCACACTTTCATCAACATCTTAGCTTACTAAAGATCTCTTAGCAAAATATTGTTCTAAGCAAGCTTTTTTTTTGTGGCATGCTTTTTACAATATGAAATGAGCCTGGAAATGCCATTGAGCTGCCCAACAACACAATCTGTTTGAACCTTTTCAGTCACGTGATGCCCATAGCTGTCAGCTGCGAGTTTTTCGTATCTTGGAATTTTTGGGTTCTATCTTTGAACAAAATATATACTTCGAGTGGACTTTCGTATCTTGGATTTTTCGAAAAATGAAGCATTCGTATCTCGATCTGTTTTAATGTGACTCCTCTAAAAAAGATTTTTGGTGTATTTATTAGACTAAATCTTTTTTTTTAAGGAAAACACTAAGAAACCTTTCGAAAACCCCAACTTTGCCTATCATAAATTAATTAATCTGATGCATTTATTAGGAAATAAACTTATTAATCAGTAAACAAATTGTACAGCTACCAAACTCTTTTCAGTTTATAAAAAAAATGTGCCTGTCTTTTTCCCCATTGTTGGAATTCCTCTGGTCGAGCGCCCCTTCGTTACGATGCATTTTGGTGCGGCTCTTTTGCTTGGGGCCCACTTAACCGGTGCGATCTGCTGGACTTGCCGGGTCTAAAAGGTCGAAGTTGAGACTTTGTGGGACAAATTGTTTGGCCTGCATTGTCCCAGAACAAGTTGTTTGGCCTATATTGTCCCAGAACAAATTGTTTGGCCTATATTGTCCCAGAACAAATTGTTTGGCCTATATTGTCCCAGAACAAATTGTTTGGCCTATATTGTCCCAAAACAAATTGTTTGGCCTGCATTGTCCCAGAACAAATTGTTTGGCCTGCATTGTCCCAGAACAAATTGTTTGGCCTGCATTGTCCCAAAACAAATTGTTTGGCCTGCATTGTCCCAGAACAAATTGTTTGGCCTGCATTGTCCCAGAACAAAGAGTTTGGCCTTTATTGTCCCAGAACAAATTCTATTTGTTTTTTTTTCCTTTTTAAAAAGCTTGGTGTATTTAGGCTTGACTTAGAACCGCTGTTCTAGAGAAATTATCCTGGCACTATTGCAATCATTCTTTGTCGATTGAATATAAATGTCAAAGTTCTACTGAGGTGGAATGTGGGCGTGCCAAACTATAAGTTCAAGTGTGGACCAGCAGTGCCGTGTAGTATAATGTTTACGATCCGTCATCTCTGTCGTGCCGTTCGTTACATGTACAAACACTCCCTTTCAACAAATCTAGCTTTAAAAAATGAAAAGTGAGTCACATGTATCCACTTCGTTGTCGAAAAGAGATTGTTATGAATGTGTGTGTGGGGGGAAGGACTTCTTCTGAAATTACGTAGATGTTACTTGTTTAATTTTCGACAAAGAAGCCAAATTTAGTGTGTGTTTTTTTACTAGACCAACTATATTCATATTTAAAAAATACACATCTATAGATTTTTTTAATGAAAAAGGTTACCAGTGGTATTGCGACGCTCAAGGGTCTCTGCACACTTTCTAGGAAACCCTGGATTTGTTAAACTATTGTGACATATTTTCATTTAATGTTATGTGATTTATTTTTCTAAAATATTGAGACGTTAGAAAGCTCTTTGAAGGCGAACTTGATTTGGCAGAAGGGACGGGATACGAAAATTGCACGGTTGCTTCATGGGGAAGGCACGAGAGAAACTTTGTCAGAATGTCAGATGATTGTCATTAATAAACGTTGGTTACCTTTCTGGTTGTTGTATTTCCCATCATAACACCACGGTTAGTTTTTTTTATATTGTTTTTATTGTCTCACTTAACTCACTTGATTAAGCTTTGTCCGTTCAAAGAGGAAGTCTTTTTGTCAAAATGCTAGTTATTTTGCGACATTCTGTCAGGCCTACATATACCCTTTTGAAATAACTTTTGTTTTCTAGCCAGACTTATTAAAGTTTCACTCATATTCATCCTTATCAATTCTGCATATCAATCCGGAATTTCAATCCTGGCTATCACTCCAGATTATTAATCCTGGCCAGAAATCCAGGTTATAAATCCTGACTGTCAATCCAGTTTAACAATCCTGTCTATTAATCCGATTAATAAATGTTGGTTATCAGTGCGGAGTTTATTAATCATAAATAATAAATATCCGTCCAGTTTTTAAATATAATTTATAACGATAGTTTGCATAGACGGGATAAAAAAGCCAATAAGAAAATTATACGTTCGTGTTCTAGAGATCTTGAAATGTGTTGCTTTCATTTTTATGTTTAAAATAATGTATGGTTCAATTGCTAGACATATTCTCGTCACGATTCATTATTGGTGTGCGTTTGACATTGTAAAATGTCCAACACGACACTTCGGCACTTTAAAAAACTACTTGAAAAGTCTTGAAAATGTTTGGTGAGTCAGCGGTGAATAAAATAAGGAAAGTGAATTCACTTTCACGTAATTTCGTTGTATGTCACAAGCGAAATGCTATCTCTGATAAATTGAAGGAATTGATGTAGTTATGGACTATGCATACTTGTTTACACATTGTTAAAAGAAGTGGGTACAAAAGTTCATTTCCGACTAGCAAAAACGTGTAAATTTTAAATTATCAACAAAACCCGAATTTACAAGACCTAACTTTACAACAAAACCTAACTTTACAACAAGACCTAACTTTACAACAAGACCTAACTTTACAACAAGACCAATTTTACAACAAGACCTAACTTTACAACAAGACCTAACTTTACAACAAGACCTAACTTTACAACAAGACCTAACTTTACAACAAGACCTAACTTTACAACAAGACCTAACTTTACAACAACACATACGTTTACAACAATGTGTATATTAACGTTAAATGCGGGCAAAACAATTAAATGTGTATATGTGTCAATTGAAGCTACAAAATTCATGTTCACGTGAAAACACTCACATAGACACACAAACACACACAAATACACACAATTGCGTACACACACATGCAAACACTCACACACACAAATAAACACGTACGCGCGCACACAATATGATTCATTAATTGGTTGTTGTTTTTTCTTTAAAATAGGTTTTCTCTTATTTCATTCTACTGTTAAGATTACAGCTTAACATTAATATGAATGCCTATGTTATTAATGAATAGAGCTTCTACATATATATATATATATATATATATATATATATATATATATATATATATATATATATTATATAGATATATATATTTATTTATATATGCGTGTGTGTGTGTGTGCGTGTGCGTGTGTGTGTATTTTATGTTTACAATGTAGCTTAAATCAGGAAATCTCAAATTTAAAATCTGATAAAAAAAATGATGTGGAAAGAATTGATCTTTCAGTATGTATTTTTTTTATCCTTGATAATAATTTGAACGATTTTTTTTTCATTTTTCACTTAGCCTTTTTGTGCCGCCACCGAACCGTGACATTGTCGTGGCAATCGATATTTTCTTAGAGTTATAATAATCGATTTCTGCCTCCCTCATAAACTCCAGGGTTCGGTGGAGCTTTCTTGTATTAAAATACGAATTTGTATCGATATTTTTTTCTGATCTCGTAGATTCTTAAGGCTCCTTTGCTCTGAAACTTTGTATTTTGTTGTCAGTTTCTTTCTTGATTATTCTTATATTAATTTTACTGTCATTTCTTCATTGTTTCATTTATATTTATTATCGTTTCCCTTTCATTTTTGTTTGTTTGTTAATTACGATTAGTTATTTTAACCCTTTCTTTTTTTTTAATCTCTCTATTCTTTATTTTTTAACAATATTGTTTATTTCGGCATCCATCCTGTTACATCTTTCTATTTATTTATTTACTATTCGTAACTTTCTTGCTTGTAATATTTTTATTTTGTTTTTCAGTATGGAAGAGTAGGCGATGGTTATAAATAGGATAGATCCGGAATTTATGGAAAAAATAAATTTAAAAAGAAAACCTAAAATTATATAGTGGACCACGGAGACGTATATCCTGTGTTAACTAACTAACCGATGGCAACAAGAGCCATACATGATGAGATAACCCTTTAACCGTTGTTATTGTTTTTTTTGGTTTTTTTTTGTTGATGTTGATGTTGTTGTTTTTTTGTGTGTCCCATAACCTTATGGTCGTAGGGGGTTCTAATGTTTCCATTAGAGCTTTCTCGGGGCTTGGTACATCTGGCGGCACCCATCTCCTCTCCAGATCAGCGGAGGACTTTTATTAGCAATAGTCATTGATCAACATTTTTTATTGTGGCCTTAACGTGGGATAGATCCCACGCCCCTCAGCTTGTGAGGCGAGCGCACCATTGACTTCGCTATCCAGACGCCAACTGTTGTTACAACAAGTCAAGTAATCATTTAAAAACATATCGTATGTGTGTTATTCAGCTGTTATAGTCTCCAGACACGCAGAGCCGTTTTTACACCATTTTCGGCCCCCGGGCAAAGAAATAGTATTGGGCCCCTCCCCCTCAGGAATAAAAAAATAAATATACATAATATATAAAAATAAACATTCCCATGGGGCCCCTATGCTCGTGGGCCCCGGGCAAATACCCAACGGGCCTATGCGTTAAGACGGTCCTGCAGGCACGTGGAAAATAACTATATCAAATTTATAGATACATGCGGCTATACATTGCGATACGTGACAATGGGATTTGTCACATACATCTGTCAGGCATGAGACCGGCTGTTTGAAACTCTAAATTTGTAAGATGCTTGTTACCTGACCTCGTTTTAGAGGCATTTTCTTTATGGGGGAAAAAAACTGAAGGGGGGCCTTTTTGTAGCAGGTTGTATTCAAAGGTGTCCTTTCTACCATGGAAATTTCTGTCTTGGCTGACTCAAGTTTGGATTTATCCAATGCCCGATAGACACATTTCAAAATTCGTTTCTTAAACTTCATCGTTGATTCTTGAGTTGGTTTAATCAGAACACGTCAAAACACAAAATCTCTGGAATTTTAATTCACAAAAATCTCTCTCTCCTCTCTCTCTCTCTCTCTCTCTCTCTCTCTCTCTCTCTCTCTCTCTCTCTCTCTCTCTCTCTCTCTCTCTCTCTCTCGCTTCATAAATAACCTTAAGTGGCAAAATGTCAGATAATGAAATCAATTTTCCACATCACGAGTAAACGCATCGGTTGTTGATGTTTATTTGTGTGCGCTTGCTAGGCCAGAGATAATGAACTCTGCTTCTCGATTCAAATTCCATATTGTCACTGGTGAAAAGTTGAGACTATTACGTTTAGTTGTTTGATGACGCGGTACACGTTCTTGGGAGGTCTCATTGTATTACATTCAATGCTTTGAAGAATCCAGGTTGACATGTGTGTGGTGACGCTGGTTGCAATATAAAAATGTACTCTTAAAAGCTAAGTCGAAATTGTTATATTTATTTAAAAAATAATAATTTGATAAGTTGTACTTTTAAATCCCTTATATTAACTTCACCGTCTGGTCTTGGGCTCGCGGTCGGTCAAATCGGTGGAAAAACAAAAGTCAAAAATGTCCCACTTACCGTGATGCTATAGAGCTGAAATTTTGCACATAGAGTCGTGTCACCTTACAATGCATCGTATTAAATTTTCAGATCGCACGAATGTACCGTAATTAAATTAATGCATTTTTAGTTTATCTCTATATAACTCAATGTAGCCGTCTGCTATTGTTTACATTCACGTGTCACTTGAGTACACGCCAGCCATCGATGACCACACCTCCCCCCACCCTCCGGTTTTACAGCAAGGTAAGATCAGTCGGTTTCAGGCTGAATATGTTTGTCGCGCGTTGCGTATTATATTGAACATATTAATACTTTAAGTTCTGTCACATACATAAGGGATTTATAGTCAAAAACTTTGTTTTTACGGGGTTGTTTAATTGAAAGGATCTATTATCCAGCTACAGCGTTGTATCGGCGTTTATGATATAATTTTATAGACACAAGTAGTATATTAAATTGTGATAATGATTTTAAAAGTTTTCAACTTATTTTATTTATTTTAGATGATTGATCATAATAATATTTTAATAGGTAAGTAGCAAGGTGAGGAAAAACTCTAAGCACAGGTAATAATTTCATTGTTATTTTATTAATACATACAAGCAACACTGGGCTGCTTCAATAAATTAATGTATCCAATTTATGATGCTTAAAATTTTGTTGTTGACGATAATTGTTGGTGGTCGAGTGGCAGCGCGCTCGACTGACGTACCGATGGTCACGGGTTCGAATCCATGTGAAGGCAAGGATTTGTTCCCGGGGCCCAGGGCGTCCCTGAGTCACCCAGCTCTGAATGGGTACCTAACACTAGTTAGGCGGCTGGGTAATGCGTGGAACCCACAAAGCCGTGGCATGTGAACGCTGCATCACTTGCCAACAGATCATCTGTCATGGTCTGTGTTAAATAACACTACAAATAAGTCCCGTCTTTGAACCAAGTGCTGTCTTTTCACATCATTATTCCATTATTATACAACTTATAAAAACTCTTGTATTGAATATTTATTTTAAAGAATCTGTAATTTTATTTTTTAAAACCTAGGTTTTACGACGCGGTACACGTTCCCTTAATAAAATACAGTGCTGCCATAAAGTAAAAAAATAATTTGTGTTGGAAAGAAGTATTAAGATACTTATAATCAGACTGGGGAATGATTAGACATACTTACCGTATATGCTCGTTCTATAGCCCGTTCGTTCTGAGGCCCTCACACACACACATTCTTTTGGAAGAGAATAGTATAAAAAGTGTGTAACCCGCTCGTAAGCCCACCCAAAAAAATTATAGGACAGTGTTAACAAAATGGAAGACATTTTTTTAAAACTACAAGCTAAATCGGTTATTATGATTTTTTTTTCTTTGAACTACCTATCATTGTCTTTTTTACTTGTTAGGCAAGAGTTACCGGTATTTTTTTCCTTTGGTAAACAGTGGCGAAAGCGCGTACATTAAAATTCGTTTTTGAAAACAAAATTTGTAAAACAATTTATTAAAACATTCACAAAAATAAATAAAATGATTAAATAAGGTAAGTGCAGATGTTTAGTAATATTTTATAGGTTCTGATAGAGCAGTCGAATGTTGTAGAATGCAGAAAAGGATCTTGATGATCTACAATACCAACACCGATATTCAATGTACATACAGAAATCACCTATAACCCACTTGTAAGCCGACCCCCCCAACCTTTTTCCCTAGATTTTGTCTTTAAAAAAAATGTCTGCTTTAGAATAAGTATATATGGTATGTAGAGCGACAGAGTTTGAAGAAATTACATGATACTTTCCACAGACAATGAAAGGATGAGCACACGATACACAAACTTTAAAGTGCTCTTTTGAGAAATATATTTTTCTCACTGACGGTATTTAGGGATGAAACACCTACTACTAGTTTTCTTTGTCGTTTTAACTCCGCTTACGATGTCCGATGACGTCACACTGCCGGGTGTCAACAGAGACGTGTACTCAAGGCCTGGCGACATCAACATCGGGAGCATCATGCTCATCACAGAGGGCGCCACTGACGCGGGGTGCACGGGGCGTCAGATCCCAGGTTCGTGGGGGTTGGAATACCCCGAGGCAGTGGCTTTTGCTGTCGACCGTGTGAACAACGACACTGAACTCCTACCCAACGTCACACTGGGATTTTATATTTTGGACGACTGCTCGTCGAGGCACATTGCATTGGCGCAAAGTCTCGCGTTCCTACCCCGCTCTGTGTCTGCGAGTCAACAAGGGGTCTGTGTGACCTCAGAAAACACACCGGTCGACACACTCTCCCATAGGCATGCTGTCCCATCGTATGACGTCATCGGAATTCTTCCCCCAATGCAGAGCATCACCGCCGTCCCGGTTTCGTATCTGCTGACCACAGCGAGGATCCCGATGGTCGGCTTCACGACGTCTACCGACGAGCTCAGCGATAAAACACTACACCCCTACTACGTCCGGGTGACCAGTCCTGACCGCAACCAGGCAGCGGCCATACTCGAGTTTATCTCGGACAACAACTGGTCTTACATTTCGGTCGTCTATTCCCAGGGTCCGTACGGGGAGAGGGGCTTCGACACAATCAAGGCGACGTCTTCCAACTTTAAGATTTGCGTCGCCGCCTCACATCGCATTGATGACTCGGTCAGCACTGACGGGATCGTCCAGTCGCTATTGAGCTTTCCGCGAGCTCGCGTTGTCGTGTTGTTCGCGGATGAGTTCGCCGTTAGGCGAGTCCTTAAATCTGTACAAAGCTTCAACACTACCGGGCATTTCATATGGATAGCCAGTGACTCGATGGCGTCGATGAATCTGGAAACCTTTGCTGAGTATCAAGACGTAATAACGGGTGCCTTCACGTTTCTCTTCTACTCCCCACTGGTGCCCGATTTTTACGATTACATCAGGCGTCAGAATGTTCTGACGTCACCAAACCCATGGTTCAAATCTGCCTGGGAAGATCTAACCAACTGTTCGTTTAGTTTAAGGTCATGTGATCCAGAGACGGATATAGTGCGAACGCCCGGCTTCGCGTTTATGTCGTCACCGTCCCTTGCGATGGACGCAGTGCTGACGTTTGCACACGCTGCGCACAATCTGATCAGAGATTTGTGTCCTGGGGCTAACGGGACGTCTGCTAGAGAGTGCATCAAAAGAGATGTTTTACTTCAATACGTTCACAACGTTTCGTTTGCTGGCTACACCGGGAATATTACGTTTGACGTAAATGGTGACGTAAGTGGGATGTACGTCATACACCAAATTAGAAATGGCAGCAATGAGGTTCATTTGGGTCTTGGACATCCAAACGCCTCAATCAAAATAGGCATTGTCTCTAAGGAGGTGGCTTTTTATGACATTTCTACTAGGACTGTTAGTTACACTGGCACGCAAATATCGTGGGAACATATAATTCAAGAAGAACGCGTTGTGCCTCTGACAGATGGCGCAGTAGATAACGGTACTCCTGAGTCCGTGTGCAGCCGTCCGTGCGTTGCTGGTGAGTACAAGATCCAGAAACAGCTGGAATGCTGCTGGGAGTGCAGGACGTGTCGAAGCAACGAGAAAGTTGTGAAAGGGAACACGAGCTGCGAGGAGTGCGAGCCGTTCACTTGGCCCGATCCCTCGACGGACTTTACCTCGTGCGGCGCCATCCCGTTGTCTCATCCATCCATCTCCAGTACGCTCTCCGTCATTCTGATTTCACTTGCGGTGCTGGCGCTTGCGTCGACGGCCCTCGTCGCCGCCTCGTACGTGTACCTCAGAGAGTCTCGTGTCATCAAGGCAGCCAGTCGAGAGCTGAGCGCCCTGCAGCTCTGTGCCATTTTCGTTGGCTACCTGACGGTCATCTGTTTCCAGTTGGTTCCCAGCGCAAGCACGTGCGGCTGTTTGTATTTCATGTTTTGCCTCAGTTTTGCCTGGCTCTACTCCCCCCTGCTAGTCAAGGTGGTGAGGGTCTACAGGATCTTCCAGAATGGTTCCAAGAACAACAAGAGACCCCGGTTCGTGAGTCCACAGTCCCAGGTCGCCATGGCAACGTGCCTCATTCTCGTTCAGGTTAGGAATTCTAACGACATTACGATGTGGGAGGGTAAATATACGTAGTTATGTTAGAACCATTAAGCTTGAAATGTAAGATTGCATTCATAGATAATTGAGAATGACATAAAGAAAAGTGCACCCAGAAATTTTATTTCTTTTTAAAAAAATAATTTTAAAAAAATAAATAAAATAAAAAAACTGAATTTAATTGTGATTTTAATTCGATAAACATTAAAGAATCAATAAATGTCCCACTTTAATTGAGTTTTTTTTCCTCTCTAATTTCAGGTGGTTTTATGTTTTGCTATGTACGGCCTGTACCAACCCACCGCCAGGAGATCACAACCTGTTGTGACAGAGAAGTTTGTGGAGCTGGCGTGTGACATGACACTCCCCGGCCTGACGTCATTTCTGACGTACAACCTCGTCCTCGTCACGCTGTGCTCCATCTTCACCGTCAAAACCCGCAAACTGCCCGACAACTTCAACGAGTCGCGGTTCATCTCCATGTGCGTGTCCACCACGCTGGTCATCTGGCTGGCCTTCATCCCCACGTACTTCACCGCAGGTCGTGCGTTTGTGCGCGGACTCCTGCTCTCCGTGGCCCTGTTGCTGAACCACACCGTGGCGCTGGTGTTTCTCTTCCTTCCCAAGGTGTTTGCCTCAGAGTACGTACCATCTGAGCAAGCAGCTGGGACAAGATTCGATTCCTCCCAGGCGACACGGAATCACCTTCACCTTGGCAGACACCGTGTGGGTCCATCCACAGGACTCAATGCCGTCCAGGGACGATACTTTTAAAATTATCTTTCATTGGATGTAACATGAACAGCAGGACAACTGAAATAATGTCATTGATTGTAACGGAATATCATTACACGTGAGAGTGCATTGGGTAAATGTAAACAGTAGAATGCCGGGACATTTTTATTGAGCTGACATGTAGTCCAATCCCGGAAACAGCCACTTGAATGAAAGGAAAAAGTATCTACGCTTTTTTTAACAGCTCAAGACCGTTTTTTGCTCTCCTCAATCTCTTGTGTACAAGACCGTTCTTTGCTGTCCTCAAAACCGTTCTTTGCTCTCCTCAATCTCTTGTGTACAAGGCCGTTCTTTGCTCTCCTCAATCTCTTGTGTACAAGGCCGTTCTTTGCTCTCCTCAATCTCTTGTGTACAAGGCCGTTCTTTGCTCTCCTCAATCTCTTGTGTACAAGGCCGTTCTTTGCTCTCCTCAATCTCTTGAGTACAAGACCGTTCTTTGCTCTCCTCAATCTCTTGTGTACAAGGCCGTTCTTTGCTCTCCTCAATCTCTTGTGTACAAGACCGTTCTTTGCTCTCCTCAAGACCATTCTTTGTTCTACTCAATCTCTTGTGTACAAGACCGTTCTTTGCTCTCCTCAATCTCTTGTGTACAAGACCGTTCTTTGCTCTCCTCAAACGTTCTTTGTCTCGAAGACCGTTCTTTGCTTCCCAAGACCGTTCTTTGCTCTCCTCAATCTCTTGTGTACAAGACCGTTCTTTGCTCTCCTCAATCTCTTGTGTACAAGACCGTTCTTTGCTCTCCTCAATCTCTTGTGTACAAGACCGTTCTTTGCTCTCCTCAAGACCGTTCTTTGCTCTCCTCAATCTCTTGTGTACAAGACCGTTCTTTGCTCTCCTCAATCTCTTGTGTACAAGGCCGTTCTTTGCTCTCCTCAATCTCTTGTGTACAAGACCGTTCTTTGCTCTCCTCAAGACCGTTCTTTGTTCTCCTCAATCTCTTGTGTACAAGACCGTTCTTTGCTCTCCTCAATCTCTTTGTGTACAAGACCGTTCTTTGCTCTCCTCAATCTCTTGTGTACAAGACCGTTCTTTGCTCTCCTCAATCTCTTGTGTACAAGACCGTTCTTTGCTCTCCTAAGACGTTCTTTGCTCTCCTCAATCTCTTGTGTACAAGACCGTTCTTTGTTCTCTCCTCAATCTCTTGTGTACAAGACCGTTCTTTGCTCTCCTCAAGACCGTTCTTTGCTCTCCTCAATCTCTTGTGTACAAGACCGTTCTTTGCTCTCCTCAATCTCTTGTGTACAAGACCGTTCTTTGCTCTCCTCAATCTCTTGTGTACAAGGCCGTTCTTTGCTCTCCTCAATCTCTTGTGTACAAGACCGTTCTTTGCTCTCCTCAATCTCTTGTGTACAAGACCGTTCTTTGCTCTCCTCAATCTCTTGTGTACAAGACCGTTCTTTGATCTCCACAATCTCTTGTGTACAAGACCATTCTTTGCTCTCCTCAATCTCTTGTGTACAGAGACCGTTCTTTGCTCTTCTCAATCTCTTGAGTACAAGACCGTTCTTTGCTCTCCCCAATCTCTTGTGTACAACACCGTTCTTTTCTCTCCTCAATCTCTTGTGTACAAGACCGTTCTTTGCTCTCTTCAATCTCTTGTGTACAAGACCGTTCTTTGCTCTCCTCAAGACCGTTCTTTGCTCTCCTCAATCTCTTGTGTACAAGACTATTCTTTGCTGTCCTCAATCTCTTGTGTACAAGACCGTTCTTTGCTCTCTTCAATCTCTTGTGTACAAGACCGTTCTTTGCTCTCCTCAAGACCGTTCTTTGCTCTCCTCAATCTCTTGTGTACAAGACCGTTCTTTGCTCTCTTCAATCTCTTGTATACAGACCGTTCTTTGCTCTCCTCAAGACCGTTCTTTGTTCTCCTCAATCTCTTGTGTACAAGACCGTTCTTTGCTCTCCTCAATCTCTTGTGTACAAGACCGTTCTTTGCTCTCTTCAATCTCTTGTGTACAAGACCGTTCTTTGCTCTCTACAATCTCTTGTGTACAAGACCGTTCTTTGCTCTCCTCAAGACGTTCTTTGCTCTCCTCAATCTCTTGTGTACAAGACCGTTCTTTGTTCTCTTCAATCTCTTGTGTACAAGACCGTTCTTTGCTCTCCTCAAGACCGTTCTTTGCTCTCCTCAATCTCTTGTGTACAAGACCGTTCTTTGTTCTCTTCAATCTCTTGTGTACAAGACCGTTCTTTGCTCTCCTCAATCTCTTGTGTACAAGACCGTTCTTTGTTCTCTTCAATCTCTTGTGTACAAGACCGTTCTTTGCTCTCTTCAATCTCTTGTGTACAAGACCGTTCTTTGTTCTCTTCAATCTCTTGTGTACAAGACCGTTCTTTGCTCTCCTCAAGACCGTTCTTTGCTCTCCTCAATCTCTTGTGTACAAGACCGTTCTTTGTTCTCTTCAATCTCTTGTGTACAAGACCGTTCTTTGCTCTCCTCAATCTCTTGTGTACAATACCGTTCTTTGTTCTCTTCAATCTCTTGTGTACAAGACCGTTCTTTGCTCTCTTCAATCTCTTGTGTACAAGACCGTTATTTGCTCTCCTCAAGACCGTTCTTTGCTCTCCTCAATCTCTTGTGTACAAGACCGTTCTTTGTTCTCTTCAATCTCTTGTGTACAAGACCGTTCTTTGCTCTCTTCAATCTCTTGTGTACAAGACCGTTCTTTGCTCTCTTCAATCTCTTGTGTACAAGACCGTTCTTTGCTCTCCTCAAGACCTTCTTTGCTCCCCTCAAGACCGTTCTTTGCTCTCCTCAAGACCTTTCTTTGCTCTCCTCAATCTCTTGTGTACAAGACCGTTCTTTGCTCTCCTCAAGACCGTTCATTTGCTCTCCTCAATCTCTTGTGTACAAGACCGTTCTTTGCTCTCCTCAAGACCTTCTTTGCTCCCCTCAAGACGTTCTTTGCTCTCCTCAAGACCGTTCTTTGTTCTCCTCAATCTCTTGTGTACAAGACCGTTCTTTGCTCTCCTCAATCTCTTGTGTACAAGACCGTTCTTTGTTCTCTTCAATCTCTTGTGTACAAGACCGTTCTTTGTTCTCTTCAATCTCTTGTGTACAAGACCGTTCTTTGTTCTCCTCAATCTCTTGTGTACAAGACCGTTCTTTGCTCTCTTCAATCTCTTGTGTACAAGACCGTTCTTTGCTCTCTTCAATCTCTTGTGTACAAGACCGTTCTTTGCTCTTCTCAAGACCGTTCTTTGTTCTCTTCAATCTCTTGTGTACAAGACCGTTCTTTGCTCTCCTCAAGACCGTTCTTTGCTCTCCTCAATCTCTTGTGTACAAGACCGTTCTTTGTTCTCCTCAATCTCTTGTGTACAAGACCGTTCTTTGCTCTCCTCAAGACCGTTCTTTGCTCTTCAATCTCTTGTGTACAAGACCGTTCTTTGCTCTCTTCAATCTCTTGTGTACAAGACCGTTCTTTGTTCTCTTCAATCTCTTGTGTACAAGACCGTTCTTTGTTCTCTTCAATCTCTTGTGTACAAGACCGTTCTTTGCTCTCTTCAATCTCTTGTGTACAAGACCGTTCTTTGTTCTCTTCAATCTCTTGTGTACAAGACCGTTCTTTGCTCTCCTCAATCTCTTGTGTACAAGACCGTTCTTTGCTCTCTTCAATCTCTTGTGTACAAGACCGTTCTTTGTTCTCTTCAATCTCTTGTGTACAAGACCGTTCTTTGCTCTCTCTCAAGACCGTTCTTTGTTCTCTTCAATCTCTTGTGTACAAGACCGTTCTTTGTCTCTCCTCAATCTCTTGTGTACAAGACCGTTCTTTGTTCTCCTCAATCTCTTGTGTACAAGACCGTTCTTTGCTCTCCTCAAGACCGTTCTTTGCTCTCCTCAATCTCTTGTGTACAAGACCGTTCTTTGCTCTCTTCAATCTCTTGTGTACAAGACCGTTCTTTGTTCTCTCAATCTCTTGTGTACAAGACCGTTCTTTGTTCTCCTCAATCTCTTGTGTACAAGACCGTTCTTTGCTCTCCTCAATCTCTTGTGTACAAGACCGTTCTTTGTTCTCTTCAATCTCTTGTGTACAAGACCGTTCTTTGCTCTCCTCAATCTCTTGTGTACAAGACCGTTCTTTGTTCTCTTCAATCTCTTGTGTACAAGACCGTTCTTTGCTCTCCTCAATCTCTTGTGTACAAGACCGTTCTTTGTTCTCCTCAATCTCTTGTGTACAAGACCGTTCTTTGTTCTCTTCAATCTCTTGTGTACAAGACCGTTCTTTGCTCTCCTCAATCTCTTTGTACAAGACCGTTCTTTGTTCTCTTCAATCTCTTGTGTACAAGACCGTTCTTTGTCTCTTCAATCTCTTGTGTACAAGACCGTTCTTTGCTCTCTTCAATCTCTTGTGTACAAGACCGTTCTTTGTTCTCTTCAATCTCTTGTGTACAAGACCGTTCTTTGCTCTCCTCAATCTCTTGTGTACAAGACCGTTCTTTGTTCTCTTCAATCTCTTGTGTACAAGACCGTTCTTTGCTCTCCTCAAGACCGTTCTTTGCTCTCCTCAATCTCTTGTGTACAAGACCGTTCTTTGTTCTCTTCAATCTCTTGTGTACAAGACCGTTCTTTGCTCTCCTCAATCTCTTGTGTACAAGACCGTTCTTTGTTCTCTTCAATCTCTTGTGTACAAGACCGTTCTTTGCTCTCCTCAATCTCTTGTGTACAAGACCGTTCTTTGTTCTCTTCAATCTCTTGTGTACAAGACCGTTCTTTGCTCTCCTCAAGACCGTTCTTTGTTCTCTTCAATCTCTTGTGTACAAGACCGTTCTTTGTTCTCTTCAATCTCTTGTGTACAAGACCGTTCTTTGCTCTCCTCAAGACCGTTCTTTGTTCTCCTCAATCTCTTGTGTACAAGACCGTTCTTTGCTCTCCTCAATCTCTTGTGTACAAGACCGTTCTTTGTTCTCTTCAATCTCTTGTGTACAAGACCGTTCTTTGTTCTCTTCAATCTCTTGTGTACAAGACCGTTCTTTGTTCTCTTCAATCTCTTGTGTACAAGACCGTTCTTTGTTCTCTTCAATCTCTTGTGTACAAGACCGTTCTTTGTTCTCTTCAATCTCTTGTGTACAAGACCGTTCTTTGCTCTCTTCAATCTCTTGTGTACAAGACCGTTCTTTGTTCTCTTCAATCTCTTGTGTACAAGACCGTTCTTTGTTCTCTTCAATCTCTTGTGTACAAGACCGTTCTTTGCTCTCTTCAATCTCTTGTGTACAAGACCGTTCTTTGTTCTCTTCAATCTCTTGTGTACAAGACCGTTCTTTGCTCTCCTCAAGACCGTTCTTTGCTCTCCTCAATCTCTTGTGTACAAGACCGTTCTTTGCTCTCCTCAATCTCTTGTGTACAAGACCGTTCTTTGTTCTCTTCAATCTCTTGTGTACAAGACCGTTCTTTGCTCTCCTCAATCTCTTGTGTACAAGACCGTTCTTTGTTCTATTCAATCTCTTGTGTACAAGACCGTTCTATGTTCTCTTCAATCTCTTGTGTACAAGACCGTTCTTTGCTCTCTTCAATCTCTTGTGTACAAGACCGTTCTTTTTTCTCTTCAATCTCTTGTGTACAAGACCGTTTTTTGTTCTCTTCAATCTCTTGTGTACAAGACCGTTCTTTGCTCTCTTCAATCTCTTGTGTACAAGACCGTTCTTTGTTCTCTTCAATCTCTTGTGTACAAGACCGTTCTTTGCTCTCTTCAATCTCTTGTGTACAAGACCGTTCTTTGCTCTCTTCAATCTCCTGTGTACAAGACCGTTCTTTGCTCTCCTAAATCTCTTGTGTACAAGACCGTTCTTTGCTCTCCTCAATCTCTTGTGCTGGTTCAAGTTTGAACAAGAAAAGATGCTATTCCGGGAATCGAAACCCATCTACTTATGTTCAGTAATATAGTATTTATCATGATGTAACACGACTACAGTGAACTTTTGAACCTGCAGTTATATTCGATTTTCGTTGTTTATTTTATTAGCCAATGAAGCAGCAGAATCTTTTGACACTTCACCAATCGCGATATTTTAGTACTGTATGGGGGAGAGGGGGGGGGGATTCAACTCAACAAATAATGAAAACCAATTCTTTAATATTTTAAATCAGTTAAGCGACTTGTATGTCTGTCTGTCCCCCTCTCTCTCTCTCTTCCTCTCTCTTATTATTTCTGTTCATCCCCATGTGATAGAACCAAAATTGATTAGTTTCATCACGTAAAATGATGATAGAAACATTCTTTTTGCTTTTGATGCTCCTTTAATTCATTATTGTCAAAATACTTTTTTTAATCCCCCACCTCCAAAAATAGACTTGTTTTCACAACTGACAAATTACAAACTCATGTCAGTACACGAATACAATTCCTCCCTTTAACTACTCTAGTTTTATTTATTTATGCTTAGTTATTACTCTTTCTATTGTTTATATTTGTGAGGTCAATTGCAATGATAGTGTGATATTGAAAAAAATATATATATGTAAAATTACAATAAAAAGCTTTTTTTTCTTCTTTTTCTTTTATTTAGAGAAATTTCTTAAAACGAACTACATGTATAATACTTAAATGTGTTAGCAGGGCCGCATCAGTTATTGTTTTTTAAAATTTCTCCCACGCCTTATCTCGATTGAAAACAAATTTCTACTTTGATAACAACTTCTGATAAACATTGCATTATAAGCATGTGTTTGTGTCTCGGCCCCTAACACCGTGTCTCACACACAGGTGGGTGAACGTAACAGACTTAGAACCACTGCCAAACAGAAACACTAGATTACGTCACCGCTCAGATTTCGTTGTCTGATCGAAATGTCATTCCATTGTAAGTTGTCTACACCACTAATGTTTTCATTGTGTCCACATTTCTATGGTAGTTGTATAATTTTTAAAAATTTAATTTAAAAAACATTTAAAAAAAAATACTCCCATTGATTTAAATTGCGATTCTCTGCGTGTTCAAATAGAGCTTTTTGAAAAGTTGAGACGTCTAAAGTGACTTTTTGTTCTTCGCATATTTTGTATTACTATTTTGTATTAAAGTTGTTGACGGGATGAGACCATGAGCCGCCTCTGTTTATGTAGTTGTTTTACTCCGAAAGTGGTCCGACCAGCAAGTGTCCCCGTTGTTACACTTTTTAAAAGTCCACCTCTATTTTAAAACCTCTGTCTTAACATCAATGTTCCCTCTAAGGTTCGTGGACCCGTGTGCAAAGAAAAAAATAAATAGAAGTAAAAAAAAAGATTTTTAAAAACTTTGTTTTTATAAGCGGAGTAAAAAGAAGAAAATAATTTAAAACTTATTAGTTCAAGTACTTTGATTTAATATGACTAAAAACGTGGGGCGGGTGCTTATGAGATTTAACATATGCAGCTCACTCATACTCTCACTTATAGATCTCTCTTTTGCCTTCTAAATTAGAAATCTTTAATTTTTATACCAAACACCCGCCCCACGTTTTTAGTCATATTAAATGAAAGTACTTGAACTTATAAGTTTTAAATTATTTTCTTCTTTTTAGTCCGCTTATAAAAACGTGGTTTTTTTTTAAATCTTTTTTTTACTTCTATTTATTTTATTCTTTTTAGTCCACTTATAACGAATTACGGACACTTCGACCCCGGACGTTTCGACCCCGGACGGTTCGACCCTGCCAGTTCCACCCCAGGACGTTTCGACCCCAGGACGTTTCGACCCCAGGACGTTTCGACATCAGGACGTTTCGACCCCGGTCGGTTCGACCACGGACGGTTCGACCCCGGATGATTTAACCCCGGGCGATTCGACCCCGGACAGTTCGACCCCAGGACGATTCGACCCCAGGACGTTTCGACCCCGGACGTTTCGACCCTCGTTTCTACATTGTGAAATGTTTTTATTTAATTTTTTTTTAATAAATATTTTTAAAAATTAATTTTTGGTATATTATCCATTAAAATTGATTTTTGGTATATTATCCATTAAAATGTAAAAACTCCCAAACTGAACACAAAACTATAAATCACCTAATTTATTATTGGGTTTTAAAAATGTTTATATTTAAGTCGTTAAAAGGTTTCCACCGTGATAACAAAAACAAACGACCATTTTTTTTTCTTGTTTCTTGTTTTTTTTTAAATTATTATTTTTATTTCTTTTTTTAAGTGTCGACATGCTGAACGCAGGCGCTGAAACCATTACAAACCTCCCTAGCAGAAATACTGATTTTAATAAGACGTACAAAGTTGTCAGTATTTAAAGTTCATAAATTTCAATAGTTTATACCGCCGCCTAGCAGACAATAACATTCAAGCTGCTGGACCGTATGAGCGGACTGAACGTTACGTCATTGTTATTTACATTTCCTCCGAGGGTTTCATAAACCCATGTTACGAAGGCTACACTCAGTGACCACCACAGCAAGCCGTGTGCTGGCGAGGGTAAATAGAGTAAGTGGGGGCAGAGAGAATGTAGGCACCTTTAGAAAGGACTATCTGACCACATTGCCTTTGTTTTGTCCGATTACATCGGACGGGGTGTGGTTGGAGTTGGATTGGTTTGGAAGGACTTTCTACCTCAGATGAATGGCACATTGATAACATTCATGAATTCGCATTGAATGTTGACTGGTTGTCATGAATGTTGACTGGTTGTCATGAATGTTGACTGGTTGTCATGAATGTTGACTGGTTGTCAATAACAATTTCAAACTGTATATAATTTTTAACGGATCATAATTTTAAGCTAAATTATTTTTATACCAAAAATTAATTTTCAAAATTATATTTTAAAAAAAGAAATAAAAAAATTATAGGGTCGAAACACCCTGGGGTCGAAACGTCCTTTGGTCGAACTGTCCGGGGTCGAACACACCCGGGGTCGAACCGTCCGTGGTCGAACCGACCGGGGTCGAAACGTCCTGGGGTCGAAACGTCCTGTGGTGGAACTGTCCGGGGTCGAATCGTCCGACCACCACTTATAACAACCTTGTTTTTAAAAATATTTTACCTCTATTTATTTTACCAAACACCTCACTAGCGCCAGCCCAACGTTTTAAAAACATTGTGATGTGGTCACGGGGTGAACTCACGGATGCCAACAAAAGCAGACTGTACAGATGCTTATATATAGACTATAGATACACTAATAAGTTCAATAATTTAATAACGGTACATTCGATCGATCTAAAAATTTTATACAATGCATTGTCATCCAAGATCTATCTTAGGTAAAATTTTCATATCTCTAGGACCATCAGAAATGGTTCAATTTTACCTTGACAGATTTGAAAAAATCTTGGACAAACCAACAAACAAACAGGAACGAAAGCGAGTTAATAAAAACGTTGTAAAAAACGCGTGTGCAAAGTTGCTCAGCATCCACTTTTTGTGCAATATTATACAAAATTTGCTGCGAGTTAAAACTTAACTGCTGCGTGGCATCGCGCAGCTTAAAGGGAACACTGATTAACACCTCTTCAGATTCACAGTTGATAAACAACCAAAAACGCTTTGGTTTATTCATTTCTTTCAAAACTTCCTATAATAAGGTTTTAACGTTGAGTCCCAGATTTTGTAACGATTTAAAAATGTAACCAAATAATTCAGTATCACATTAACTACTACCTCAATCATAATTCTGCAATAATAGACTTTCAGAAACTGGACATGTCCGAATCAGAAATTGCAGACTTTTTAAAAAAATGCTTGTTAATATACAAGATTTACAAGTGAGGATTTCAAAACAACTGTGCGTGTGCATGCATTTATCAAACACACCACACACAAATGTTATTTTTTAAATTTTGAAGTACATCATGCATTCTAACAAATTTTTTTGAAAAAATATTTGATAATATGCTACGAGATATTTCTTTGGTTAAAAAATTTCATGCTCAGAGTGTAGGTTATTTAAATTGTTCAACTTGTGGGGGAAAAAACAAAAACATTACACATTTGAAAACTACAAATTACAAAGCTTTCCTGATTCCAATCGTATCATTACATATTAGGGACACGTCAATGCTGACCTAACAATTACGTTTAGTAGCAGCATAGCTGGCGTGATTGGGGCCAACTCATCAAATACATTTCGTGGCAACAAAGGGGGCGTACTGGTGCTGACTTGCTCGATTATCTTTAAGAGTTTCAACCTTTTCATAAAAGTTTTCAGACACATTCACATTTTCGTACGGCGTTTCGTTGCCTTCAGATGGAGACTCAATATCTTCTTTCTTTTTACCAGAGATTCCCCTTTTTCACTTCTTTTTCACTGGCTCCTTTTTCCTGAGCTACGTTTTCTCCTCTCCGAGAACTTGGTTTTGCCGGAAGCTTTCGGGTGTGCCTGCTCGGGACGAATCTTTTGAGGTTTGCCAGCTTGCCCCTCAGTTCTGTTAGGGTCATTTTATGGAAATAAAAGTGTGTTTTTGATTGTGGACGTGCTATTTCTAAATTAAAATGGACGAAGTAATATCTCGTATGTATAATAGGCATTATGTGGTGGAGTACGCAAAGGAGAATGACGAAGAATGTGAATGAATGAGAATGAATTTGGATGAATGCGGATGAATGTGAATCATTTTAAGAATACTAATTCTTTTCTACGCTTTAATGCGTATTTCCAATTCAGTCTTTTTTAAGGATTTATTCCCTTTATTATTTGTTTTTAAAAGTGTAAATCATTAATTTACTTTCAAAACATTATTACTTAGCAGCAACAAATGCCTGTGAAATTTTGATGAAATAAGTTTAAAAAAATAACCATTTTTCTGGTAAACCGATAAAACCCAGATAAAATAACCAGGTACAAGATTTTCATCACCGTTATCAGAGGCGTAACTGGGTTTTCTACACCCTTGGCGAATTCACTTTTGGCTCCCTTGAAATAAGGAAAATACTAAATTATACAAAATAAATTATTATTGAAGGATTAGCGCCCTTAGCAACCGCCCCGATGCCAAGTCGTTGTTACGCCTCTCACCGCTATGGACTAGTTTACCACCCAAACGGTCTTCAGACTCGTAAGTCCATTAGACCAGTGCTTCTCAAAGTGGTGGTCCGCGGACCGATGCCGGTCCCTTGGGCCATCCGCTGCCGGTCCGCAGATGTTCTCAAAAAAAAGGACCGAAAAAATTGTCAGTGCAGGGAAAATTGTGAACCGGTCCCTGGTGCAATGGAAAAAAATATTCCTGCCGGTCCGCCATACTAAAAAAGTTTGAGAAGCACTGCATTAGACCACAACGAATAGCCAAAAGCATCTCTCAAAATATGCTCCCAAAATGTTTTGCGATTGTTTTTTTTTACCCTACAATGAAAGGACCCCGGAAATTAATGGTACTCACTCGACGTAGTTGATATCCCTGAGTTAAAAAGCTAAATCCACGGCTGCGATACTCACCTGCTATCGATATCGCCAGCGTAGCCTTGTTCACTGGGTGCAAACCTCTCACTCCTTTAACGTACAAGAAAGCCAAGACGAACGAAGCGCACATAGCGATAGCAAAGACAGCACCAAGTACGATGGCTGCTACGTTAGTGTCCGATTCTACAGGAATAAACAGGTTTCTTCTGTTAATTCTAAGAAAGCAAATTGTTGTGATTTTATATGTGCTTTAAAAAAATATATTTCTTTTATGACAATATTTAGAGCAACAACAACAAATAAACAAAAACTGTAACCAAAAGAACGATTATTGTTTCTGCCATCTTGTGAACTTGCTATGATGGATTCTCTGCTAGAGTTTGTTGAAACATGTACATGAGAGTTGCATCCCTTTCTTTCTTTTTTTTTAAAACTTATGGAGGGTGTCAAACAATATTTACTTTAAGCTGCGTGGCTGCACAGCCATACAGATATCTGACCGACGCAGCGCAGCAGTTTAGTATTACCGCGCAGAAAATTTTAATAAGGATAATATAATATCCCGTGTTTGGGTTATAAAATTGTTCACTAAGATATGGATGCTGAGCAACTTTGCAACCGAGATATCGGAAAAACATATCTAACAGATGGCATACTAGCTTCAATTGACTGCGTTTGACTGAACACTATGTATCACTAACCAACGTAAAGCTAAGGATTACAATTGTAATAAAAAGTTTTCATTAATATTATTACCTGTACCTTTACCACAACAATTTCATTCAAGGGGGTAGCTGTGGCTATAACGTCAACAACAAATCCATCATTTCCGGTTGTTACGGTAATCTTGTTGCCGGTACAATTTTCAGTGGTTCCCAGAGGATTTTTAGCATCCACTGTGAAAATATAATCTGTGAACGGTTTCGGGTTGGTCAGCGAAAACGTGTGATTCATGCTTCCGAAGTTTACACTCTGCGGTACTTCGGCGATGTGGTCTGGGAGGCACTGTGCTGGAGTGAGACTCTGGCAGGCTTGAAATTTGATAACGAAACGACTGGTTGAGGCTCTCCGTGTATCCTGGTGTCCAATGCAGCGTGAGGGAATCCTTGGTGTGGATCGTCTTCTTATACCTTTAGGACAAGATGGTTTTTCTGTGGATGGTCAAACACGTCATTAAATTAGGAGGAACCTTGTTATTTAAGTTCATATGTATTGTTATAATGAGTAAATAGTAGCTTTCTTGTGAAATGTTCCAGTGTGTGATTTATGGTGTCGCTGTTAATTTATGCCGATAAAATACTAAAAATGATAAAATAGAAAAATATCCAATTTTAAACGGACTTTATGTCAACATTTCTTAAAACGCATAATATCAGTGGAGGACTGGGCCTACAAAGTCTGCTTAGTTTTTCAGTTGATTTTTTTTCCAATTATACTAGTTTTACCCCGGGGTTTTACAGCACATTAACAAAAGCCAGGAAATAAAAGGAAATAAATGGGAATATAAGGAAATAAATGCTGTGCCCTCAAAATAGAGTCACTGCCTATATTTGAATAATTTATTGATAGTGTCGTGCACGAATTTAATACTTTTTTTACTATGTTGTGTTACGTTGACATTCGTTTACTGTAGGGGCCAAAAATAACTGTGAGTCATCTAACTTATAAAGAGTGCGTGGCTCTCAAGCAATTGTTTAGTTTAAAGTGTGCACGGGGAAAAAAGTAATTAATAGAGGGAACTTAAATTAACACTTTTCAACCTTGTTCTAACTGCAAGCAAATTTCACAAGTTTTACCGGGTGGTCCAGGTTCCGCTTGACACAAGATGGGTCCAGTAAAGTACGCGAAATACTGGTGGAAGACGCCTTCCCAGCCTGTTGGTGTGACAAGGATGGCTCTACGTTCAGAATAAAAGCCCTCATGATGTAGCTGTGATGCACAGATGATTGAGAACAGTTTATAGTATGCATGGAAACGTCTGATTGAAGTCTTCTAGTTCCCGTTAACACGTTTCAGTCAAGTTTAATTAAATCCTGCTTAATCCAAAAGCGCAATTATGATGTACATGCAACCGTAACCTGCTGACCGCCGAGTGTAAAATTAAAGATTCTGTCTGCCTTTTGGGGGCGTCTTTACGTGTGTGTGTGTGTGTGTGTGTGTGTGTGTGTGTGTGTGTGTGTGTGTGTGTGTATAGTGTGTATATATATATATATATATATATATATATATATATATATATATATATATATGTATATATATATATTTATATTTATATATATATATTAGGGCTGCGGAAATTAACGATTAATTAATCGATTAATCGTTCTAAATTGTAATCGTTTAAAATTAATTTGATCGATTAAAATTCCAGTAAAATTTAAGAAAATATTTCTAATATTTTGTTTTTCTAAATTATTAATAATTACTTGCATGCATTTCCCTAGTATTATTACATGTATTTTTATTTAGACGTGCATACGTACGCAAAAAGGTTTTTCTTCCTTATTTCCTGCATAGCAGAACGAATTTGCTGTGTTACGTCACACAATTTGAAAGCCATGGAAATACCACAACTTAACTGATTTCGCGAAATATGAATCACGACTTAACGGGATCTATATATGCGTTACAAAATATTATTAATCAAAATTAATCGATTAATCAATTATTTTTACCGATTAATCGAACATATTTTTTTTAACTTAACGGGGTCGCACTGTGTATGTGTGCGTGTATGTATATATATATATATATTTATTTATACCTTTATTTATTACAATCTAAAACAATCAATACCCACAGGTCGGCCCTGGATACCCCTTCACCGCAGTACCTCCCAAACCTCAATTTAACTCAGCATCATACTCTCCCCATCCCGCAATCCCCACTCATCAAAATACTTTTTCCCACCCCTCACGATCTAACCCTTCACTCTCCACTCATCCCCTTGTTTCCCAACCCTTCACTAGACACTACTAAATTCTCCATTTTAAAACCACACACTATATCTTGTAGGGCATAACCGGAAATTGCCTCGGACATTCGCCTCGGCCGAATATTACGATTTTCGGTAATATCCGGAAGTATTTGCCTCGGCAAATATTACACACGCAAATAGCTAAAAAATAAATAAATAAATAATAAAAATTAAGAAAATGGAATTCAATAAATACGGAACAGCTGGCAAAGAAGACACGATAATTTAAGTAGCATTCCGCAGGTGGCGTAACCAGTTGTTACTGGGTCACGCATAGTCCAAAACGGAAGTCGGCCATTTTGACTGTTTGTGTAAAGTTGTCAAATTTCCTCCTACAAATTAAAAATATGAATTAATTATTAAGTTATAACAGGTAAAACATTATTTAGCTATTTTAGAATTTAGATTACATGAAAACATCGAACAGTTTTGGCTTTGCACTTATGATGATGAAAGAAATGGTACTCTCCTAAGTCGCAGCTACTACTCGGTTCGTATCCGGATCCGGCAAATAGTACATCCAAATACTCGGACTCGGTACTCGATGGAAATTGTCTACTCGGTTATGCCCTAATATCTTGTTACGTCAGCGGCATACCAATGGGACGCGGTGGTCGAGTGGCAGCGCACTGGACTGTCGTACCGATGGTCACGGGTTCGAATCCGTGTGAAGGCAAGGGTTTGTTCCCGGGGCCTAGGGCGTCCCTGAGTCACCCCGCTCCGAATGGGTACCTAACACTACATAGTGTTAGGCGGCTGGGTAATGCGTGGAACCCACAAAGCCGTGGCCTGTGAACGCTGCATCACTTGCCAACAGATCATCTGTCATGGTCTGTGGACGCAACTATCTTCTGCATAGAAGGAGCGTCTGTATAGATAAGATAAGATAATAAGAGAACCGCTGAACTCAAAATATAACGACTTACCCACCGTCTGTAGCCGTGGTTTGGATACCTGATGAGTATTTCTCTAAATGTTGGAACCGAATCATCCAACTTCACAAGCACTGGATCAATGGATAAACTGCTGATGAAACCTGAAAGAACGTCTTTCTTAAAAGCACGTCTAAAAGCCACGGTGGGTGGCTGTTTCAATTGTCTGTCATGCATTTATCGTGGCATTAAATATCTTTCTTAAAAGCACGTCTAAAGCAACGGTGGGTTGATATATCAATTGTCTTTCATGCATCTATCGTGGCACTAAATAGTAATAGTTTTACGACATACAGGAGATAAATGTGCATCTAAAATGAATTAATAATGACAAATAACGTTGTCACTGGTTTAATTTATTATTATTATTATTCTGGTTATAATTAATTGAAATATATTACATATAATTCCCCCACGCCGACCAACTCAAACAGAAATTCATGTCAACCGCATGGCGCCATATGAGTTTCTCCGTTAAATGATTACGTCAATGAGACCAGAGGCGCCACTAGGGTTGGTGTCACCCGTGGCAGCAGATCATGGTGTCACCCCCTAACGACTTAACCCATAGAATTCCTCCGAGTCTTCCAGTGCCAAATAACGGGAACATACAGAATGTTACATTTTGGTGTCACCCCTGATGGTGTGACCCGGGTCGGCCCGCCCCCCTCCGCACCCCCCTAGTGACGCCACTGAATGAGACTACGTGGTCTGGAGACGATAACTCAACACGTGACCTTGCATGTGACCAGCTGAAATCCAGATATCGTAGCTCCTAGCCCCTCATCACCCACCCCTAACTGTGTCGGTAAATCACGCTGTCTGTTGATCCGGTTCTCGTCTCCTAAGTTCCTCAATAAATTACACCTGATAAGTTAACCCCATAACTTTGCTGTAGATATTGTCTCCTGCAATCTTCACCTGAGCTTCCTTCAAGTCTTAAACAATTTTTTCCTTATTCTTTTCAATTTTTTGTTCCTCTTCAACTTAAAACAATTATCATGCAGTCTTCTAAATTCGTTCCTAATCTTTCCGAAAATCATCGTATATTATTTTTAAAAATTCTTAAACATCGTTAAATTTCTTAAACATCGTTAAATTAAAGTCGGTTCCACCAAGGAAACAAAATCAAACTAAGTACCATTTTTTTAAAAAAACTTGTTTCTTTTAAGATCCATGAATAAAGTTAAAATGTCGAAAATTGTTTTTTTTTATGTAATTGTAAAGTGGCGTTCTGTTATAAAATACTCTGAACACTAATCTTGAGACATACAGTTAACTAAATAAAGGTTTTTGTAAAATGTTTTCTTGTCAATACTTTTCTCTTGGCAATGTCTTCTCGTCAAAACATTTGTACTGATGGAAAGATTTATCTAAATGACCAAAAAAACATAACTTGGATCTTTACAAAAATATTAGTTAAATTATATTGGCGGCATCCATGCAACACCGTCCAAATAAAAGAAAAATACTATTTTAAAACATATTTTTTAAACAGCAGCATGAGCTTGAGCTGTTATCTCCCTTTTTCATAATTTTTTTTTAAATATCTTAAAATAAGAACAGCTCTCCCGGCAATGGCGTAGCTAAAGGGGGGTGGGAGGGCGGGGACGGTCCGCCCCGGGCGGCACACATTTAGAGCGTTGCATTTGTGGGCATATGAAAAGTAAATTAATTTCCGAAACCACCCTTTTTCTTTTGAAGGGGGAAAACCAAGATGAAACGAAAATATTCTTAATTTAGAGTCTTAATTAACGGATTTGCTCAACATTTGTTTGATTACATAGTAGTTGTTATTACTAACGCAAAACCGTTCAAAAATTTTAAATCGCTCAAAAAGGTATCGATTTGTTTGGAAAACTAAGCGGTTTACGTCACAGATGTCGCATTTATAAGAAAACTTCACACACACACTCACAAAACAACACATCACCGCTGGGCCGAATAATATGTGCTATTAATATCGCTACGACAGTTTTTGCGTTGAATTTCGACATGCACAGAATGATGCGCTAACAAGTACCTGCAAGGCATGGTGACTCAAATATTGTGTTTAACTTGCAAGTAGTAATTTATATTAATGTTTCAGATTTCAGAAAATTATTGTAAGGTAACGTACTGAAAAATAAATTTATTTTGTTGTTCTTTTTTTTTCTTTTTTTTTGCATTAAAGTAGCACACATAATTTGTGTTTTTCATTTTAAAAAACGGTTATCGTAAAAAAATGTTACGCCTAGTTAATTAAAATAATTTGTAAATAATTTGATTTGTTTATTATTTTTTTTAAATATTAAGATTTATGGCAAGAACATTAAAATATTCAAATTTATCCGTTAATAAACACCACAATAGCATAAATAATTTCGAAAAAGACATACTTTAAAATTTCAAGCGTTTTGGAAAACTTTACATCTGAAGAAATAACTAGTAAAACAAGATCAGATACTGGAATTTTACTCAGTTCAATGCAATCTTTTTCTTTTCTATGTTATCTCAATTTCTCGTTAGCCCGTCTTTTTTTTAAATTGATGCAAACCCAATTCATGGAACAAAGAGATGTGCTAATACAGAACGCTGTTATAGAGAGTTTAAGATATCAACTGAACGCCGAGCTAGAAGGAGAAAAAATATGAGTGGGGAAAATTCAGAAGACGTGGTTCTATCTTTATAGCATGAAGTGCAACGAGAAATGTTTTTATCCATAGATGGAATTATAAAAGAAAATAAAAGAACGCGTTGATGAGTTGCATGTCCTTGCAAGAAAATATTCGTGTATAATCTATATATATAATTCTCTTCGCTGATATTTTAATTTTGTAAAAAGGGAACAATGTAATCTATATATATATAATTCTCTTCGTGGTCGGACCCTGCGAGACAAGCTGCAAGTATGTTCAACAGATACTATTTTTAGAAAGCAGCGCACCAAATTACTGCACCAATGCACCAATGCATCAAAAGGTGTGCAAATTAAAGATGCGCTGTAAAAAAATAAATATATGACGTCATTGTTTTCGCTGATATTTTAATTTTGTAAAAAGGGAACAATGTAAAAAGTTATAAAATATTTTGCGTACATTTCAGAAAGTTTAATATTTCGTATTGATCAAACAAGGACAAGTTAGTTGGGATTTTGAAATAGGTGGGCGCCGTAGTGCATTTTTTCAAAATAAATAGATTTCAGCTGAACACTTCCGTCATTTTTTACGGGTGATACGCCGCGGGTCTCTCCGGAATTCCTTCTTTTCATTTACTCACAGTCGTTTGCCCAAACCCACCCCATTTTGACAAGCGTGTCTTTCAGGAAGTCTTCACCCGTCACTAAATCATTAGCTAGTACCATGTAACCTACTAAATGAAGAATTTGAACATCAAATAAATTTCTTTATTGGCATTGATAAAGAAAATATTGAAAGAAAAAGGATCCAGGTTTTTGTGGCTGTACACAGGGCTGGTCTTAGCAATGGCGTTGCCCTAGGCGGCTTAGTTTGCAAAAAGGGTTGCGCGGGGCCCAGTTTCGGTAGGGATAAGGTATTAATAAGGATAATAAGTGAAAATTAAGATAGGTGGGGCCTATGTAAGCGAGGGCCCCACTGCGGTTGCATAGGTTGCAGTGGCCTAAGACCAGCCCTGCATGGCTGTACCTACACTACAAGAAGAGGCATTATGTTAGAAAAACGGAGGAAAGGGCCCCCTTTAACTATTAAAATATATTCAACAGTATAGATGGAAAATTCTGTAATGAACATTATAATTTTGCTAAGAAATTTTTAAACAATTGCTATCAGTGTATCTAGTTGTGAAAAGAGCTTCTCCAAACTGAAGTTGATAAAAAAAATTATCTTCGTTCCACAATCAGTGATCTTGCAATATTGTCCATAGTCCATAGAACAAGATATTACAAATAATTTAAATTTTGATAGCATCATACACGATTTTTCTACTATGAATGTAAAGTCAGTAAATGTATAAATATTTTTACATACTAATGTATACAATTTCTTTGTTGTTGTTTTTTTAAATCCTTTATATTAACTCGTGGTGTCTGCGGCCGACCGACCGACCGACCGACCGACCGACCGACCGACCGACCGACGTTGTCGCCAAAACTTTTGATCGATTTTTAACCCACTTGCTCGCAAGATAGCGAGCTGAAATTTTGCAGGCAGTTTTCGTACCAATGATAAAAACAATGTATCAAAATTTCTGATCGATCGCATGTACCGTAATTAAATTATTGATTTTTTAGATTATTTTATTTATTCCTATGTATCATGCTATTTTTTGAGATAGAGCGTCGCGGTGCGTATTATATTGAACAACCTTTCTGTCGCGCAATAAGGTGCGTATTTTATTGACAGCTCTTTTTATAAACATATTCCTGATCGGTGCGCATTATATTAAACATGTTTTACGACACAACTGCAATTTTGTATTTCTGGATGGTCTGGCGCTGCGTATTATAATGAACATTCTTTTAGTTACTTCTCGTACATAAAGGATTTATAGTCAAAAACTTGGTTTTTTACGGGTTTTTCTTATTTTAATCATATATTTATAAATAAAAAATAAAAGCACATTAATTGGTAATATTTTTGGTTGTAAATTTGGAATATGTTTTATCTCCTTTGTGACACCTGCAACCTCAATAACTATCTTTTGACCTTTAAAAGAGTATCTTGTATTTTTATAAATGTGTATTTATAGGTAAATCAGCTTATGCGGCCTCTTTTATTACTGCTTACATAAATAGGGTATGCAATGGTAAACAGGTTCCCAACTTTTACTTCGTTTCAATTACAATTATTTATTCATGTTTATTAATTTATAAAACCATCATATGATTCACTTAAGGGGCGTAAATGACTTCACGCGATTTTGGCTGATTTTTCACCCCCTCCTCCATCGTCACACGTCATCACACAAACTTAGACTCCTTCTTCAATATGACGTCACAAAGCTTCTCCCCCCCCCCATAAAAGCCGTATTTTCTATTTGAAATTGAGCATGTTTAAAAATGAATTTTTTGTAATTTAAATATAACTAGACGCCCCACGACATAGCATACGCCGCAGACTTGCACATGGAGAGTGCAAAGGAAGTGGAGAAAGAACTGACACAAACTACAGCACGAAGTAATAAAACAACGCGAGTGAACCTTCCCCGTATAAGGTGGACGTGATAACCAGTGCACTACGAATCTCACGTTATTCTGTAAAGGAACAATGCAAGTGAACGCAAGACCCATTGTTGGTCTCGAGACATTGGTCGACCCCAGCGAGGGTCATCCGTCATGCTCGTTTGCACATACTCGCTTTGGTGAAGGGGGCGGGAGAAGGGTTACAGAGTCGGCGTGCGTGCGTAGTGTCCCGCATTGTTGGGCGCTGTAGAGAATTATATATATCGATTTTTAGGGTAAGGCTGCACTCTAATATCGTAACACGCGTGAAGCCATGCAAAACCTCATTAAATAAAGTGTCGTTATTCATATATTTAAGTGGAACTTTTATTTAAAGTTGCGCGTTTTGATGTGACCTCAAATGTGTGACTCAACCAGATGCGTGACGCCATTTATGGACGTCCCCTAAAAGGGCGGCAAATTGAAGACTGCCCCGGGTGGCAAAAGTTCTAGCTACGCCACTGGCTCTCCCTGTGTATATTGATATTTCTCATTTGGATCATTGTCTTTAATTTTCAACAAAATAAAAAAAACACACTAGTTTAGTTGGCGCTAAGGCTAAAGGTTAAAGATTGATGACAAGAAAAAGCACTCAAATTTTAGAGTGGCTATACTTGAAAAAACGTTTTCTTTTTAGCACCAGAGGCGTAACTGGGTTTTTGATGCCCTTGGATAATTTATTTTTGGCGCCCTTTATTTAAATTAAAAAAAAATTAAATAGAGATTTAGCAGCGCCCTTTTGAACTGGCGCAGGCCGGCGCCCATGGCAACTGCCCCAATGCCAAGCCGTTGTTATGCCACTACTTAGCACGGACTTATATGGTCACGTCAGTTCCTGAAATAGTCTAAAGGTTGCACACACACAAAAAACACAATCAGTGTAACATCCCATTCAATACGATGACAACTGAATACAAACCTCTTAAATATTCAATGAATTCCTCGTCGTCTGCTGTAGCAATCTTGCTTGTAACATTTTTGTAAATACCACCAGTAATACTCTTGCACACTCGGTCCAAGTCGAAGTCACGTTCTATTCCTAAGTCACGTTCTATTCCTATTCTTCTCCTATAATCGTTCTGCTCCGTAATCATTAGACAGGAGTGAATTCGGGGATAATAAATCCTTGCGATGCCAGTGTTCGAACAGAGTGCACCAGATACACCTGACAAATGAATAGTAGATTGTCAATAAATGGATAAACATTCTAACAAATATGTACTAAAAATCTGAAGATTTGTGTAGATTAAATTCTTAGCATATTTAACGCAATTTACCTTGGAAAAATTGCGTGTATATAGATTCGAAATGTCTGTAACGCTTGCACATGCAACTCATCCTGAACCATACCAGATAGAGGGTTCGGGTCTTTTGCAAATATGCTAAGGAGGTCCCAAGGATGTGCAGCGGCCAAAAAATACCGGAAAAGTTTACTGGATTTCATGGAAAATTTTTAAAAACCGAAAAAATATCAGTATTTTGTCAATATCTCGCCAACCATAACATCTATCGGATTGAAACAACCGTCAAACAATAGCTAATAATATTTAGAACAATTTTGGAGAAATAATTTTTTCAAAAATGCGTAATCGTTCGTCTCCCGTAATTTTAGCAGCAATTTGTAGATTGTAAGTAATTGTTTTGTTTAATTTCAAAATTATTGATTTGAAATTACTTTTAATGTAATCTAGAATGATAGTTAATGGGGTTTTCCCGCTTTTGTGAATGCTCATGTTAGATTGTTGCGTGGTGCGCATTATATTGAATCATTCTTGGTGTGATGTAGCGTGAGGGAATATGGCGTCTTTTGTTGTTTACTTTCAGATTTACTGATTTGAATCGACTTTTAATGTAATCTAGAATGATTTCCCTTGAATAAAAAAATCGGAAATTCCTTGTTGGAAATTGCGTTTCAATACTCATTCGAGTTTTATTACTTGTTTATTAAAGGGGCGTCCATTAATGACGTCACGCAACTAGGGGGGGTCCCCACATTTGGGACGATGTGTGACCAGGGGGAGGGGGGAATTTAAGAATTGTGACGTCACTTCAAAACACGCAACTTTAAATCAAAGTTCCACTTACATATTCGATTTCTTACAATTTATTTTATGTCGTTTTACATGGATTCAAGCGTGTTACGAGATTAGAGTGCAGCCTTACACTAAATACATACTGAAATGACAATAAATTGATTTGAAACATGCTCATTTTCAAATCGAAAATACCGCTTTTAGGGGGGAGGGGTCCACAGGTTAGTGGCGTCATATTGGAGGGGGGTCTAAGTTTTTGTGACGAAGTGTGACGAGGGGGGGGAAATCGGCAAAAATCGCGTGACGTCATTAATGGACGGCCCCATTGAAGACCCCAAGGGGAGAAATGGCTATGTGACATTTTTGAAATTTTCAAGTTATCCCCTGTATCTAATAGAGCAGTGCTTCTCAAACTTTTTAGTATTGCGTACCGGCAGGAATTTTTTTCCATTGCAGCATGGACCGGTGAACTATTTTGCCTGTACTGATGTGGTAGCGAAATGTCTTTTCTTGTTAACACCTGCGGACCGACATCGGATGGCCCACGGACCGGCACCGGTCCGCGGACCACCACTTTGAGAAGCACTGTAATAGAGGATCGAAAATAGAATATTTTGTATGAGATTTTATGATAAAAGTATGTCTCTGACCCTATTAAAAATTAAATAAGTAAAATGTAAACAAAAATCTTTTTTAAAAAAGGACACACTTTTATTGACAAACATTTACAGACTGAAACGCGCTGATCTCCCCTGACCTTGATGTAAACACGGGAATTCGATAAACCAGGGCTGGAGTGAAACGAGTGAGCCGTGGAGGTCAACTCTAGCAGACGACTATACATTCTAAATAGTGATAAATAGAGATAAACTAAAAATTGATTAATTTAATTACGGTACATTCGATCGATCTGAAATTTTGATACAATGCATTGTCAAGATCTATCTGTGGTAAAATTTTGAGATCTCTAGGACCATTAGAAGTGGTTTAATTTTACGTTTCAAGATTTGAAGGAAGGATGGATGAATACAACATACAAACAGTGTGACTTAAATAAAAGCGTGTAAAATATAATTATGAACGTCATTACACCGTTAAAAAGTTGGCTCTGCATCACATTAAGGCGCTGACAATAAATTCATAGATGAATGCATTTTTATACAATTTATGTTTCGAAATGGGAATTAACAAAGTAGAAATAGAAAACAAACGTTCAGAGACCGCTAAGCTTTAAAAGGGGGGTAACTTGAGTGAGTAAAAACGGACCCATGCTAAGTTCTTAATGAATTCTCTGTAATTTCAAAATCAGTTAAAGATCCGTCATATTTTTAGTTCATATAGTGGATTTTATTTTAAACTGTGTTTGATAAGTTGAAATCATGAAATATTGAATTATCTTTTTTCCCTACGAAAAAGAGGTTGATGACAGAGCTTAATAATAAGTGTAGAGGATACAATATAAAACTGTGCAACCTTTACATACATTTGACGTATGCATTTACTCCTCAAGTGTACTGACATAGGATATATATATTTAGAGATAGACAGATGGACAGATGGACAGATAGACAGATGGACATATGGACAGATGGACAGATGGATGAAGACCGACAGAGAGATAGATAGGTGGGTGGGTAGGTTGGTGGGTAGGTGGGTGGGTAGGTATGTGGGCAGGTAGGTGGGTGGGTGGGTAGATAGATAGATAGATTGATAGATATCAAGGTCAGACCAAAGAAGCAGAAGGGTAGCCAATGTTGGGTTCATAGAAATTTTTCTTACCTGAAATGTCCAGACAGAAAAAAATCCAGCAACAAATGACTAGTTTACAAAATAACATTTTTTTGTTATATTTCAATTTAATCCTTTGCACAATGTATTTACTCATTTGTTAAAATATGTCATAGTCACATTAACGGTGTTCTTTTCAGTTGCGTGACTTTAATGTCTGTATTTAAACTCCCTACTTTAAAAAGAAGAATAGTGAAGTGGTTGGATTTCACCCAATTGTAATAAAACAAAGTGGACACTCTTTTCAGCCTATTTAAAATGCATCCTTGTTGGATCATTTCTACTTCAAACTTCAATCTTACCCATGTTGAGCAGAGGTGTCGCTAGTATTTAGAAAAAACAAAATTGCTCGGAAGAGTAGTTGTTAATACACGAAATAGAAATCTCTGCCTTTACTTTAATAACTTTTCTTTTATACTTTATCTATAATCCTGAAATAAATGTACTAATATTATATTTTAAGATAAATAGTACTACGAAATAGGCACTTAATTAATGAGCCCAAGCCCTAGGCTCGTAAAAAAAAATTACGTGTTCTGAAAACCTTGAGTTTGGTGTAGGATAGTATAGATGAATTTCAAAAGTCTAAACATTGATCAGTCTAAATGAATGATTGGACTAAATTATTTCAGCGCCTTGTTCATGAGTTATTCACACGCCACTGCCTTTGTCATTTGTCTACTGTTGAAAGCATTCGTGGATAAACAATTTTACACGAAGTTTAGCTGTCGAGTAGCATCCCCCATTTTATCACTTCCTATCTACAAAAATCGTTATAAACTGGAATTCATAGTTTCCTATTGTGTCCGCACAGCACAGAGAATAATGTCTAACACTGTGCTGAGGAAGGTTGCGTGTAGTGTGATAGTTCTAAATTAAGCACCGGGCCCTTCTCTTTTCTATTTTAAAATATACACACTGGGCTGTTACACACACCCGCCTAGTGAAGATGTCACGGGGTTAAATTTTGGTCTAGAGCAGGGGTCGGGAAACCATGGCTCGCGAGCCAGATGTGGCTCTATTGATGTCTGCATCTGGCTCTCAGACAAATGTACGATTATATTTAAAAAACACGTTTATTCTGACTCCTTTGCTCTACATATTAATTGCATATAAAACCAGCATAACAATGTTATTAAAAAGAATTCATAGATATAATTATTGCACTTTTAGTGTTGAAATTACAAAATATTACTAGAATTTTTAGATTTAAACAAAATGTATGGCTCTCACAGAATTACTTTTCAAAATATGTAGTGTTTATGACTCTCTCGGAGAAAATATTTCCCGATCCCTGGTCTAGAATTTATTAAATTTACCTTAGGAACATTGTCAAAGGATAACAATAACATAAGGATAAAAACACCTTTCTTATTCCGTATGCAAGAACAAACACATACAAGTTTTCCTTCTTCCCGTCCGGAATTCGGGCGTGGAATGGGTTGCCTGAAGAATCCAGGAAAACCAACACTTTATCAACATTTAAATCTCTAATAAAAATGCAGGACTAAACACAAACCATAGATGAGCGTAGGACGCAATAATCTTCTGTATAGAAGGAGCGTCTGTAAACAGATAAGATAAGATAACATTGAGTTTGTTTCAGTTTCTGTGCTCGGGTTAGATACAAACTAGTATCTGGTTTCACCCAGAAATGTGATTTCTTTAAATACACTACAAAAAATATATATATCATGAGTGAAACTGATAATGAATTATGTCAAATGACAAATATATGTATTATAAAATAGTAACAGTCACATAATATATATAATAATTATATATATATATATTGATGAACTAGAACAAATCCAAAAAAGGGCTGCCAGATTCATTACTGGAGAATATTTAAGATTGACAAGAATAACACCATTAGTTAAATCATTAAACCTTGAAACACTAGAGGATAGAAGAAAAAAGAGCAAAGTACTTATAATACATAAGACAATTAATTGGAAATACACCACAAAGATAACCTAATACAACCCAGAGCTGACATTGGTATACAAACACTTTTCTTTTCCCGTATGCAAGAACAAGCAAATACAAATGTTTGTTCTTCGCATCCGGAATTCGGACATGGAATGGGTTGCCTGAGGAAACCAGAAGAACCAAAACTTTATCAATATTTAAACTCTAATAAAAATACAAGACTAGACTCAAACCATAGATAAGCGTATGATGCCACTTGCTACCTCACATCTCATCTTATCTTGCAAATTACATACGCTCCTTTTATACAGAGGATTCCTGCGTCCTTCACTTATCCATGGTTTATGGCTGAATATTTATTTCATCAGAAAGTTGTTGTTGATAGTGTGTTGTTGTTGTTTTTTTTTGGTTTGTTCTGGCAACCAATTCCATGCAAAAAGTGCATTCATTTATGTTAGTATCTTTAACATAGTTTCAGTTGAATTTTGTAGATTCTTTTTAGTACACGCTTTTATTTAAGTCACACTGTTTGTATGTTGTATCCATCCATCCATCCTTCCTTCAAATCTTGAAACGTAAAATTAAACCACTTCTGATGGTCCTAGAGATCTCAAAATTTTTACCACAAATAGATCTTGGATGACAATGCATTGTATCAAAATTTCAGATCGATCGAATGTACCGTAATTAAATTAATCAATTTTTTGTTTATCTCTATTTATCACTATTTAGAATGTATAGTCGTCTGCTAGAGTTGACCTCCACGGCTCACTGTTTTCACTCCAGCCCTCGTTTACCAAATTCCCGTGTTTACATCAAGGGCAGGGGAGATCAACGCGTTTCAGCCTGTAATAGTTTGTAAATAAAAGCGTGTCCATTTTAAAAAAAGATTTTTTTACATTTTACATATTATTATGAAGTGTAATTTTACCATAAATTGTTGTTGTTTTTTTTTACAAAGTACATCAATTTAGTTTCGAAAATTAACAAAATTTAATTATCTTTAAAGAATATCATTTATAGAGGTATTTATATTTAATGGAACCTCTTGTACCAATAAAGGCAGTGAAACAATTGTGCGATGGGACTGAAGGAAATGACAGGTGTCACAAGAAAACAAGAAGTCAAGAAAGTTGCATTCTTTATTTAATTAGGTGACTGTAGAAATTCATGAAAGGGAATCTGCAGATACACATTGAGACAAACAGTTATGATTTTCTTACAACAGATAGTATGACGGGCGTTGATGACAATAACTTAAAATTACAGAATGTATCTCACATGAAAAGGATATAAGCGATCAGACTGGGTAGGAAACAATTATCTATAAAAAGAACGTGAGTAAGGGGACATCCATAAATGACGTCACACAAATTTGACCGATTTTTCACTCTATCCCCCCCCTCGTCACGCGTCGTCACAAAATCTTAGACCTCGCTTATGACGTCACAAAATCTTAGACTCCGCTTATGACGTCACAAAATCTTAGCCCCCGCTTATGACGTCACAAAATCTTAGACCCCGCTTATGACGTCACAAAATCTTAGACCCCGCTTATGGCGTCACAAAATCTTAGACCCCGCTTATGACGTCACAAAATCATAGACCCCGCTTATGACGCCACAAAATCTTAGACCCCGCTTATGACGTCACAAAATCTTAGACCCCGCTTATGGCGTCACAAAATCTTAGACCCCGCTTTTGACGTCACAAAGTTTTGCCACCCCCACCCTCCCCAACCATAAAAACTGTATTTTCTATTTTAAAAAGAGCATGTTTTGTCACTTGACTATGTGTTTAGTGTACGGATGCACTCTAATATCGTAACACGCGTGAAGCCATGTAAAACGTTATTAAATAAATTGTAAGAAATCTAAGGTCGTTAACGATTAATTTAAATTGTATCGTTAACTTTTGAAAAATTAACGATTAATTAATTTTTAATTTCGATTAAAGCCAAAAATTTTAATTTATTGTGTCATAAGTAACATTTATTAAAATACTTGTCGAACATCGAAATAACACTGGAATATCTTCTTTATATGACATATTTTAACTAACAGCGCAAACTGACAAGTGTATTGACATTATTTGGTGCAAGTGATGAGCCGCTCTTATTGACAATACAACCAGCCGAGCTGAACAATCGTTCACATAGCTTTAGATTGTCTCAGCTGAAGTTTCTGATACTGTAGTGGATGTTTGGTTTGCAGGTGACATGTAAGCGAAGTGTTAGAACCATGGTAGGAATGTTCCCTTTCAGCAGCGCCGCTGCGCAGATATTTGACCAATATCACGCAGGAGTTTAGAATCACCGCGCAAATTTTGCATAATATTGCACAAAAAATGGACGTTGTGCAACTTTGCACACGAGTTGTTTTTTTTTAACTTTGCACACGGACCAACGAAGCTTAGACTTAGAGGGAACATTGCATGGTAGACAAACGATTTCTCTCAATGGACACAATAACCTTTATCAACATTTTGAAAAAGTCATGCCAGTCAATACTTTAAAAACAAAATGTTCGTGTAATCGTCCGGAAATTAGTTTATATTTATCGGCCGAAATCATTTACTTTTTGACTTCCAGTACTGTTATAAGGGGCCGTCCATATATGACGTCACACGACTTTGGCCGATTTTTTACCCCCTCCCCCCTCCTCATCACGCGTCGTCACAAAAAGTTTGCCCCCCCTCCTCTAAAAATACGTCACAAAGCTTTGAACCCCCCCCCCTCCAAAAAACAAAACAAAACAAAAAACAAACAAACAAACAAATTTATTTTCTATTTGAAAATAAGTATTTTCAAATCACTTTTATTGTCATTTAAGTATTTATTTATTTAGTGAAGGTCTGCATTGTAATATCGTAACCCGCGTGAAGCGTTTTTTTTTAAATGTTTAACTGGCCTTCAGAAAACGAACTGTGTTAACATCCTTATATTTTATTTTATTTTAATGCATAAAAATTAAACATTGAATATTATTCATCAATGTTAACGTCTTTGTTTAGAAAAAGAAATTATTTAAAAATAATATTATTAACATGAATTATTAAAAAATCCCTCCTTTGACTGACGGGCTCATCTGGGGTCAAAAGGGAATTCTTAGGGGTAATGCAGACTCATTTGGGACTTAAAACATCCACTACAATCCATTAGATATATTAAAATACGTCATGTGTATGTGTACGCTTGGAACATATGCCCATTATTGAACCGGTTCCTTACAGAAAATGCATTTTTTAAAATTTGACAACTATGTAGATTTCTTACCTACGTACTATACGAAGACACCTAAATCCACACTACTTTCATTTATATTGACACGAGTGACAAAAATCTTAATCCACATGACTTGACTGTATCAAGTATCCTTTCTGGGATATTTAAAATAAATGCCTTAAAAACTGAGCTAAGAAGGAAAGTTGTTTTGTGCTCCTCTCGAATTGCGATGTCAAGAATTTGATGCATTCAATAAAGTTAATGAATACTTGACTAATTTTAAATGGGACCATTTATCATTATATCTAGAATGGCCAGGGGCATTTGACCAAAAAACAATCGAACAATTATATCAAACTTAAAACGTTTATAATTCTATCAAATAGATTTCCCCCCCCCCGCTTCCCCTTTTAAAGAAAAAGGATATTCCGTGTCGTTTTGACTTAAAATATCTACACATAATCCTATTCAGATCATATTTAGACACTTGTCATGCTTGTAAACTCACCATTTGCATTTTCGGGGGGTGGGGGGGGGCTAACGACGCTCCTCCAAATCCCCGAGTCATGTGAGCAGCACCTATAGTCTGGGGGTTGGGGGGGGGGTAACAGACACATAAACTTGTATATTTTGGGGTAACTGGGCAAAAAAGTACGCTCCCCCAAATCCCCGAGTCATGTGAGCAGCACCTAGAGTCTGGGGGTTGGGGGGGGGGTAACAGACACATAAACTTGTATATTTTGGGGTAACTGGGCAAAAAAGTACGCAGACTCCTGCCGTGAGAGAACCAAACGGAGCTGCGGTTACATCACAATTGCGTTGATGTCAACATCAAACGACGAAGGGTAAAAATTTCATTCGTTATCTTGTGGGTTATCAAACTTAGGGATTATAATTAGATTTAATTTCCGTGTCTTGATATCTTACGCCAACCAGCGTCTGATGGCCTACCGACCGGCACATTGAGAAGCCCCGATCTAATATATAAAGCTCAGTTGGTGTTTGTATGTTTGTATGTTTCGCTTTTCGACTTTCTGTTAGATAATCACGGACAAACCAAAAGACGGACGGGGACCAAATTTGGCAGGACGGTTCCTTTTACCCTGAAGGTGGTTTTAAGTTAGTTTTTGTAATTGTCCCTTTTACCCGAATGCCGTAAATTAAATAATCAGAAAATGCAGAGACAAAGAATAAAAAATTTAACCTCATTTCTGTATTGAACAAATTTACGCGGACGTTCAAATGCCGTTCAAAGCGAGTTACTTTTGGTGACGTTTTTTTTTCCCTAATACTTTATTTTCAGCGGTGCGCATTCAAAAAATATTATAATGTCTAATTACGGTGCTCACATTTTCATGTACGCTTCATAATTTGAGCTGTGTAGTACAAAGAATTGTCATTTTCTTTACTGTTACTTTCTATATATATTAGATAGACACGTAAACATATTTAATTACAACTGCCACACGATGCATTAGATTTAATTGTTTACACGTTTAAATTTAATTGCGAATTTGTTTTTATTATTTTCTGTTAAATATCTCGACATTTAATAAAAACCTATTTATGTAATAATTGTGTCCGAATTTTTTTCAAGGCTTCATTTTTAGCGGTGCGCGTTCTAAAATCTTTTAACGCTTGATTACTGTGTGCACATTTACGTGTACGCATCTTAAATTTAGCTGTGTCCTATTAATATAACATTTATATTTTGTTTGTCTTTTACATAAGCTATTGTCTTTTACATAACCTATACACTTATACTATTTAAACTTAGGCTACCGGACCTATTAACATAAGTAGATTAAACTAAATAAACTGATCCTGAAAACGCTTAATTTTTTTGTATTGCGAATTGAATATGTTATGTTCATTCCTTTGATGATTGATTAACATAGGCCATTTTCAAAATCAATTATTGTCATGGTTGCACATGCGTTTTTAACATAAAATTGATTTGTTTTGTTTTTGTTTTTTTAAAATTAGGAATATAGCCTAATTTCTTTATTTATATTTATTATCTTTATGTCATAGACGCTGTTGCAAATATTTTATTAAATGCAATTGTGTTACAATGCAGTGTCGTAAATATATAAGAGCTTTTTAGTGACGACAGTGGCAGAGATCTTTTGGAAAAATGTCAAAAAAGCAGTGGCCTTTTTTTAATGGATACAAACAAACAAACATAAAAATATCAACTGAGCTTTATATATTACATATGCGTTTAAATTATTTTATTTCAATTATTTTCACGATGCATTGTATTAATATTTTACATGCAATGAATAAAATTGGGATTTTTTAAAAAGTTAATTCATAACTCGACATTTAATTAAAAACCATAGATGTAGCGAGTTTATTTTATGTTGAAAGTGATGGCCTATGTCAAATAAACTTACACTTTAAAACAGTTTACTTAAGCTTTATATACACTATACATTATAAACTTCCGCTACCGAACGTATTAGCAAAAGTTGACTAAATTTAATTTAGTGATCCTGAAAACGCTTAATTAATATGAATTGCGAATTGAATATGTTTTTATGTTCATTCCTTTGTATTCAGAATAGCATAGGTCATTTCTAAAATTGCCTTTTAATCATTTTTAAGATGCGCTTATTAACAGAAGGTTGAATCTTTTTTTTTCTTTTTTTTTCAGATATAAAATCTGGTGTGTGTGTGTGTGTGTGTGCATTGAATATAATTTACAAAATATGATGCCTTATCCGAAATAGGGAACCAAAAAAAAGATTCCCTTTTGAAATTATACACATTGCTTATAAACCGTAAATATAAATCGTAAAATATAGAGACATAAAAAATGTTAAATATTATTTCCCTGTTACAATAATTATGAATACGTCAAAAGGAGGAGTTATTTTGGTCCAGTACATTTACTTTATAACAAGTCTTTAATTTTATGCGGCCAGCTTTCTATATTGTCTAAATATGGTGTGCACATTTTTTATATCATTTTAATACGACCGTTTTTAAAAAAAAAGTATTTTAGAAAGTACATTTATAATTTGGTTTATTTGCGCTATGAGTCACTTAGCTTTTGCCTTTTAAAGGGATAGTGCCACATGTTCTTTATCTCATAGACGTGGTTACAAATATTATATAACTTACAATTGTGATACGATGCAGTTTCGTAATTATACTATATTACATTTTTGAGTGACGAGGGTGGTAGAGCTCTTTCGGAAAACCTATTAGTTATGTTAATTTTGTACAAGTGGGAATGAAATTTTAAATTTAGTTATTATGGTCGGCAAGAATCATTATTTAATAAAATCATATCTTTTAAATAGTAAAGGTTGTGTTAAAAGGCACCTGCATTAAGTGAAAACAACTCACGCTGTAAAATGGCATATCTCTGTTTCTCATAAGATTTTAACTAAATAGATGAATCTGAAATTTAACTTGGCAAATAAAATTTGTAATAACCAGCAACTAATACGTGGATAAGGGTCAGCACATTCCCGCTACAAAGTGCGGGTATTTTTCTAGTTTAAAATAAAATTTAAAAATTTTTAAAGTCATTAAAAAAAATTTAAGCGACCAAATATTTCAGTGGAAGTTTTATTTAAAGTTACCCTTTTGATATGACGTCACATTTCTTCGATTATTTTAACGATTAATCGAGAAATTAATCGTTAAGTTCCGCAGCCCTAAAGAAATCAAATATTTAAGTGGAACTTTTATTTAAAGTTACGAGTTTGGATGTGACGTCACATTTCTCAAACACCCCCTCACCCTCGTCATACATTGTCACAAATGTGTGGACCTAGACCTGCCAGCCGAATTTTTTTTTAAATTTCGGCTGGCTTACAAAAATTTTCGGCTGATATTCGGATTAGCCGGATTTCTCCGTAAATTGACATCTGCAGCTGATTTTCGGCTGTTTACGAAATATTCGTAAACATCATCCAAGGCTGTTCCAGCAAGTGTTACAGGTGCCGGTATGATGATAGATGGGCAATTAATTTTGAAGAAGTCAACAAAACCATCTTTAGCCACACTTTCAAAGGCGAGCAAGTCTCTACAGAACCAGATAACGATATCTCTTGCCAGTTCATGACTAGATGTTGCCTGACATTGACTGTTGCCTTCTCCATTCGTGCGGAAATATCCCAAAGTTTTTTAATTGTTAAGGTGCTGGATAAACAAAAATGATGTATCCTACTCCGATTATGTAGCGTCAAGGGCCGAAAAAGCCTTATAAATTAAAAAGCGCTAGATCTACATCAAATTAGCGCCAAAATAACTAAAATATAACATATTAAATACATTTAATAAATTAAAAATCAAAGTTCTCACGAGAAAATTAAAATTTGCAGCGAAAAAATGTAAGTGTTAAAACTTCAGGATCACCCCTTAAAAATCATCAGTTACTGACTAAACTAGTATCTAGTTAATTGAAACAATTTATGTAATTTAATTTAGGCTTACCTTTCTGATAGTAGAAGATCGTTGAGCCATAATTTAGTAATAATAAATCGCCTATTTACGAAAAAGCTTAACGATAAAAAGATAACTTGCAAGAACTGTATCAATGATTAATTAGGTTTAAAAATAACTGTACAAATAACTCTAAAAATTCTAAAAATGCAATCGATGATTGTCGATCTTAAAACGGAACGCAATGAAACTTAAGAAAACAAAAACATTACGTTACGGCGGCTCGTTCATTTTTCGGCGGATTTACGGCGGACGAAATATGGCGGCTAATGCGGCGCGCCGCATATTTTCCGGCGGTTTTTCGGTGGACGAAAATTTTGCCCCTCCCCCCAAGGTGAGGTGACGTCATTTATGGACGTAATCTATGACAGGATGCCTCAAATCAACGAACGTATCGGCAAAAAGTCTTTGTCAGCTAGTAAACAAACAAAACACACGAAAACAATAAAGCTAATTGTTATTTTGTTTTAAAACATATTTTACTTAAACACAATTATTCTCTCACGATAAGTATTCATACTCTTGTACTGAATTCCATAAACGTATTAGTATTAGTTGTTGTTTTTTTATTATTATTATTAATATTATTAATAAATAAAATTAAAAAAAATATAGTCTAGTTACGCTCCAGATTTTACCATGAGTTTTTCAGTAATCAGGAAAAATACTGTATGGGTTTTTATGAAAATGTGTTCTACTTATGATTCAAAGTGATTTTTTAAATTTTTTAACATTATTTTTTTTTCATTTTAAATCTTATATTATTTTATTTTTAATTTTGTAATTTGTTTTTTATTTTAATCATATATTAGTAAAAAATATTATTTATTGTGGTTATTTTTGTGTTTTGTCATTAAAATTTTTGAATAATTTTTTTCAGTTATAAGTTATTTATATTATTTTATTTTTTAAATGTTTTTTAACCACGTTTTATTAACTCGCTTTCGTTCCTGTGGCATTGTTTGTCCAAGATTTTTTTCAAATCTGCCAACGTAAAATTGAACCACTTCTGATGGTCCTAGAGATCTGAAAATTTTACCACAGATAGATCTTGGATGACAATGCATTGTATCAAAATTTAAGATCGATCGAATGTACCGTTATTAAATTATTGTACTTTTTAGTTTATCTATAGTCTATATAAAAGTATCTGTACCGTCTGCTTTTGTTGGCATCCGTGAGTTCACCCCATGACCATATCACAATGTTTTTAAAACGTTGGGCGGGCGCTTGTGAGGTGTTTGGTAAAATAAATAGAGGTAAAAATATTTTTTAAAACCAGGTTGTTATAAGTGGACTAAAAGAATAAAATAAATAGAAGTAAAAAAAGATTTTTAAAAACCACGTTTTTATAAGCGGACTAAAAAGAAGAAAATAAGTTAAAACTTATTAGTTCAAGTACTTCGATTTAATAAGACTAAAAAACGTGGGGCGGGTGTCTGGTATAAAAATTAAAGATTTCTAATTTAGAAGGCAAAAGAGAGATCTATAAGTGAGAGAATGAGTGAACCGCATATGTTAAACCTCATAAGCGCCCGCCCCCACGTTTTTAGTCATTTTAAATCGAAGTACTTGAACTAATAAGTTTTAACATATTTTATTCTTTTTAGTCCGCTTATAAAAACGTGGTTTTTAAAAATCTTTTTTTTACTTCTATTTATTTAACCACGTTTTTATTAACTTGCTTTTGTTCATGTGTGTCTGTCCACAATTTTTCAAATCTGCCAACGTAAAATTAAACCACTTCTGATGGTCCTAGAGATCTGAAAATTTTACCACAGATAGATCTTGGATGACAATGCATTGTATCAAAATTTCAGATCGATCGAATGTACCGTTATTAAATTATTGAACTTTTTAGTTTATCTATATATAAGCAAATGTATTATCCGTCTGCCCTTGTTTACATAACATTCACCAAGCCCGACAACAAAAACTATGTTTAACATAACATCAAAGGGAGATGAGTCATATCCAGTCTGTAAATGTTTGTCGGGCAATGCGTATTATATTTGAACATAATCAATACTTCAAAAGTCACCATAGCATACACTTAGACTAAAAAGAATAAAATAAATAGAAGTAAAAAAAAAGATTTTTAAAAACCGCGTTTTTATAAGCGGACTAAAAAGAAGAAAATAAAATTTAAAATTTTATAATTGAAAATAGGTACTATGATGTAATATAATATGACTATAATAACGTGGGCGGGCGCTTTTAAGCCGTTTGGCTAAAATGGTTAGGGTTTACAAATGACGAGTGTGAAAATGAGTGAATTGAATTAGTTAATTAAGCCTGAGAAGCGCCCACCCCAAGTTATTAGTCATATTACATCATATTACCCATTTTAAATTATAAATTTTTAAATTGTATTTTCTTCTTTTTAGTCCGCTTATAAAAACGTGGTTTTTAAAAATCTTTTTTTTACTTCTATTTATAATTTATTAATTATTATTAGTTTAATCAAAATTGTGTGTATGCTCAAACTGAAGAGCATAATTTTAAAGGGAGGCTAAGAGATTTGAAAACAACATTATATTTCATAGTGCTCCCCCTTTAGAGAATAATTCCCTTCAATAGTTAAAATAAAGATGGCTAACGTAAATCTCAAAACACTTCCGCTATTTCAGAGTTTGGACTAAGTAAAAGGTGAATCGATACACAAATTAAAGTTTGGAAAGTAAATTCATAACCATGACAGAAAGAAAGTTTGTTGGTGCTCTCCACGGTAAAGGCAAGGCAGCCAAAATGAGAGAAACAGTCTCTCAGGCCTTGAGAGAAAGTGCTATTCAGGTAAAGTTAAGTAAACTATTATAGTATAGCTATACTATACTTATACTATACAACTATACTATAACTATATGTACAAGTACTAATTAAGGGTTATCCTGCAGTTTCTACACATATATTTTTCACAGCGAAATTTAATTTTCTCATGAGAACTTACGTTTTTAATTTATTAAATGCAAAATTATATGTTGACAATGTTGTATTTCAGCTATTACAGCGCTAATTTGTGAGTCTTTTTAATTTCTAAAGACTAAGGAATTTTTATTTTTCGGCTCTATTATACTCTATATAATACATAAATTACATTTCGCTTTGAAATAAAATACATGTAGAAACTGCAGGATTACCCTAATTATGTATGAGTAGGGTTGAATCAGCTTGTACGTTACCAAATTATAGGCACTTCAATACTCGTTCGCGCATCGTTCTGCGCATGTCGTAAATTTACGGAATTTTTTTTTCGGAATATTTTGATTAGCTCTACGGAGACCCCCGAATTACTCGTTTTACGTCACAGTAATCGAAAAACAAATGAATTTTGTCATCGAGTACGTCCAATAGTAGTCTTACGGTGACGATATCCCTTTTCAAGCAACGAGATGTTCGCTGGAGAATTTTCTGTGACTCTTCGAAACGCCGGTAAGCCACTAATGTCTCAATTATTCCATATTTAGTATCCATAACTTACTCGGACTAAATCGTGCATGATTACCATATTAATTCTGTTTGGAAAATCATTGATTTGTTCACTGTAGCGTTCGCCAATAAGCGGTAGATCGATACCTTTGTAACCGAACATCGGCACCGTATAAAAACAATATGGCCGATTTTTTTCTTGTTCACCGGAGCGATAGTTTAACAAGAAAGATTATTAATTACAATAACTCATGCATATTTGCAATCTTTAAACATCCGAATACATACAAGTAAAACAATGAAATTTATATTAAAATAATGTAGAATTGATGATAATACTTTTAATAAGTCAATAATGATCTAAGATGGATGAAAATAAATTGATGAAATCAAAATGAATAAACACTTGACTTGTATTAGTATTAGTATTATAAATAATAATAATTGTTTTCGTTTTTATTTTGTTTTTTAAATCATAACTATTTACATATATTATGTATTTAATGATATATTAAATGTATTCCAAAATCCTAAACTACTACTACTATAGTAATATCTACTGCCTAGAAATTTTTAAAATAAAAATAATAAAATTGTCATGATAAATTATAAAGAACAATTTCATAATTAAAAGTATTTTAAGTTAAATTTGGTACTTGATACTACTTAGACTTAACTCAACTTATTGAACTTTAATTTGATTGCACTGATTTCAATGAATAAAGTTTACAATATTAATATTATGATGGAAAAATATTTTTAAATTATAAATATAATATAATATAACTAAGAATAACTAAAAATGAAATATTAATCCCCCCCCCTTTTAGACCACATTTTGCAGAATGCCTTAAGGATTTTGAAAGTTTGGTGAAAAGCTTTGCCCAATACGGAGTGCAAGGCATTATTAGGAATGGCTATGCATTCTACCTTTATACCAGATGTGCTAGCAAGAAGGAAGGGATGAACGTTGCTGTCATTGCACTGGACGAAGCCTAGAAGCCTGCCGGAAAGATTCAAATATTTGAACCCAAACAGGGATTCGTTCCAGTTTTATCACAGCAGTATACTTGTATTGTTTTTTAAAATATTTCATTTTTAAAAAGAAATTTAAGTGTCAACTGGATGAAAATTCATGATCTTTTCTTCCAGCCTGCAACTGCAAGGACATCAGTCCAAATAAAGAAAAAGATGGAGCCATTCAGCTCTTCTGACATTACTCCAGTAATACATAATGAAATCATTATTCTACAAATATCACAGATTATTCCACAGTCTTTAGGGGGATCTGAGATTAATAAGGACTCAGACCATCAAGAGGAAGACAGAGAGGGTTTCTGAGCTTAGACGCGAGAAGTCAGCACTGAAAACCTTTTATTAAACATTAGTCATTGCCAAATGTCACAATAAATTATATATTAATTTCTTAATTTTTTTCTTTTCAGGAGCTATTCATCTTTTGCCTCAGATAAGATTATTATTTATTCTTTGCACAGATTTACAAATAATAACATGCTTTTGGTTTAAGTTATAACAAAATGCCTTTATTTTACATTGTTAAAATCTTTGATTTTTGTTTTAAAAATATTAATAAATATTTTTTCTTTCCTTTTTTGCAGGTTTTCTTTTAAGTTTCCATTTGAATGATTGATATAAGCATTATATAAATTATATTTGTATTGTTAATTCTCAAACTGAGATTATAATAATTTTGAAATTTTTTTTTAATATATTTTTTGTACCCTTGTGGTATATAAAAATTTATAAAATAAAATTTTGAGCAGCTATCTAGACCCTTTGTTGATAATTGTGTTGTATATTGGATTAAGAATGTATGCTGAAAACTTGGTGCAGTTATCTATACAAATAAAAAAGTTGTGAATGAAAGCGTAACGAAAATTGAATTTGGGTCACAAGTTTTTTAAGTTAATTATATAGGTTATATAAGGGGCAAATAAAATCGACTAAAAAATTCACAACTTCACTTCTATAAAAGATAGAAGGACAAAACAAGTGGTTTTGAAAAGGTCTTAGCAAGCCCTTTAAAATGATATATTATTTAAGCCTTTAGGACCACATTTAAATTTTCTGTCAAAGTACCTACAAATTAGATATATATTATATAGCAATTAATTCTGCGTTCTCTACCTTTGTTTCGGTTTAGCTTTAGAATTTTTATTTGTGAATTTAGGTTTGGGGTTAGGTTATGTTATAGAATATTTAATTATGAATTTAGGGTAACATTTAGTTTTAGCATTTTTTAATAGTTGAATTTTCCAATTTTCGTGTCATGTTTGCATAGCAACTAAGGTTGTTAACGGTTAAACCGGTTAGCCGGTCCTCAGATCAGGACCGGTCCTATTTAATCAGGATCGGTTAACCGCAAATTTACTGTTAAGATGCAGGGCAGCATACGAGACTAACGCGAGCGACGGTGACATCAAATCGCTTTCTCCATATTCCGGTATATAAATAATATACACGTCATCACTATTAGTTTAGTTCGCCTACGGCTAAAGAATGTTTTTTAAAATAATTTGCTTAGTAGTCGAGGCACTGTACGAAAGCTACACACAGTGCGCGTTTGATGTCAACAACAGTCAAGGCCGCGACTGTTTCTATTTATATTAATTATAGTTGGTTTCTTATAAAGACAAAGAAAGCTATAAAACCATATGACCCCGTGACCTAACGGCATTCTCTGGTCACCGGTTTATAGTCTGTTTCCCGCATCCAAATAATTGATCGGCGCGAGCCGCTTAGTGAAGTATCTACGAGAGTCATTTGATAGACGTAGCAAAGATACCGGGCGATTAATCGGTTCTCAAATTCGAGTTCGGTCATTTAGTGACAAATTTCCTGCAAGTCAAAGGCATTTGACGTAAGCTTACCACATAAATATCAAAAACTGATATTTTCTTTTAAAAAATGTAATTCTTATGCGTTGGAAGGGGAGTACCGCGAGAGTAGCTCTAACCCTATTTCAACAGGAAAAATGGGGGGGGGTTAACGTCGTGTGCGCCGCAAAATTCAATAATTCTGGCGAGTTGACGATTGAAAAATAATATGGTATTTAAATAAATTCCATTTTATCATCACTGTTTACTCCGTAAGCTTTATAATTTTATTATTATTATTAATTTTAATTCGCGAGTTGACCGACATCAGAGTTGACCGGCATCACGCACAAAACACAGGAGAGTCACACGACGTCCCACGACGGGCGAGCGTGGGTTTTTTAAACTTATGAAAAAATACCTCGCTAACTTTAAAAACGGTTTAACCGGTCCTCTTATTTAGAACGGTTAATCACGAGTCTTAAAATTTATTTAAAAATTGACTATTAACCATCACTGTTTACTTAATTCTTTGAATTTTAAAAAATATTTAAAAAATTTTTTTTTAAATTCGCTGAATTGAGAGCATCGCGAAAAAGAGCTGAACGCCAGCGGGGGAATCGGGCTCTGATGCCACCATCAGACGACGCGAGGCGAAAAAACATTGACTCGTTGGTTCTCAAAACATAAGGCATATAAGGACTTGCGGTTAACCGGTCTTTTTTTTAACGGCTAACCGGTCCTCAAAAACGATCGGTGTTAACAACCTTAATAGCAACAAAGATGGCGGCCATATAATGTGGGTACATTAACTCTGAATGTAACATAAGTACGCTTACTTGTTCAAATTATAATAAATAAGCGTATCTAAAAAAAAATTTGTAAAATCAAAGAGAACGCGGCAAATCCATTTATGGTATTTTTTTTCTGCTATTTTTGTTTCTATTTTATTAATAGGGTCGGCATTATGTACTTACACTGCAGCGGTTGACTTAGCTATTCCAAAGTTTTTCAGCCTGGGTAAACCGCGGTGGTATACCTAGCAAAACTATTGGTTTATTGGCTGTAGACTGTAGCCTAGCAGCCTAGGTATGCCGTGTCTGAAAAAATACATATTGGCGGGAAATAAAGATTAATTACGATCCGCTCCATTTGCCTAAGTATGAAAATCAGTACTTACGTGTCGATTTAAAATTTTAATCAATTAAAATCAATTTGATCGATTAAAATTTAATAAAATATCTAGGCGACATTTGGGTATCTGTATATTATAGTATAGCTAAAGGGTCCTTGATTTTAAGTAGTCTCCAGATCAGTCATCATTGCTATACTATAATATACAGATACCCAAATGTTGCTTAATTGACTAGCTGGGCGTAGGCAGGAACCATTGGAAGAGTAATTGACTAGCTGGGCGTAGGCAGGAACCATTGGAAGAGTAATTGACTAGCTGGGTGTAGGCAGGAACCATTGGAAGAGTAATTGACTAGCTGGGTGTAGGCAGGAACCATTGGAAGAGTAATTGACTAGCTGGGTGTAGGCAGGAACCATTGGAAGAGTAATTGACTAGCTGGGTGTAGGCAGGAACCATTGGAAGAGTAATTGACTAGCTGGGCGTAGGCAGGAACCATTGGAAGAGTAATTGACTAGCTGGGTGTAGACAGGAACCATTGGAAGAGTAATTGACTAGCAGGAGCAAAGCAATGGAATAAATATTTTATGGATCTGGTTAAACTATTTGTCTATTTTTTTTTCTGAAATTTTTTACCAACAAAAGCATCAAAGGAAATGATTGGTAATGTTGAAGAAAAAAAAGAGGGTAATGTTCAGTTTCCAGAAAACCAACCAGTGTGATCTGCTTAACTAAATGTACATCTTTAATATAATGTGTTTTGTGCATTTTGTAATTTTGGTGTAAAAAGATAGTTATATAATTTCAAATTATGTCTAAAAATTTTCCTCTTAAAATTTTAACATCTATAAAAATTTAAAATTGAATGACAAATAGTAAAAAATAAAGAAGTACAAAATAATGTAAAGGTTTATTAGATATGGTTTATGTTTTTCAATATCATTTTTGGTTTCAACTTCTAACAAGGTCTTGAGTGAGGAAAATGTGCATCTTGTATCAAATATTTGTTTATTTGACTCCTCTCAGCATCAACATTTCTTAGGAAGTATTGTTTTAATTGTAAAAGTTATAGTAAAAATAAAAAAGTTGATAGTAAAGATAATGATATAAGGGTTAGCATAGATTTAGCTCGAGTTCAAAATTTAATGTGAGTAAAAAAAATATATGATTATTAAAATGAGCAAAATTAAAACTGCTTCAGATAACACATGCAATAAAAATGATTGCAGGAATGTTTGTCCTAAGACACACAGCCGTGGGTTCTCTGAGGGGAGCCAACTCCACCACCTGTTTTTGTCTGTATTGGATAAGTCCACCTTCAAAATCGTCTCCCCTTGTTCTCAATGTCAACTCAACCTTACTCTACCTAAACTCGTGCAGCCATCTCTGCTGCAATTAGAGATTACCTGCTAGGTGGAGGAAAAAAAATCAAAACAACAACATTGTACCTGCCATGTTTGCTGCTTAAGGAGGAGACAGGCATTTGGAAACATTGAACAGCGTCAATCCTTTCTGTTTGAACTTTTCTTTTGTACAGCCAAGTGTTTATCAGGCATAGTACAAGTTTAGCCCCTCAACTTCTATTTCTCTTATTCCATCACAAAATGTTTCCATTATTTTTACGAAAATGATTTTATCTCTTGAAATCAAGCAAGAAAAGGAATAGAAAATGAAAATAAAACAGAAGATACATTTTCTCTCCACTTGGCATAAGAAGATAATGTTGTTGTTTTTTGGTGTTGGTAGAGGTTGAGCGGTTAGCAAGGGAATTTTATGAATTTTTGAGTCATAGAAACCAATGCCAAAAAATGTCTTTGGATATCGGTATATTATAGTATATTTCAGTTTTCATTTGATTAGCCATGGCATTGACGTAAAGAAAATGTGGAAAGCTGAAATTGTTGGTTTTTTTTTGAAAATCAATCCAAGGATTTAATTTTCTTTAATATATGTGCATGTATACTATATGCGGCTGGATAGCGAAGTCAATAGTGCGCTCGCCTCACAAGCTGAGGGGCGTCGGATCTAGCCCACGTAAAGCCACAATAATTAATTTATTAATTTTTATTTAATTATATAAAAACCACCGTCTATTCTCGATACAAACCTTTATTTTCATTTCTAAAGATATTCGTTTATCTTTAAAAATAAAATGATTAATGCATCAGAAAATGAATTAAGTTTAATAATAATATAACATGCACTGCGAAATAATGACGATTCACGACCTCTAACGCGATTGTCCAGTACCTCGGGTGAAAACATACTCCATGGATACACGTCAAATTATAATTCACACACGCAAAACATCCGGTAAAGTTCTTTGAAATCTCGTAGAATCACTCAATAGCCGGAAGTCTCGAAGAAAAGCGAGATGTCAACACTGTTTTGAACTAAAAATGACAGAGTGCATTCCTAGGCCAACCGACGAAAATCGAGCTAAGCAAGTAAAGTTGCAAATTTGGTCCTCTTTTGTGCTCGAGGTACTAGGTTTCGACGACTTAGAAAAATCGAACTAGCCGATGAAAAAATGCTAAGACAAAGAGAGAATTTGGCGGTTCCAATAAAAAAAGTCGACATAATAGGGTGGTCGAGCTAACCGAGCTCGAGGTAAGTGGGTTCGACTGTATATATATATATATATATATATATAAATATATATATATATATGTATATATATATATATGTATATATATATATACTTTTATTTATTTATTTATACAGTGGGACTCGGTTAAGTTGACGGCCTCGGGGTATGAAAAATGGCGTCGAGATAACCGATCATCGAGTTAAACGAAAACCAATATGGCGGCAAAATATTAACATGCGCTTGAAATTTGTTTATATACATGATGTGCGTTAATTAGTGATGGGACGATTAATCGGAATTGTATTGGAATATCGGGACCCTAATATTTCTTCACTCTTTCCTAAGGTTAAGACCATTTGGAGGACCGTTTAAATATAACCCAGGGTTCCCACTCAGTCAGGAAAAAGTCGGGAATTCTTAAAATAATTTTCCCGGTCTTGAAAGTCGGGAAAAGTTATGCCTAGTCGGGAATTTATATATATATTTTTTTTTCCGAAGTAAATGACTTTGATTACGTCTCTGTGGTCATGTTTCGATTCCGTTTAATAAAAAAAAAGTTACCAGTTTATAATTGTCTGCGCATGCGTTAAAACTAAGAAGGTCAAATTTCTCGCCTCGTCCCATGGCGCGCATGGCGTGGCATGTCACCGCCGCTCGCGTTTGCAAAGCCCGTCGAATCAGCGAATTTAAAAAAAATAAACATATCAATATGGTAATTTTCAGTTTAATAATTTTGACGTGCAGGATATCTGTCACAATGAGACTGCACTCGAATTTCCTCCGTCATTCAAATGATACGTTTAACTTTTAATATAAATAGTAACAAATGCGGCCTTGACCGTATCAGAATTCGACCTACAACAGTGATGACGTGTATATTATATACATACTGGAATATTAAGAAAATGGTTTGATTTCACAGTCACCCGGGTGTTAGTCACAGTCACGTATCTTACTGGTAACAAAGCAACGACAAACTTTTAAAAGAATAATAATTTTTTATTTAATTATATAAAAACCACAGTTGATTCTCGATACCAACCTTTATTTTCATTTCTAAAGATATTCGTTTATCTTAAAAAATAAAATGATTAATGCATCAGAAAATGAATTAAGTTTAATAATAATATAACATGCACTGCGAAATAAAGACCGCTAACATGAGTACATCTGGTGAATACATACTGGATAGAGACGTGTCATTACAATGTTTACACGGATCAATAGTGAAACAAGATTAAAAAACATCCGGTAATCCTTATTGAAATCTCGTAAAGTCACACAATAGCCGGAAGTCTCGAGGAAAGTGAAATTTTGATGCTTTTTTTACTAAAAAATGCGAGTGTGCGTCACTAGGGGTACAGACGGGGATCGAACTAACCGACGCTAAGTTGCAAATTTGGCACTCTTTTGTGCTAAAAATATTAGGGCTCTGCGACTTTAAAAAATCGAATAAACCGATGAAAAAAGACAAAGAGAGAATTTGGCGGTTCCAAAAAAATGTCGACTTAATAGAGCTGACGAGTTAACAGGGCTCGAGTTAAGTGGGTCCCACTGTATATACATATGGCTTTTTTTGTTGTTGTTTTTTTGTTTGATAATCCTTACTTCAAAGATCCCTAACAAAATAGGTACAAGAGGACCGACAAGAATTAAAACATCAAAATTAAGTTTCTTATTGCCTAGTAAATCCAAGCTATATTTCTATTAAAACTCTACTTCCTAATAAATCCAGTGGGTACTTGTCTATGAAACCCCTACTTCCCAATAAATCCCGTTGGTACTTGACTATGAAACCCCTATTTCCCAAAAAATCTAGTTGGTACTTGTCTATGAAACCCCTACTTCCTAATAAATCTAGTTGGTACTTGTCTATGAAACCCCTACTTCCTAATAAATCTAGTTGGTACTTGTCTATGAAACCCCTACTTCCTAATAAATCTAGTTGGTACTTGTCTATGAAACCCCTACTTCCCAATAAATCTAGTTGGTACTTGTCTATGAAACCCCTACTTCCTAATAAATCTAGTTGGTACTTGTATATGAAACCCCTACTTCCTAATAAATCTAGTTGGTACTTGTCTATGAAACCCCTACTTCCCAATAAATCTAGTTGGTACTTTTCTATGAAACCCCTACTTCCCAATAAATCCGGTTGGTACTTGTCTATGAAACCCCTACTTCCCAATAAATCTAGTTGGTACTTGTCTATGAAACCCCTACTTCCTAATAAATCTAGTTGGTACTTGTCTATGAAACCCCTACTTCCCAATAAATCTAGTTGCTACTTGTCTATGAAACCCCTACTTCCTAATAAATCTAGTTGGTACTTGTCTATGAAACCCCTACTTCCTAATAAATCTAGTTGGTACTTGTCTATGAAACCCCTAAGTCCTAATAAATCTAGTTGGTACTTGTCTATGAAACCCCTACTTCCTAATAAATCTAGTTGGTACTTGTCTATGAAACCCCTACTTCCTAATAAATCTAGTTGGTACTTGTCTATGAAACCCCTACTTCCTAATAAATCTAGTTGGTACTTGTCTATGAAACCCCTACTTCCCAATAAATCTAGTTGGTACTTGTCTATGAAACCCCTACTTCCTAATAAATCTAGTTGGTACTTGTCTATGAAACCCCTACTTCCCAATAAATCTAGTTGATACTTGTCTATGAAACCCCTACTTCCTAATAAATCTAGTTGGTACTTGTCTATGAAACCCCTACTTCCCAATAAATCTAGTTGGTACTTGTCTATGAAACCCCTACTTCCTAATAAATCTAGTTGGTACTTGTCTATGAAACCCCTACTTCCCAATAAATCTAGTTGGTACTTGTCTATGAAACCCCTACTTCCTAATAAATCTAGTTGGTACTTGTCTATGAAACCCCTACTTCCCAATAAATCTAGTTGGTACTTGTCTATGAAACCCCTACTTCCCAATAAATCTAGTTGGTACTTGTCTATGAAACCCCTACTTCCTAATAAATCTAGTTGGTACTTGTCTATGAAACCCCTACTTCCTAATAAATCTAGTTGGTACTTGTCTATGAAACCCCTACTTCCTAATAAATCTAGTTGGTACTTGTCTATGAAACCCCTACTTCCTAATAAATCTAGTTGGTACTTGTCTATGAAACCCCTACTTCCTAATAAATCTAGTTGGTACTTGTCTATGAAACCCCTACTTCCCAATAAATCTAGTTGATACTTGTCTATGAAACCCCTACTTCCTAATAAATCTAGTTGGTACTTGTCTATGAAACCCCTACTTCCCAATAAATCTAGTTGGTACTTGTCTATGAAACCCCTACTTCCTAATAAATCTAGTTGGTACTTGTCTATGAAACCCCTACTTCCCAATAAATCTAGTTGGTACTTGTCTATGAAACCCCTACTTCCTAATAAATCTAGTTGGTACTTGTCTATGAAACCCCTACTTCCTAATAAATCTAGTTGGTACTTGTCTATGAAACCCCTACTTCCTAATAAATCTAGTTGGTACTTGTCTATGAAACCCCTACTTCCTAATAAATCTAGTTGGTACTTGTCTATGAAACCCCTACTTCCTAATAAATCTAGTTGGTACTTGTCTATGAAACCCCTACTTCCTAATAAATCTAGTTGGTACTTGTCTATGAAACCCCTACTTCCCAATAAATCTAGTTGATACTTGTCTATGAAACCCCTACTTCCTAATAAATCTAGTTGGTACTTGTCTATGAAACCCCTACTTCCCAATAAATCTAGTTGGTACTTGTCTATGAAACCCCTACTTCCTAATAAATCTAGTTGGTACTTGTCTATGAAACCCCTACTTCCCAATAAATCTAGTTGGTACTTGTCTATGAAACCCCTACTTCCTAATAAATCTAGTTGGTACTTGTCTATGAAACCCCTACTTCCCAATAAATCTAGTTGGTACTTGTCTATGAAACCCCTACTTCCCAATAAATCTAGTTGGTACTTGTCAATGAAACCCCTACTTCCTAACAAACCCTGATAACACTTGTCTATAAAATCCCTAACTTTAGGTGCCTACATTTTTAAAAATAATTGAACAGTTTCATAGCTCTTTATTTTTTATTAATTAACCTTTAGTAAAGGTAGTTTCTTAATATAATTATTCATTATCTTCCAGTAAAATCACTTCTCCCATCTGACATATACAGTCGTGGCCCATGAGTAAATATTGTAAACAGTTTTCAAAAGCAGATTCATAGGAAGAAAGGCATCTCTGTTAATTTATCATTATGGGGAAACATTTGTGATAACTTATGAGATAATATTTGCAGTTGAAAGTGGGTTAAAATATGGTTGTTATTTGAATACAACATATAGAATGGGATGAAGGCATTAGCCGAAACGTTTACTGTCGTATCAGTCTAAAAATAAAGCTCAAATTTATTGTTTTCATTGCACAATTTGTTTGTGTATTTTGTATTTTGTTATTTGAAGAGGGGATTTTAAGTTTCATCAAGTAGGATATGTTTTTAAAAATGTGAATTAAAAGTTGGGACATTATTTTCGTCAAGCAGGATATGTTTGTAAAAATGTGAATTAAAAGTTGGGACATAAGTTTCATCATGTTTGTAAAAAGCTGATTTTAATGAGTATGTAAATGATTAAAGTGATCATATACGGCATTATACGGTGATAGAAACGTAGTTGAAGTTGTTGGGTGGGTTTCTAAAAATTACAGTCAGTATGCTTCTCTTTCCACAACTTCGTCATTGAAAATAAAGCCTAACAGTAATAGAGCCGGTGTTAATTTTCACTTCATGGCACAGCGTGGAAATTTGGAATTAGACTATTGGGACACTTTTAACACTTTAAACTTAAAATATCCATTACCTGGATTTGCTAGCACTTGTATGGTATATGCTAGTACACGTATGGTATTTTGTAGTTAACATCCATGTTTTCAGGTTATTGAACCTCCTTGTTGTTTTGGAATGACAGTCAAGCTAAACCAGAAGATATAGTTTCAGATTAAGGGCAAGACCCAGTTTTGTTTTACGTTTTGTGTATGCTTGTATTAGGGCTAGATTTTAAGTTTTGTGTATATTAGGGCTAGATTTGTGTATGTTAGGGCTAGGTTTTAAGTTTTGTGTATATTAGGGCTAGATTTTGTGTATATTAGGGGCTGGATTTTAAGTTTTGTATATATTAGGGGCTAGATTTTAAGTTTTGTGTATATTAGGGCTAGATTTTAAGTTTTGTGTATATTAGGGCTAGGTTTTAAGTTTTGTGTATATTAGGGCTAGGTTTTAAGTTTTGTGTATATTAGGGCTAGATTTTAAGTTTTGTGTATATTAGGGCTAGGTTTTTTAAGTTTTGTGTATATTAGGGCTAGATTTGTGTATATTAGGGCTAGGTTTTAAGTTTTGTGTATATTAGGGCTAGGTTTTAAGAATAAAATAAATGTCAAGGCTTTCTTCTCACATACACACACAAAGTAAGCCCGCAGTATTTATGTAGGGTTTTATTTAAATTGAATGGATTGTATTGTTTTAGGTCCAAAGAGTGCACTACATTGTTCTAAAAATAATTATTTGAGAAATGAGATTGGTGCTCCTTAGCTGATGAAGGAAATTTTGACATGTAATAACACTGTGAAAGCCATGTCAATTTGGTATAGATGCACTTTCATAATTTTGACATAACAGTTTGGAAGCCATGCCAATTTGACATAGATGCACTCTCATAATTTTGACATAACAGTGTGGAAGCCATGCCAATTTGACATAGATGCACTCTCATAATTTTGACATAACAGTGTGGAAGCCATGCCAATTTGACATAGATGCACTCTCATAATTTTGACATAACATTGTGGAAGCCATGCCAATTTGACATAGATGCACTCTCATAATTTTGGCATTGAATGTACTAGAGACTGTCACGCCTAAAGTTCACAAGGAAAACAATACTGTGCATTTGAATTATTGAAACAGTTTAGTCCCAGATCTCATTGGCTATGTAACACGGTTGGTGTTGTTGTTTTCTGTGTGGTTTAGAAGATCATGTGATATGGCTTTGTTGTTTATATGATGTCAGAACCCTGGTCATTTGAAGATCGTGGGATATGGCTTTGTTGTCTGTATGTGGTGACCCTGGTCATTTGAAGATCATGGGATAAGGCTTTGTTGTCTGAATGTGGTGATCCTGGTCATTTGAAGATCATGGGATAAGGCTTTGTTGTCTGTATGTGGTGACCCTGGTCATTTGAAGATCATGGGATAAGGTTTTGTTGTCTGTATGATGTCAGAACTACTCAGAACCCTGGTCATTTTAAGATCATGGGATATGGCTTTGTTGTCTGTATGTGGTAACCCTGGTCACTTGCAGGACTTAAAAATGTTTCAGTTTTGAGAGATTTTGTTCAATGAAATTTGAATGCGTTTCCATATAAAAATGAGCTTTGTGAGCCTGTGACAAGATGAAATAAACAATGTGTGCTTGGGGGGGGGGAGGCATGTCCCTCGACATGAACTAGCCTAAAGCAGTAGCAACCAGTGACAAGGTTACAGCCATGTAGACATTTGCTGGTTGAGTTGTGTAACAAACACAGCTTTTTTGAAATATTTATTGTACTTCCAGCATTTCAACCAGTTTAGGTGTCCATGAAAACGCTCCTAAAATGTCACAGATGTTTTGAACCTTTTTTGAAAAAAAAATAAATAAATAATCAAACTTTTAACATATTCTTCTTTGTGAACAGATCTTACTTTTTAATATTGTAGAGAAATCTATTATCATACAAGAGTTTTCATATTCTATTGAAATTTATGACAGTTTCTTCAGATATTCCCTGTCACCTCATGTTTGTAGGGAATAGTGATTGACGACATGTCACTGTCATTAAGCTTCAGGCTATAATTTTTTTATTATTTTTTAATTTGAAGAGTAAAACGAAAATCTCACTCAAGAATTAAATTTCTCAGACATTTAGGTTGGATTTTCGGACATGATGTTTGCCAAATAGTTTCTACTCTCATTCAGTTGTGTAAGAAGTAGATGCAACTGATCATATCTGTTTTCAGGTTCAAATTTTAATGTTTTATCTTTTTTTCTGTTTTAAGAATGCTGTTAATGAAAGATTTTGTCAAAAGCTTATTTTTCTAAAGAGGAGAAATTCCAGGGTGTAAGAATATTTCTTTTCTAGTTTTCTGGTTGGATCTGTACTTTTTATGGATTATTCAGTTTTATTCGCCTGATAAAAAGTTAATAATTTAAGAAAATAAGCCTCTTTAGAGTAGTTACAAGCTGTGAAAAGTAGTAGATCGAAATTTTGAAAAAGTATGTTTGACTTAGAATAAAATAAATTTGCTCATGTATAATCAATTGCACATGAACTCAGATACAATAACTCAGATACAATAAATCAGCAGTGGGCTATATTTGGAGTTGCATTGATTTTAATACATGCATCTGTAAGAATACTTAGCAAATTAGTGACTTATGATTATATTTCATGAGTTTTGCATTCTAAAGCTATAAAGGAGGAAGGCACCTCAAAGAAAAGTTGTTTTTTTTAGTTATATCTTTGGAAAAATTGTTGATACAATTTTCAAAGAACTCATAAATCTCTCTTATAAATAAATTAGAAGTTAATCTTTTAAGATATAGAAAATATTATTTTCAGTGGCAAGGTCTTCATAGTTATAAGTTTTTTAGAAAAAAGAGAGAAAACCCTGTTTTTATTTGATACTTGATTATTTGATTAATTAATATATTTATTAAGTTAGTGACATGCTTCATTTTTAAAAAGTCAATTCAACCTTACAAAGGTTGACAAGTGATTTAGCTGTGTTCAATATTCAACCTTACAAAGGTTGACAAGTGATTTAGCTGTGTTCAATATTCAACCTTACAAAGGTTGACAAGTGATTTAGCTGTGTTCAATATTCAACCTTACAAAGATTAACAAGTGATTTAGCTGTGTTCAATATTCAACCTTACAAAGATTAACAAGTGATTTAGCTGTGTTCAATAATTCAACCTTGCAAAGATTAATAAGTGATTTAGCTGTGTTCAATATTCAACCTTACAAAGATTAATAAGTGATTTAGCTGTGTTCAATAATTCAACCTTGCAAAGATTAATAAGTGATTTAGCTGTGTTCAATAATTCAACCTTACAAAGATTAACAAGTGTTTTAGCTGTGTTCAATAATTCAACCTTGCAAAGATTAATAAGTGATTTAGCTGTGTTCAATAATTCAACCTTACAAAGATTAACAAGTGTTTTAGCTGTGTTCAACAACTCAACCTTACAAAGATTGACCAGTGATTTAGCTGTGTTCAATAATTCAACCTTACAAAGATTATCTAGTGATTTAGCTGTGTTCAGTAAGAATCTGTCTTAACAAAGTGATTGGTTTCCTAAACATTTCCATCACATGAGTGCTGAAAAGAAGCAGGATTACTTTCTTACATTGCAATTATTTGTTGTGCACATCTTTCAGTTTTTAAAAAGAAACTATAACAATTTTAAATGGACCAAAAGCTGATGAAATTATTATTTGTTGAAATATCCATTGAACTGAGGTTATTGCTATCTGGCCATGAAGTCCTAATTTCCTAATTATTCAGACTGAATTATTATTTGTTCAGAATGAAGAGCTTCATTGTTAATAGTAATAATAATTGCTACAAATGACGAACAAGGATTTTAACTTTTTTAGAAGTTCATTGAGATTTTGAAGAATTGGGATAAACGCACAGAAATTATGCCAGTTCAGCGAAACAAATCGCTGCCGTCTCAGCTTACTTCGGTTATGATTCATCATGTTTCACATTTTCAACAATCTTCCAAAACCAGGAATGCAAAAATTCCTAATTCAGAAAAAGCCAGTGGGATCAATCTGGTATGTTCTGACATTATAATTGTTTTCTTATAAACTTGTTATTTTTCATGAGGTAATGCATTTTTCAGATGACGTTCATTAAATATATTACATTGATACTTGCACTGAGTACTTTCTTACTTCTCACCATTATCTAACCTCATGATCGAATGTCTCAAGGCCTTGCTTCTTCATCGTCAGAGGGGTAACAAAAGGCTATTAAAAGAGCATTGACTTCAGAAGCAAACTTTTTTCCACGTGTCGCGGTGGCCATGTGGTGTGATTATAAATATACAGTTACTGACAAGGTTGAGCCAGGGTTAACTATTGAGAAATTGGAGTATTATTTAAGGTTGTTAACGGTTAACCGGTTAACCGGTTAGCCGGTCCTCGGATCAGGACCGGTCCTATTTACTCAGGATCGGTTAACCGCAAATTCAATAAGGCCCCCCCCCGCAACTTTAATAAGCCCGTAATAGCTTTTTATCCAGGAGTTCTGTTTTTGTTGTGTTGAGTTGACTTCAAATCGCTTTCTCCCTATTCTGGTATCTAAAAAATATACATGTCATCACTATTAGTCTACTTCGCCTATGGCTAAGGAATGCTTATAAATTTTAATTTGCTTAGTTGTGGAGGCACTGTATGAGAGCTTCATGAGAACCACGGTCAACTCAAAGGGACGGGGATGGGGTGGGGACAAGTTACGGAGTTTTATAGTTAGGGATGAGGGTGGTGGAGGGAGGCTAGAAGGCTTGAAATGTCTTTGATGTTTACGTAACTGGAAGCCTCTTGCTTTGACACGCCAATACAAGACCGCGCCAAGAGACACCTTTCCTCCCCTCACCCACTGTTATACATCTACAGTGGGTTGGGGGAAGGAACATTTTTCTTTTTAAATTGAGTCAGAGCATGCCTTGGAAAATGGCGAGTGTAGCTCAACACCACCTAAACCCCACCCTATTGGGTTGGGGGGGGGTCGTCGTGTGCGCGTAATTCTGGCAAGTTGACGAGTGAAACAAAATATGGTATTTAATTTAAATAAATTCCATCTTATTATCACTGTTTACTCCGTTTTATCAGGACTGGTTAATCGTAACTTCATTTAGTCGGTATATTAGCTAATTACGTGGTATATTAGCTTATTACCCGGAGTTAATTTTGTGTTGTGTTACGGCAGAATACCAGAGCCAACACGCGAGCGACCGTGACGTCAAAATCAAAGCGTTTTCTTAATAATAATAATATTCTTTTCAGTAAAACGGGCTTTTTAAAAAATGATTAACCGGTCCTCAAAAACAAACTGACTTGACAACAATTTATAATATGCCGTTTTAATACTATTATTATATAAAAATTGAATATCATTACAGTTTAATTCTTTGTTGGGGATTGAATTCGCTGTTTTGACAGCAACACTAGAGTCGGTACATCACGGGCTCTTTGATGTCAAATTAAACGACGACGCACGCGATGGGAAAATTTGATCCATTCTCTTGTTGGTTCACTAAACATGGTATAAATTGTATAAATACGGAGCGGCTAACCGGTTAACCGGTCTTTTTTTGAAAGGTTAACCGGTCCTCAAAAACGAGCGGTCTTAACAACCTTAGTATTATTTTTCTAACTAGAACCTGCGGTAGTGATTGGCAGACTGTTTAAATTTACGTTGATGAGGGAAAAACACTGGCTTTTTAAAAATTCTTTATATTAACTCGTGGTGTCTGCTTTAGGCCTTGAATGCCGAAAAAACTTTGGATCTATTTTTAACCCACTTCCTCATAAGCTAGAAAGCTAAAATTTTGCAGGCAGGCTCATGCCGATGATAAAAATGATGTATCAAAATTTCAGATCGATCAAATGTACTGTGATTAAATTAATGAATTTTTAGATTATCTCCATTTATCTCTATATAGAATGTTAATTTTTGTGCTAGAGTGTCGCGGTGCGTATTATATTGAACAACCTTTATATTACATTCCTGTCACGCTGTATTATTTTGACGATACTTTTAAAAAATATATTCCCGATCGGTGCGTATTATATTAAACATCTTTTACGAGAAATAACTAAAATTTTAGATTTTTGGATTGTCGTGCGCTGTGTATTACAATGAACATTCTTCTAGTTATGTCTCGTATATAAAGGATTTATAGTAAAAAACTTTGTTTTGTTACGGGTTTTTAAATCCTTTATATTAACTCGTGGTGTCTGCTTGCTTGAACCCTTGCACCCTTGCTTGTCGCCAAAACGTTGGATCAATTTTTAACCCACTTCCTCGTAAGCTAGCGAGCTGAAATTTTGCAGGCNCAGTTTCGTACCGATGCTAAAAACAATGTATCAATTTCAGATCGATCGCATGTACCGTAATTGAATTATTGATTTTTTAGATTATTTTATTTATTCCTATGTATCATGTTATTTTTTGAGATAGAGTGTAAGGGTGCGCATTATATTGAACAACCTTTCTGTCGCGCAATAAGGTGCGTATTTTATTGACAACACTTTTTATAAACATATTCCTGATGGTGCGCATTATTTAAACATGTTTTACGACACAACTACAATTTTGTATTTTTGGATGGTCTTGCGCTGCGTATTATAATGAACATTCTGTTAGTTACTTCTCGTACATAAAGGATTTATAGTCCAAAACTTGTTTTTTTACGGGGTTTTTTAATTTATTCTTTGTTTCAAGTTGCTGTTTGATTCCATGCTGGCAAAATTCTTTGTTAAAATGTCACGCCACTGTGTTGAGCACTGACTTGTATTTGGGATAGATTTTCCATCGACTTAAACTCATTATTTTCGGTAATAAAGCAATTTTATTTTGAAAAAAGGAACATAAGCATAAATTTATCCATGAAGCTCTGTCTAGATAGGAAGAAGATTTTAAAATCATACTAAGTACTGATCATCTTGGCTTTACGTAGTGAGTGAGAAGTTGATCATAATCACACAGATACCTCAAATTCACCTCGTTATTCATGACCATTGACATAAGGAGTATTTACAGTGCTTTTATGAAATGTGAACCCCATAATAATAATAATAATTTGATACTTTATATAGCACAGTACCCCAGCAAGCAGCTGGGCTCACAGCGCTTCACATATAAATAGTAACACACATATAATTATTTGTAAATACATTCAATGTAAAACATTCATATCATAAATACAACATATAATGACATTACGGTTAACATAAGCTACGTTTATTATTTTAAGAAATGTTTGATTGTTGTTTAATAGTTGAAGAGATGAGTTTTTAGTGCAGTCTTGAAGGCCTTAGTAGTTGGAATACTGTGATTGTGTAATGGTAGAGAATTACATTGTTTGATGCAGTGTTCTTAATCATATCAACATGGAACTATGGGTTTAACTTGAGGCATAAGCAGGATACCTAGTCCACTCAAAAATGAATAACATTGTCTTCTGCTGTTAGCTGGTCTTTCTCCCAACTGCCTATACTTTCTGCCCCAATATTTCTTCATTGAGGGCTTCAATGGGTAGCGTGTCTATTAAATGCCAATATATCATTGACTCAATATTCTTACATTTAACAATGTTTCTAATAAAATCATATTCTGATTTTTTAATTATGATTTATTTGGTTGGTTGTAAACTAAATGAAAAATAATTGAAAATTCTTTGATTAAATTTTTTTGGACATATCACAGAGCTGTGGCATTATAGATTATTGCTATTTAAAATACATTTTAAGCAATAGTTAAATTAACAGATTCCTTTATTCACTAAATAAACCTTAGTACAAAATTCCTATATTGAAAACAATTTACACATTTTCTTTTACTAGTATGGAGTATTTTTTATCTACTATAAATATTTTTTATTTTTTTTAATTAAAAAAATTTAATTTAAAAAAAATAATGAAGTTGTAACAAGTGTGATAAACTTAATGTTTGAAAACATTGAAGCTGTGACAAGTGTCGTAAACTTAATGTTTGTCGTTTAATTAAAAAGTTAAGTGCTGGGTTTTGGTTTTACCTTCAACAATTTACAAATTTGGGAAACAGCTCATAAATTTTCAGTGTTTGTTTTAGGTGACTACTCTCATTTTCTGATATTTAATATTATTTAACGCCTTATCTTCAATATTAGTTTTGCAGTCACCATCTTAAGTTAAACATTAGTTGGTCATTTATCATTTAGTAACTACAAACAAAACATCTGATCAGTTTGAGAATATTGACCAACCTTAGTTGTATGTCGGGACAAAGTGTTTTTTTTAATAGACTGTGTTTTTTTTTATATTTTAACAAAAAAAATATTTATTTTTTTATTGTTATACACAACTTCAAAAAAAATTTCAGTGTTTACTAACATTTCCTTCTCAGTCTCGACCCAAGCTCATTGACCCTGTGGACTATGAAACTTTTGTGGTCAAAAACAAAGTAATGCTCCACAATGATCCACAGAGGGACATGCTGAACTTCCCACATGATGACGTGGAACAGCCAGTAAGTGGCACATTTAGTGAGAAACAAAAATATTTGTACACACAGTTTCATCTACGAAAATATTTGTACACAGTTTCATCTACAAAAATATTTGTACACACAGTTTCATCTACAAAAATATTTGTACACAGTTTCATCTACAAAAATATTTGTACACAGTTTCATCTACAAAAATATTTGTACACACAGTTTCATCTACAAAAATATTTGTAAAGACAGTTTCATCTACAAAAATATGTGTAAAGACAGTTTCATCTACAAAAATATTTGTAAACGCAGTTTCATCTACAAAAATATTTTTAAAGACAGTTGCATCTACAAAAATATCAATACAAGCTGACATTACTATGACCTTTGATCCCATATGTAATCAGTTAAAATTCAAAGAAATTTGGTTAAAATCATGATGAAATACTTGTCATGGTAAAGAACGTAAATTTATACAAAAGTTTATGAATGTTTCTTAAACAGTCATTTGTCGCCACAGTCAAGTCATGCACATCACTCTCTCTCTGTCACAGACATGTCATGCACGTCTCTTTCTGTCTTTGACAGCCGCCCACCCCTGTACGTAAGACTCGAACAGTGGTATCCACAGTTCCAGCCAATGCTGCCCAAGAGGTGACCAGCCTGATGGTCAAGGAATGCATCAAGACGTACACCAGTGAGCTTCAGATGATCAAGTTCAAGTACCAGGCGTATGCTGGCAGCTACCAACAGTTACCCAAGTATGTCTGACCACAGGCAACACTTCATCTTATTATTTTTTTAAGCATTTTATTTTATAACTAATTTAAATGCCATTTTTTACTTTTCTAAAACAAAACAAAAAATACACATTATTGCCCTTCAGCATAAAAATGTCTTTGTCAATTTACCTTAATGTTATTGGCACATTGGCTGAAACAAAAAAAAATCCTTGGCATGAGTCCAGCCACACTTAAAGTTTTAGTTATAAGCAAACTTGTTCAGTTCTTCTTGTTTAAACATTGCAGTGGTATTTACATGTTAAACTTTGCTTCTGCTGGTACATTTATTAGATTATATTTTTTTTTATTGAATCATGGGAAATGTCTTGGAACAAAAGATCAGGTCAGTCAAAGATAACTCTTGTGAGGAATGTCATGGAGTGATGTCCTCTTACATGTTTGACTCAACTACAATTTTTATATCCAAACTCTGAGCACAATATTTCATGATAAATATAAAACTCTCAATTATTTTTTCAATCATTTAATGTTACTAGCCTTGTTCTCAATGGTGCTATCCTACAAGAACTTTTGTAAAATGGCAGTGTACTTTATTTCATTTGTAATCCTTTCTAAATATTTTGTCTGTTTTATACTCTCAGTGTGGCCAAAAAGGAACCTCTTCAAGAACATATATTTGAGATTGACGCAGAGGTGGAGGAAAAAGATGATGTAAGTTTTCTCTGTTTTATTTTTTTTTAAATATATGTCATAAAAAGTTGCCTTAGAAACCTGTTACATAAAAAGTTAAAACTTGTGCTACACAGCATTCAGGTTTGAAAGTTAATTGTCTCAGAACCATGGAGGGTCCTTGGAGATTATTATTAAAAAAGGTTATCTCTATGATATCACATGAATATGTTTCAAAGTTACGTATGTCGTCAAGTACTCATTTTTACCCTGTATTTTATTAACATGTATTGTTCAGCTGCTGTAAAGATTGGTTTCTTACTTGTATACCATGCTGTGCTGTCTGATTGAAGATGCTGCTGTAAAGAATTAAATTCAAATCCCTAGCCTTAACCCTAACCCTTTGATGGTTAACCGACAAAACAACCCTGGACAAAATGGCCCCGACATAACGGCCCGGTCAAATACTGCCCTGGACCAGTGGCGTAGCTAGAACTTTTGCCGCCCGGGGCGGTCTCCAATTTTCCGCCTTTTTAGGGGCCGTCCATACGTGACGTCACGCACCTGGGGGGGGGGAGAGGGGAGTCACAAATTTGACGTCACATCAAAACGCGCAACTTTAAATAAAAGTTCCACTTAAATATATGATTACCGACACTTTATTTAATGACGTTTTACATTGCTTCACGCGTGTTACGATATTAGAGTGCAGCCTTTCACTAAAAACATATTTAAAGGAGAAAAATTTATTTGAAACATGCTAATTTTCAAATAGAAAATACAGCTTTTCTGGGGGGGGGGAGAAAGCTTTGTGACGTCATATTGAAGAAGGTGTCTAAGATTTTTTGACGACGTGTGACGAGGGGGGAGGGAGTAAAAAATCAGCCCAGATCGCGTGACGTCATTTATGGACGGCCCCTTAAGTCAATCATATGATGTTTTTTTATAAACTAATAAGCATGAATAAATAATTGTAATTGAAAAGCAGTTATAAATGTGTATTTATAGGTGTATCATCTTATATTACTCTTTTATTACTACTTACGTAAATAGGGCATGCAGTGGTTAAAATGTTCCCTACCTTAACTGCATGCCCTATTTACGTAAGTAGTAATAAAAGAGTAATATAAGATGATATACCTATAAATACACATTTATAAAAATACAAGATACATTTTTTAAAGGCCACAAGAAAGTTATTGAGGTCGCAGGCACACCAAATGAGATATAACATATTCCAAATTTACACCCAAAAACATTACCAATTAATATGCTTTTATTTTTTATTTATAAATATATTGTTTTTTTATAAACAAAGAAATTGTATACAATAGTATGTAATTAATGTAAACATATATATTCATTAACTTATCTATTTTCATAGTAGAAAAATCGTGTATTATGATATCAAAATTTAAATTATTGTAATATCTTGTTCTATGGACTATATTGCAAGATTGTGTAGTCTTAAATCAACCATTGTGGAACGAAGATAAGTTTTTTCACAACTAGATAGCAATTGTTGAAAAAATTCTTAACAATATTATAATGTTGGGTACAGAATTTTCCAATCTTTACTGTTGAATATATTTTAATAGATCAAGGGGGCCATTCTCTAACATAATGCCTCTGCTTGTAGTGTAGGAACAGCAAGGGCTGGTCTTAGGCCACTGCAACCAATGCGGCCGCAGTGGGCCCCGAGCTTTCATAAGCCCCACCTATCTTAATTTTCACTTATTATCCTTATTGATACCTTAACCCTACCCACACTGGACCCTGTGCAGTCCTTTTCGCATACTAAGCCGCATAGGGCCCCGCAATTGCTAAGACCGGCCCTGTGTACAGCCATAAAAACCCGGATCCTTTTTCTCTTAATATTGAACTGTTCTTTATCAATATCAATAAAGAAATTTATTTGATGTTCACATTATTCATTTAGTAGGTTACATGGTATTATACACAAATATTTTCTTGCAAGGACATGCAACTCATCAACGCATTCTTTTATTTTCTTTTATAATTACAACCATGGATAAAAACATTTCTCATTGTACTTCTTGCTCTAAAGATAGAGCCACGTCTTTTGAATTTTCCCCACTCATATTTTTTCTCCTTCTAACTCTGTGTTCAGATGATATCTCCAACTCTCTATAACAGCGTTCTGTATTAGCACATCCCTTTTTTCTGTGAAATGGGTTTGCATTAATTTTAAAAAGAGACGGGTTGCCATAAATTGAGCTAACATAGAAAAGAAAAAGATTGCATTGAACTGAGTAAAATTCCAGCATCTGATCTCGTTTTACTAGTTACTTCTTCAGATGCAATTTTTTCCAAGACGCTTGAAATTTTTAAGTATGTCTTTTTCGAAATTATTAAGCTATTTTGGTGTTCATTAATGGAGAAATTTGAATATTTTCATGTTCTTGCCATAAATCTAAATAATTTTCCATAAAAATAGACGAATTCAAATTATTTACACATTACTTTAATTAGATAGACGTAAAATTGTTAATGAATAACCGTATTTTAATTAAAAACACAAATTATGTGTGCTACTTTAATGCAATACATTTTTTAAATTAATTTTGAGTAAGTTAACTTACAATAATTTTCTAAAAACTGAAACAGTAATATAAAATACTACTTGCAAGTTAAACACAATATTTGAACCACCATGTTATGCAGGTACTTGTTAGCGCATCATTCTGTGCATCTCGAAATTCCACGCAAAAACTGTCGTAGCGATATTAATAGCACATATCATTCGGCCCAGTGGTGATGTTTGTTTGTTTTGTTTTGATTTTTTTTTCTCTGTGTGTGTGTGTGTGCAGTTTTCTTATAAAAGCGCCATTTGTGACGCATACCGCTTAATTTTCCAAACAAATAGATACCTTTTTTGAGTGATTTTAAATTTTTGAACGGTTTTGCGTTAGTTATAACAACCACTATGTAATCAAACAAATGTTGCGCAAATCCGTTAATTAAGTCTCGAAATTAAGAATATTTTTGTTTCACCTTGGTTTTCCCTCTTCAAAATAAAAAAGGGCGATTGTCGGAAATGGCTTTACTTTTCAAATGCCCACAAATGCCGCCCCTATATGTGTGCCGCCCGGGGCGGACCGCCCCCACCACCCCCCCCTAGCTACGCCACTGCCCTGGACTAATAGATGGACTAATAGTCAAAATACAATCAAATATTATATTAGTACTAGCGTATCACCCGTCAAAAATGACTGAAGTTTTCAGCTGAAATCTATTTATTTTGAAAAAATGCACTTTTTTTTAGGGCGTCTACGGCGCCGACCTTTTTTAAAAGCCCAACTAACTTGTCCTTGTTTGATAAATACGAAATATTAAACTTCCTGAAATGTACTCAAAGTATTTTATAATAGGGTTTTTTTTATTTTATAATTAACCATCATCAAATCTTCTTTTTACATTGTTCCCTTTTCCAAAATTAAAATATGAGCTAAAACAATAACGTCATATAATATTTTTTTTACAGCGCATCTTTAATTTGCACACCTTTTGATGCATTGGTGCAGTAATTTGGTGCGCTGCTTTCTAAAATTAGTAGAGTCACGGACAGACACTACAGATGTGACAGAGATTGCAAATTATGTATATTGTTTTCACTCACCGATTCAGTGTCAGGTTTAGTTCACAAGAAAAAAATTATAATGACATCACAAGAATGAATTTAATAGCCTTTACTCTATATGGTACCAAGTCACGGTTGTTTGTTGACAAAAAATAATGTAATGACATCACAAGAAATAATTTTAAAATTTGACCACTTTTTTTAAGTGTGAAAAAGTTGACTAAAGCGTAATATGCAAAAAAATGTAAAAATGTGGCTACTGATGCCCACATGGATGTTGTCATCCAACTGTGTGGTTACTGATGCTGACATGGATGTTGTCATCCAACTGTGTGGCTACTGATGCCAACATGGATGTTGTCATCCAACTGCAATGTTGGGCTGGTGTGTTTTTAATGGCCATGGAAGTGTCAGTGTGGTTGGTTAATGACATGCAGACAGTTAAGTGTTGAATAATAATTTGAAAAGTGTGGATCATTTGCGTACATCTTGTCTTTTCAGGACACAATGAGTCATGGTTTTATGTCTGTCATCATCAAGAAAGGTTGGCTGTTAAAAGGGCCAGATGGGGGGAAAGACAACATCATTAGCTTTACAAAGGTCAGTTGTTTTATCATGTTACAGGCAACATCATTAGTTTTACAAAGGTCAGTTGCTTTATCATGTTACAGACAATATCATTAGTTTTACAAAGGTCAGTTGCTTTATCATGTTAAAGACAACATCATTAGCTTTACAAAGGTCAGTTGTTTTATCATGTTACAGACAACATGATAAGCTTTACAAAGTTCAGTTGTATTATCATGTTAAAGACAACATCATTAGTTTTACAAAGGATAGTTGTTTAATCATATATTCCTTCCACAATATTTGTAAGCAACATGTGTTGACACGATTTCTTAAGTTTATCTCATTTTATTTAAAGATTTCAATCTGTATAACTATTCTTAAAAAGTAAGATTCAATTATGATTATGTTATATGTAAACTTACAACCAATTGGGATCTCATTACTATACATCTTGGCTGCATTTAGAATTATGTTATATTGAATTTTAACCGGGAATTAAAATTATGTATTAACAAAATATTATGTTTTTCATACGAACAACAATTACATATACCACTATTAAATTACTAGATCTTAGTGAATTTAATCATTTAATTGAGTTCATTTGACTTAGACTTGACTAACTGGACACACTTTTACCTACAGCAATTCAAGCGAAGATTCTTCCAACTAAAGCAGCAGTCAGACTACACATACATGCTAGAAATTTTTAAGGATGATAAGAAATCTGATGCTAAAGGAGCCATCTTTCTAGACTTAGCTACTGAAGTTGTCAAGGTTGGGGTTATTCTTATATTTCCAGACATTGTCCCTTGAGTGAGCTGTGAAGCTCATCTTGAATATTTATTAGATAAATTAAATTCATTAAAAGATATTGGAAGTCGCCATGGATAACATAATTCAATGTATTATTTATAGGGCTGTTATCGATTAATTTAAAATGAATCGTTAACTTTTGAAAAATTAACGATTAATTAATCGATAATTTCGATTAAAGCCAAAAATAGAAATTTATGATGTCATGAAACTGAACATTTCAAGGGAAGTAAAAAAACAACAACTTTTTCACCATCTTCGACTTTGCCATCCGCAGTTAGCTTAAAAACATAATTTTTGCTCAACTTTCCAGTTATATGTTTAAATTTAACTGCGCTGATACTGTCAGCCATTTTTTAGTCGACGTCTGCCGGTCTGATAATATAAATTATTATTAATTATAAATAATAAAAACATAAATTATTATAATTAATTAATTATTAATTAATAAAAATTTTATAAAATATTACACACACTTCCTTTTATTTTAATCGAATTTTTATCGATTAAAATAATTTTTATCAATTAAAATAATTTTTTTAGGATTAATCGAGAAGTTAATAGTTAATTTCCGGAGCCCTAATGATTTATAAACAATTAAATTTTAAATTTACATGATATCTGAAATTGAAATATCTGCGAAGGTGACGTTTCAATACTTATTTACCTCCCATAGAACCCCAAGAAAGGAAAGTTTTGCTTTGAGATCAAAATGACCAATCGTCAGCCATGTTTGCTTGCCGCTGAGAATGAGGCTGATGCTCATGATTGGATAACGACATTAAACAAAGTGATCAATTCTGCTGACACTGCTTCACAAGCTTCAAGGGAGAGCATCAAAGGTAAGCTCTACAAACTTTCCTCAACATCAGTAACAAGAAGTGATCATTACTTTTCTGGCAAAACTAGTTTCTTGAGACAAGAAATCTGTACTGTTTTAGAATACAAATGTAAACAAATAATCAACCTTTTAACTTCCTACATGGATATTAAGGGATAAATAAATGACACAACTGATTTTTAAATAAAAAAATTTCCTAGTTTTAATTCTGAAAATGTTTAAATTTTCTGCTTGTGTAAGAGACAAATAAATAGTCACATCATATTAACAGCAAACAGATTAAAGAGAAAATATTATAATAACTGAACGCTTATTTAACAAATAAACAATGTAAGTATTTTTCATGGGATATGTCCATAGGATTTCATTGCTAGTCTTTTAGAAATGCGTAAGATACCGTATATACTCGTTCTATAGCCCGTTCGTTCATACCCACCTTTGGAAGGGAAAAGTATTAAAGTGTATAACCCGATCGCAAGCCCATCCCCCAAAAATAATAGGACAGCTTTAAAAAAATGGTACATAATATTTTTAAATTTCAAGCTAAATCGGTCCTTATGATTGTTTACTTTGTACTGCCTATCTTTGTCTTTCTGCTCTTTGTTAAGCAAACAATTTATTAAAACGCTCACAAAAATAAATAAAATGATTAAATGAGTTAAGTGCTGATTTTAAAAAATATATTATAGCTTCTGATAGAGCAGTCGAATCTTGTAGAATGTAGAAAAGGACATTGATAATCTACAATAACAACACCGATATTCAATATCCATGCAGAAATCACCTATGACCCGCTCATAAGCCGACCCCCCACTTTTTCCCCTAGATTTTTTCAAAAAAAGGCCGGCTTGCGAACAAGTATGTACGGTAATTAATATAAAATGCTTAAGATATGAATTAATATTTGATTATATAAATGTATCCCTACTACTATTTGTATTCAACATCTTTTTCATGTTATATATTATAAATAGATGTCTGGATAATTTGAATAAAAGCCAGAACTTTGTAAATTAATGATTGTAATCCTAACTTGCCCCTTCTGTGAGTTTAAAAGTATAACCTTCTATGTTGAAAGTATATTTATTTATTTGCAACATCAATTACACATTTAAAAAAAACATGTTGGAACGTTAATTTTCTGAATTAAAAACTTCTTTTCATTTCAATGTAAAGTCACCATGTTTGGACCAACTTTCCATTTCAATGTTAAGTCATGTTTGGACCAACTTTTCATTTCAATGTAAAGTCACCATGTTTGGACCAACTTTCCATTTCAATGTTAAGTCATGTTTGGACCAACTTTTCATTTCAATGTAAAGTCATCATGTTTGGACCAACTTTCCATTTCAATGTTAAGTCATGTTTGGGCCAACTTTTCATTTCAATGTAAGGTCACCATGTTTGGACCAACTTTTCATTTCAATGTAAAGTCACCATGTTTGGACCAACTTTTCATTTCAATGTAAAGTCACCATGTTTGGACCAACTTTTCATTTCAATGTAAAGTCATCATGCTTGGACCAACTTTTCATTTCAATGTAAAGTCACCATGTTTGGACCAACTTTTCATTTCAATGTAAAGTCACCATGTTTGGACCAACTTTTCATTTCAATGTAAAGTCACCATGTTTGGACCAACTTTTCATTTCAATGTAAAGTCACCATGTTTGGACCAACTTTTCATTTCAATGTAAAGTCACCATGTTTGGACCAACTTTTCATTTCAATGTAAAGTCATCATGCTTGGACCAACTTTTCATTCCAATGTAAAGTCACCATGTTTGGACCAACTTCTCATGTGACTTCTAATAATCTGTTTAGTTCTTTAAAGAAAGATGCTTGTAAAATTTGTTGACATCATTTTTTTCCCTTCTCAGAAGACAACGCTTCTGCTGGAACACCAGAGAACTATAAAGAAAGCAGCATTAACCATCCTGTCGTGAAGGTCAGTGTTCTTGTATGTAACCATCCTGTCGTGAAGGTCAGTGTTCTTGTATTTAACCATCCTGTCGTTAAGGTCAATGTTCTTGTATATAACCATCCTGTTATGAAGGTCAATTTTCTTGTATGTAACCACCCTGTCGTAAAGGTCAGTGTTCTTGTATGTAACCACCCTGTCGTGAAGGTCAGTATTCTACTTCTTCATTGTCAACATGTTCAGTATTTTTTACTATTTTTTTACATTCATTTTTATGGTTGCACTGTTATATGGAAACTGTTACCATCTTTCTTCTATCATTAGTTTGGACAGTGGAGCTAAGTTGTAGCTCATTTCTTTTTATATTTAATGAATAAAAACTAGGGATGTTATCGATTAATTTAAATTTAATCGTTAACTTTTGAAAAGTTATAGATTAATTAATAGATAATTTCGATTAAAGCCAAAAATAGAAATTTATGACGTCTTTAAACTGAACATTTCTCACGGAAATTGAAAATATTTTGAACTAAATTTTATGACAATGTGTTGATACTTGATCGGATGTTTGTGGTGAAGGTGGTACGTCAGCGATGTATTTGATCCTTTAAAAGAGAATTGTTTATGGCAGTGAACACAGTAAACTTTTTCACCAACTTCGACTTTGCCATCCGCAGTTAGCTTAAAAACAAAATTTTTTCTCAAATTTCTAGTTATATGTTTAAATTTAACCGCGCTGATGCTGTCAGACATTTTTTAGTTGACGTCTGCTGGTCCACATAAAGTAATAAAATAAATTATAAAATTAGCAGGGAGAAGTTTGTACGTAAACAAAAAATATAAATTATTAATAATTAATTATTTCTTTTAAAAAATTTAAAATATTATAAATATTTTCTTTAATTTTAATCGAATTTTAATCGATTAAAATAAATTTAATCGATAACAATTTTTAACGATTAATCAATAAATTAATCGTTAATTTCCACAGCCCTAATAAAAACTAATTAAAACCGTTTTGTTGTGTGTTTTTTTAACAATATTCAAATATTTTTTTTTACAATTATAAATGCTTCTCACTTTTCTTAAATTTCCCTCCTCTTTTCCTTAAAAGTATAGAAAGTAGTGAATCTATATATGTTTTTTAGTTCTTTTGACCATAAAAAAATCATTAATTTTTTCTTATATTTTTAATTTTTATATAGAAATTATATCAGTGACCTTATTCTTTGGTTTCTCACTCAGATTTTTTTTATGTCAATGTCTCAATCTTAAGTCAGTGCAACTGCTACTTCAACTTCTTGCCAATTTTCTTGACTGATGACATTGCTTTCAGGAATTTTCTTTGGATTTCAGTACCGACTCGATAAATCTCTCATGACATTCCTTTCTGTAACTTTCTTTGGATATCAGTACGACTCGATAAATCTCTCATGACATTCCTTTCAGTAACTTTCTTTGGATATCAGTACCGACTCGATAGAATCTCTCATGACATTACTTTCAGTAACTTTCTTTGGATATCAGTACCGACTCGATAGAATCTCTCATGACATTACTTTCAGGAGCTCTCTCTGGATATCAGTACCGACTCGATAGAATCTCTCAGCGATGTAACCACAGAGCCGCCTGCCCAACCACGCAGGCCACCTCCCCCTCCCCCACCCAGTGTACCCTCTGCACACTCTTCTCCCCGCACACCCCTCCCCCAATCACCTTATATAGAGGTAACCAGCGCTGATGGTAGCAATGCTGCTGAAGGTTTTAATGAGTTTAAAGAGCCAATTGGAGTTCCTAAAGTAATTAGAAGGAAGAAGTCAGGGGTAAATAATCTGTATATAATCTGTAAAAGTAGTGGAATGACGAGTGATGTGCCATAAAAAAATTTTTGGAGCTAATTTTCTCAATGTTGTGCAAATTTCTACCCAAAAAAGGAAAAATGACTAGAAAATTCTGCAGAATGCATTCAAGTGCCTGATTCTACTAAAATGCATTTATCTAACAAAACAGTCAGAGAAGTAATGAAGAATTGAAAAGACTGAAAACACCTCTGCATTTTATGATCTCTCTTAACATAAATATAACAGACTTTTGCTCTTGTGACTGATATTTTAATTTCAGCATTGCTTCAGATTTTAAAAAATCAACATGCGACATTTCTTTAATCAACATGCAACATTTCTTTAACCAACATGCAACATTTCTTTAATCAACATGCGACATTTCTTTAATCAACATGCAACATTTCTTTAATCAACATGCAACATTTCTTTAATCAATATACAATATTTCTTTAATCAACATGCAACATTTCTTTAATCAACATGCAACATTTCTTTAATCAACATGCAACATTTCTTTAATCAATATGCAACATTTCTTTAATCAACATGCGACATTTCTTTAATCAACATGCAACATTTCTTTGTCGTTGTAGGAATCAGCCTAAAAGGGTGGCATGTTTTTATATTTAATTATTTTCTCATTAATTGATTCGCCAATCAAGATTATTTCTGTCATTTTAGGAAATCAGCTTTTTCAATTTAAATGTATTTTATGATTCACATTAATAATTTGGGGGAGAGGGCGGGGGGTGGAATTAACATTAAAATGTTTTAAATCCAATTTAAACCAGGTTTTAGATGTTAACATAACATTTAACAGTCCTCACAACAATTTAATATGTTAAGATGCATGTATGTGCTTGTAAGTAAATGAATAAATCCAATTAATTTTTAGAGATTCTGTGCATTACATGTAAGATTTTGGTATTACAGTTTGATTCTAGAACTTTACCTATTCCTTGCTATGGGTTGCATTAACTTTCATAACAGGGTAGTTGTCCAGGATCATCAATTTTTTAAATTTGACACGCCATACTTAAATAGCGATTTTACTTTTTTAAAATTGTTTTTTTTTGTACTGAGCTGATTATTAGCTGGACCACAAGTGTGGTATTTTTGTTTTCAGTTAGATATTTATTTATTGATAGTGTCCTTCAATGTTTACAGTGAACTGATACCTGGAGATATTTATTTATTGATAGTGTTCTTCAATGTTTACAGTGAACTGATACCTGGAGATATTTATTTATTGATAGTGTCCTTCAATGTTTACAGTGAACTGATACCTGGAGATATTTATTTATTGATAGTGTCCTTCAATGTTTACAGTGAACTGATACCTGGAGATATTTATTTATTGATAGTGTCCTTCAATGTTTACAGTGAACTGATACCTGGAGATATTTATTTATTGATAGTGTCCTTCAATGTTTACAGTGAACTGATACCTGGAGATATTTATTTATTGATAGTGTCCTTCAATGTTTACAGTGAACTGATACCTGGAGATATTTATTTATTGATAGTGTCCTTCAATGTTTACAGTGAACTGATACCTGGAGATATTTATTTATTGATAGTGTCCTTCAATGTTTACAGTGAACTGATACCTGGAGATATTTATTTATTGATAGTGTCCTTCAATGTTTACAGTGAACTGATACCTGGAGATATTTATTTATTGATAGTGTCCTTCAATGTGTACAGTGAACTGATACCTGGAGATATTTATTTATTGATAGTGTCCTTCAATGTTTACAGTGAACTGATACCTGGAGATATTTATTTATTGATAGTGTCCTTCAATGTTTACAGTGAACTGATACCTGGAGATATTTATTTATTGATAGTGTCCTTCAATGTTTACAGTGAACTGATACCTGGAGATATTTATTTATTGATAGTGTCCTTCAATGTTTACAGTGAACTGATACCTGGAGATATTTATTTATTGATAGTGTCCTTCAATGTTTACAGTGAACTGATACCTGGAGATATTTATTTATTGATAGTGTCCTTCAATGTTTACAGTGAACTGATACCTGGAGATATTTATTTATTGATAGTGTCCTTCAATGTTTACAGTGAACTGATACCTGGAGATATTTATTTATTGATAGTGTCCTTCAATGTTTACAGTGAACTGATACCTGGAGATATTTATTTATTGATAGTGTCCTTCAATGTTTACAGTGAACTGATACCTGGAGATATTTATTTATTGATAGTGTCCTTCAATGTTTACAGTGAACTGATACCTGGAGATATTTATTTATTGATAGTGTCCTTCAATGTTTACAGTGAACTGATACCTGGAGATATTTATTTATTGATAGTGTCCTTCAATGTTTACAGTGAACTGATACCTGGAGATATTTATTTATTGATAGTGTCCTTCAATGTTTACAGTGAACTGATACCTGGAGATATTTATTTATTGATAGTGTTCTTCAATGTTTACAGTGAACTGATACCTGGATATATTTATTTATTGATAGTGTTCTTCAATGTCTACAGTGAGGGTGATTCCTAGCTCAACTTGCTAACTAACAGCAGGGTTCACATATGCTAAATCATACCATATCATATAAAACATGACGCCAGTAAATATTGTAGACTTTTAGGTTATGCCATCATATATATCTCCAAGAGATTTTTTTTTAAATTATTATAAAAACAATTAGGTTATAGGGTCATGAAACAAAAAGTAAAATACTGTTGTGTTTTTTTTTGGCTTCAAAACTTGGTTTTTAATCTCTGCATGGTTTTCTTTAGAATCCTTTTAATAATTTAATTCTCTTCACTTTTATTGTGTTAAAAATTCTTCAATTGTATGGGGTTTTTTTTTAATCCATCATCTAATAAATTTGGTATTTCTAGTTTATTAATCAAGTTGGTGTATTAGAAAAGCTACATGAATGTTTAATTTGTTTCCATAAAAATTGATTAATCAGATTTTAACAGATTTTAATTAGTCTGTTGCATGTGAATGCAGTAGAAAAAAAATTAAAATTTTATTTGCTGTGTAGGTTTAAAGAAAAATAATATTATTACTTTAAGGACAGAGCACTAAGCATTCATAGTGTTTCATAAATTTAATAAAATGAATTTTTTTTTAAAATTCTGATTCTCATGTTGTTGTTTTTTTCAAACCATCATCTAAATTCTTTATTGATTCTTCTTTGGCTCATTTAAAACATACATAATTATTTTTCAAGCATTTCATCTTCAGTGAACCAGTTAGGTGACTATTAATATTTGATTTAATTTATTTGTCACACACACACTCAGTTACAAGTAGGCTTTATTTGACCTCTGATTTCATTTTACCATTTCAGTACTGCAGAGAAACAGATTCATCACTGGCGAAATTAAGGCAGGAGGCAAGACAAAATTTATTTGGAATTTATCCTGACATGAGGGTTAGGAATCTTTTTTTTTCTTTACATGATTACTTTCTCTTTGAACCTCTTTATTGTTACTTACATTTTATTACTTTATCTGATTTAATTTCTCTTTGAACCTCTTTATTGTTACTTACATTTTATTACTTTATTTGATTTAATTTCTCTGTGAACCTCTTTATTGTTACTTACATTTTATTACTTTATTTGATTTAATTTATCTGTGAACCTCTTTATTGTTACTTACATTTTATTACTTTATCTGATTTAATTTCTCTTTGAACCTCTGTATTGTTACTTACATTTTATTACTTTATTTGATTTAATTTCTCTTTGAACCTCTTTATTGCTACTTACATTTTATTACTTTATTTGATTTAATTTCTCTTTGAACCTCTTTATTGTTACTTACATTTTATTACTTTATTTGATTTAATTTCTCTTTGAACCTCTTTATTTCTACTTACATTTTATTACTTTATTTGATTTAATTTCTCTTTGAACCTCTTTATTGTTACTTACATTTTATTACTTTATTTGATTTAATTTCTCTTTGAACCTCTTTATTGTTACTTACATGTTATTACTTTATCTGATTTAATTTCTCTTTGAACCTCTTTATTGTTACTTACATTTTATTACTTTATTTTTTCTTTTAGTTTGGAAAGGGTGTTGGGGTTTAATGTTTACAGTTTAATATTGCAGATTTATTATTATTAATTGTTAGATGCAAATGTTTAAACTATTTTCATCGTGCCGAATTTGAAGCAGATTGTCGAATATAATATACAGATTTTGTCAAAAGTAAAGGTTATAGATAATAAAAGTAATATATAAACCCAAAAATGCACTTAAATTTATTGGGTTTACTTTATGTCTTTAACAAAATCATCATTTGAATCCTTCCATCATCCATTATTTTTCACAGAGAAATGTCTTTGATGAGGACATAGCAGATGAAGAAGACAAAGAGATTGATGTTTTCCCCAAACAATACACAGACAGGTTCTTAATACGTTTGGAAGAACTCAGGTTCAATTTACAGTTAAACTTGGCAGAGGAAGGAAAGGGCAACAAAAAATGCAATGTAATGAAAACCATTTTGTCGTTTAAGATTTTACTTCAAATGTATGTAGTTGTAGGCACTTGTAATATCAGAATAATTTGGTAGATATTTTCAAAGCACACTCTTATTTACTTGACATATTTTATTTAAAAAAGAAAGTATTTGTAGTGTTATTGGTACAGTTATAATAATTAAAAAAATTAATGTCATGAAATGACTGAAAAGAATTGCATTCTTCCCATCATGATTGAATGGGCTCCTTATTTCTATTTGATTCCTGGATAGCTGTCATACTTGTGCCTATGGGAGAGAAATCACAGAGTTTTGACTGATACTTGTGCCAATGGGATAGAAATCACATGGATAATAATAATTTCCATTGAAATCGCAGTGCCAAAACATTTTTGTTGCAATTAGATCAATCTATTATCTTTTTTTCACAGCCGGAGCCTTTTTTCTTGACATTTTCTGTGTATGATGCCAGAGAAGGAAGAAAAATCTCTGAAGACTTCCATTTAGACCCCAACGACCCAGAGATCCGAGCCATGATTCCGCCTGAATTATTTTCAGCACCAGACAGACTACACGCTGTCAATGGCAAAGAGCCAACATCACCTGACCATAATGGTCTAAAACCCGATTGGGTGGCTCAGTCCAACAGACAGGTGCCCATTAACTCTTGTTTTCAAATCATCCTAAACTAAGTCTAAAGCTGTTTTCTCCCCCACATTTGGATCTCATGTAACAGGCATTAATTGTGAAATTAATTGTTAAAATTTAGGAAAACATCACACTAATGTGCCTGAAATAAAATTACAAAAAATAATTGACTAAGTTAATTATATGTACAAATTTATTCATTTTTTAAATCCCTTATATTAACTTGCTTTGTAAGATTAAGCGATCGGACTATCCGAACGTTTGTTTATAATTCTTTCACGTGACAGTTCAGTTCAAACGTTGATGCCGACCGTCGATGTTCACACCCCCTACTGTCCCTGCGTCCGGTTTTAAAACCAGGGGAGATAATTCTGTTTCAGTCTGTAAATGTCGCATTTAAACATAATCACTACTTTTAGTTATGTTTCATATATAAGTGATTTATAGTCAAAAACTTTGTTTTTGCATCTATTTATTTAAATTTTTCTTCTAAAACATGAGAACTCCTTTATACTCCTTATATGAAAGTGTTAATAAACACCAACCTTATCTTTTATATTAACTTCACATGTAAAGTACCTGCTTGATGTCAGTACAGTTTCATAGATAAATCAACAATGTATTTGCAGTAAAATAATGTACCAAGCCTTATCGACAATCTTATGTGTAAAAGATATGACCTCATGATGACTGACCTTTAACCTTTGTTTGAATTCAATCCAGGGAATCTTCTCCATTGTCCGGCGGCACCAGGAAATCTACTTGGTTGCCCGCATAGAGAAAGTCCTCCAGGGGCCGATCAACCAGTGCCTGGATCCATATCTGAAAGGCAGTGACAGTAAAATGGCCAGCAAAGTTTATCGACAGATGAAACAGTTTTGCACCCATATAGGACACTACCGGATGCCCTTTGCTTGGTCGGCAATGTAAGTTAAAGGAAAATCAAATTTATCTTGAATTCTGGTTTTGCTGGAGAAGTTTCTCCACATTCAGCACCTACAAAAAATGGTGAATACATCTTTAAGGAATTTTACAATGTTAGTACTAAAGATGTTATAATGAGGGATTTCCCCTTGATAAATAGCAGTAGAGTTGGGGTTGTTTTTTTTTGGTCATTGAATACACATTAATTACAGCTAAACTTTTAACAATATTTTAATTAACTAAACTGCTTTCTAAAAATATTTTAAAATTCAGCCCCCTGTCGCCTGATGGTGCCATGCCTAGATGGCCAACAAAATTACCTATTTACAGACAAGAAACTGCCAAATATTCTGAAGAGGAAATGTTGAAATTATTGCTAGATTTGCGGAGGTGAGCCAATAGAAATATTCATAAAAACGTTATAGAGAGAGAGAGCAATGATGGCGGCATTAGGTTTGTAAAAATTTCTTTGAGAGTTTGATATTTTATTATAACAGAGATATCATTCTGTGCTGGGGGTGGGGGGGGCAGTTAATCTACCTTCATGAAATACATGTTGTTATGGAATCGTCATCATACAAATGTTTTGTTATTGCATAAATAAGTGTTGATTTTTAAATATTCAAATGTTTCCTACGGCAGGCCAGATAAGTTTAAATATTCAAATATTTTCTACGGCAGGCCAGATAAGTTTAAATATTCAAATACAGTCAAACCCACTTACCTCGAGCTCGGTTAGCTCGACCACCCTATTATGTCGACGTTTTTTATTGGAACCGCCAAATTCTCTCTTTGTCTTAGCATTTTTTCGTAGTTTAATTCGATTTTTTTAAGTCGCCGAAACCTCATAACACGAGCACAAAAAAGGGTCAATTTTGCCACTTAATGCTGGTTATCTCGATCCCCATGACCAATTGCCAGCTTTTGAAAATGTTAGATGTGATTTTTTTTATAACCAAGTGAAGGCATAAAATTTCTGCCTCGCTGGTGACGTCACAGCCCGCTTGCTCACAGCGCTGTGTTACTAACTTAAATCGCCAGCTTTTGAAAATGTTCTTATCGATAGGGCTGAACCGATCGGTTCGGCTACTCGGCATCGGCTGATTTTTGTATACTCTGAGATACTCGGCAATCGGCCGCGTAAGTGATGCCGAGTATTACGTAATTGCTCCAATTGCAAAGATGCACGCAGAATCGCATGTCTAAAACATTTAGTTGCGTATGGAATAACAAAATGTACCGTGTGCAGACTTTTTGTCATTGGCAACAATTCATCCTTTAACCTCATTTTGACTCTATTTTTTTATAACCAAGGCATACAATTTCTGTTTCGCTGGTGACGTCACAGCCCGCTTGCTCACAGCGCTGTGTTACTGTTACTAACTTAAATCGCCAGCTTTTGAAAATGTTCTTATCGATAGGGCTGAACCGATCGGTTCGGCTACTCGGCATCGGTAGATTTTTGTATACTCTGAGATACTCGGCAATCGGCCGCGTAAGTGATGCCGAGTATTACGTAATTGCTCCAATAGCAAAGATGCACGCAGAATCGCATGTCTAAAAAATTTCGATGCGTATGGAATAATAAAATGTACCGTGTGCAGACTTTTTGTCATTGGCAACCATTCATCCTTCAACCTCATTTTGACTATTACATGTACTGTACTACTGCTTTGTTCTCATTGTTTCATTCATAAGAAGTGGCCTTGTGCAAAAAAATATTGGTTAGAATTAATTAAAATGTATCAAAATTGTAGGTTCAAAAGGAGTTCCTAATTTATTTTTGTACACTTTTATAGAGAAGAGTTCACCTTGTTATGAGTCATATATAGGTCATGATAAACAAATAACGGCAACGCCTTTGTGTAAAAAAAAACTCCAAAATCATGTGCTTGTACATTCTCATTTATTAACGCTAGTGATGGGACGAAAAATCATAGGGTGCTTACTGTAAACAAGGCTCCCCAGATTTTAAAATATATAATATAACAGACTACAGACAGTTTACCCACTCTCAATCTCCCACACCATTGTTTTTGGTTAGTCGTATTAGCATCAAGTTACCGAAGGAATTCTAAGTCCATTGTAAGCTGAGGGGATCGTATGGAATAATAAAATGTACCGTGTGCAGACTTGTTGTCATTGGCAACCATTCATCCTTCAACCTCATTTTGACTATTACATGTACTGTACTACTGCTTTGTTCTCATTGTTTCATTCATAAGAAGTGGCCGTGTGCAAAAGCCATTTAACTATTGGTTAGAATTAATTAAAATATGTCAAAGTTGAAGGTTTAAAAGGCGTACCTAATTTATTTGTGTACGTTTATATAGAGAAGAGTTCGCTTTGTCATGAGTCATATATAGGTCACGATAGACCATTCTAAGTCCATTGTAAGCTGAGGGGACGGACCCAAAGAAGATGATTAGGAAGAGAATGGTTAGGGGACAATTAGGGGATGTGTAGGTTACTTATTTGTGTAGCTTGTAAGGAAAATCAAGCAAGTGGCTTCGTAGGCACAGTATCGCTCAATCTGGGAATCACCGCAAAACGGCGTTATATTTAAACTTCAACGGTAATTAAAAACGAACGGTCTTAACAACCTTAAGAAAGAGTAAGAGTGAAGAAATAGGGTCCTGATATTCCGATACGATTCTGATTAATCCTTCCATCACTAATTAACGCACAACACGTATATAAAGAAATTTCAAGCGCATGTTAATATTTTGCCGCCATATTGGTTTTCGTTTTAACTCGATCATCGGTTATCTCGATGCCATTTTGCATACCCCAACGCCGTCGACTTAAGCGGTTTCGACTGTATTTTCTACGGCAGGCCAAATAAGTTTAAATATTCAAATGTTTACTACGGCAGGCCAGATAAGTTTAAATATTCAAATATTTTCTACGGCAGGCCAGATAAGTTTAAATATTCAAATGTTTCCTACGGCAGGCCAGATAAGTTTAAATATTCAAATGTTTTCTATGGCAGGCCAGATAAGAAATCCAAGCTGCAGGAGATACCTGGAGAATTCAAGATACACATAGAACAGCTGGACCAAGAGCAACACGTTGACTGTAAACATTTTAAACACTTAATAACTAGACAACTTAATGTATCTTTTCTCAACACATTGACTGTAAACATTTTAAACACTTACTAAGTAGACAACTTAATGTAACTTTTCTCAACACATTGACTGTAAACATTTTAAACACTTGTAGACAACTAAATGTAACCTTTCTTAATTTCTGGAAGAAAGTGAATTTGTAGGAAGAAGAAATTAAATTGATTTAAAAAATTATCTGAGTCGAAATTTCTTCACTGAAATGTTAAAAATAGCTCTAGAAATTTTTAGCTAATCGTTGGTATATAAACTAGATACTTGAAATAACTTGTCTTTAATGATTTAACATGTCCAATGTATTTCTTCTTAATACTGCTTAAAACTCTTTACATCTGTTATTTTATCTACCGTATATTCATGTTCTATAGTTTGTTCGTTCCTAAGCCGACCCTAAAACCATCTGATACTGCCTCTGTTATTCTATCTAGTCACACTAACACCATCACTATACTACATCTGTTATTCTATCTAGTCACACTAACACCATCTGATACTACCTCTGTTATTCTATCTAGTCACACTAACACCACCACTGATACTACCTCTGTTATTCTATCTAGTCACACTAACACTATCACTGATACTACCTCTGTTATTCTATCTAGTCACACTAACACCATCTGATACTACCTCTGTTATTCTATCTAGTCACACTAACACCATCACTGATACTCCCTCTGTTATTCTATCTAGTCACACTAACACCATCACTGATACTCCCTCTGTTATTCTATCTAGTCACACTAACACCATCACTGATACTCCCTCTGTTATTCTATCTAGTCACACTAACACCATCTGATACTACCTCTGTTATTCTATCTAGTCACACTAACACCATCACTATACTGCCTCTGTTATTCTATCTAGTCACACTAACACCATCACTGATACTCCCTCTGTTATTCTATCTAGTCACACTAACACCATCTGATACTACCTCTGTTATTCTATCTAGTCACACTAACACCATCACTGATACTCCCTCTGTTATTCTATCTAGTCACACTAACACCATCTGATACTGCCTCTGTTATTCTATCTAGTCACACTAACACCATCACTGATACTGCCTCTGTTATTCTATCTAGTCACACTAACACCATCACTGATACTGCCTCTGTTATTCTATCTAGTCACACTAACACCATCACTGATACTACCTCTGTTATTCTATCTAGTCACACTAACACCATCACTGATACTGCCTCTGTTATTCTATCTAGTCACACTAACACCATCACTGATACTACCTCTGTTATTCTATCTAGTCACACTAACACCATCACTGATACTGCCTCTGTTATTCTATCTAGTCACACTAACACCATCACTGATACTACCTCTGTTATTCTATCTAGTCACACTAACACCATCACTGATACTACCTCTGTTATTCTATCTAGTCACACTAACACCATCACTGATACTACCTCTGTTATTCTATCTAGTCACACTAACACCATCACTGATACTGCCTCTGTTATTCTATCTAGTCACACTAACACCATCACTGATACTACCTCTGTTATTCTATCTAGTCACACTAACACCATCACTGATACTACCTCTGTTATTCTATCTAGTCACACTAACACCATCACTGATACTACCTCTGTTATTCTATCTAGTCACACTAACACCATCACTGATACTACCTCTGTTATTCTATCTAGTCACACTAACACCATCACTGATACTAGCCTCTGTTATTCTATCTAGTCACACTAACACCATCACTGATACTACCTCTGTTATTCTATCTAGTCACACTAACACCATCACTGATACTACCTCTGTTATTCTATCTAGTCACACTAACACCATCACTGATACTACCTCTGTTATTCTATCTAGTCACACTAACACCATCACTGATACTACCTCTGTTATTCTATCTAGTCACACTAACACCATCACTGATACTGCCTCTGTTATTCTATCTAGTCACACTAACACCATCACTGATACTGCCTCTGTTATTCTATCTAGTCACACTAACACCATCACTGATACTACCTCTGTTATTCTATCTAGTCACACTAACACCATCACTGATACTACCTCTGTTATTCTATCTAGTCACACTAACACCATCACTGATACTACCTCTGTTATTCTATCTAGTCACACTAACACCATCACTGATACTGCCTCTGTTATTCTATCTAGTCACACTAACACCATCACTGATACTACCTCTGTTATTCTATCTAGTCACACTAACACCATCACTGATACTACCTCTGTCATTCTATCTAGTCACACTAACACCATCACTGATACTACCTCTGTTATTCTATCTAATCACACTAACACCATCACTGATACTACCTCTGTTATTCTATCTAGTCACACTAACACCATCACTGATACTACCTCTGTTATTCTATCTAGTCACACTAACACCATCACTGATACTACCTCTGTTATTCTATCTAGTCACACTAACACCATCACTATCACTGATACTACCTCTGTTATTCTATCTAGTCACACTAACACCATCACTGATACTACCTCTGTTATTCTATCAAGTCACACTAACACCATCACTGATACTACCTCTGTTATTCTATAAATCACACTAACACCATCACTAATACTACCTCTGTTATTCTATCTAGTCACACTAACACCATCACTGATGCCAGTGAAGCCCTTCTCCGAGCCACCTGCCAAAAGTACACCCACGGTGGAGATAGAAGAGTTCGTACCCGATGTGGCCAAACTGTGCAGCTCGTTTGATTCCTACATCAACAACTTGTATGTCCAGCCCATGTCACTCAAGTATGATGGCCAGAAAGCTTTTGCCAAGGTGACTTAACAGCATGTCAAATCATGCCACTCAAAAAAATGAAATGAAAAATAAATTGGACCATAAACAATAATTATTCTTAATGCATTTAATAGTTAAATCTACTGAGTGGTTATCAGTTTTGAAATAATCACATTGAACTTAATGTATTTATGCTTGTTTATTGAAAGTTTACAAAAAAGTATTAGACCTTTATTTGTTCTGTAGGCTTGACGACACAAATTAAATACATTTATCATCTTCATGGGTTGAAGGGAAGGTGGTGTAAAGTTCTTGATTATTCAAAAGTAACGGATCAAAACACATTTAAGTAGAAAAAATGCAACTGGATGTTTCAACTGAAAACTTTTATGGTTGAATAACACAATGCTTATTGATAAGAGGATCCTAATTCTAAACTCTTCATTCTGCCAAACAATAAATAACCCACTTTTCAGTCCATGACGGACTAGGGCAAGTGAAGTAACGTTCACAATTTTTATTTAGCCACCACTAACGAGCAAGGGATTGTGTGGCTAGCTCAATGCCCCGGGGGGCCTTGCCAGCACCGAGAATAGAACCCGTGACTCTCTTCTGTCTCGGTACGGCAGTCCAGGGCGCTACCGCTGGACCACCGCGGCCCATGCCAAACAATAAGTCAATTGATTCTGTGGCATCACTAGGGGGGTGTGGACCCCACCGGGTGACACCAACCCTAGTGGCGCCTCGGTGGCATCACGGCATCACTAAAGGGGTGCGGACCGAACCGGGTGACACCAACCCTAGTGGCGTCTCTGAGATGATTACTTCTAAATAAAAAATGATTATTTGTAAGTTTCGATGGGTTTTTTTTAGGGCTGCGGAAATTAACGATTAATTTCTCAATTAATCGTTAAAAATTTTAACGATTAAAAATGTTTTTAACGATTAATCGACCCACCACTTATAAATGTACTGGAAGTCAAAAAGTAAAATATTTCACCTGATAAATATAAACTAATTTCCGGACGATTACACGCACATTTTGCTTTTAAAATATTCACTTATGTGAATGTTCAAAATATTGATAAAGGTTATTATGTCCATTGAAAGAAATCGTTTGCCTACCATGCAATGTTCCCTTAACGTCTAAGCTTCGTTGGTCTGTGTGCAAAGTTAAAAAAAACAACTCGTGCGCAAAGTTGCACAACGTCCATTTTGTGTGCAATATTTTACAAAATTTGCTGCGCTGTGATTCTAAACTCCTGGGTGGCGTCAGTCAAATATCTGCGCAGCCGCGCTGCTTAAAGGAAACATTGCTACCATGGTTCTAACACTTTGCTTACATATAACCTGCAAACCAAACATCCACTATAGTATCATAAACTTCAGTTGAGACGATCTAAAGCTATATGAACGACTGTTCAGCTCGGCTGGTTATATCGTCAATAAGACCCGCTCATCATTTGAACCAAATAATGTCAATACACTTGCCTGAACTTGTCTGTTTGCGTTGTTGGTTAAAAGATCTCATATAAAGAAGACATTCCAGTGTTATTTCGATTTTCGACAAGTGAGTTTAATTAACGTTACTGATGACAACATAAATTTCAAGTTTTGGCTTTAATCGAAATTAACGATTAATTAATCGTTGATTTTTCAAAAGTTAACGATTTATTTTAAATTAATCGTTAACAGCCCTAGTTTTTTTATATTCAACCCCAGTTTTTTCCTGGTGAGGGGAGTGAAATTTAATAAATTTTGTTTTTAAAAACAAAATGTGTGGATGGAATAGTTTTATATAAATATGATTGTTTTTTATTTAAGAATTGCTACTGAAACTTGACTTGGGCCATTATGTCAAAAGGAATTTTTATTGGAATACATAAAAAGATCATTAGAAGAAGAAAAAAATACAACAACCCTGCCTTTTCTTAAAACACCGATGGCATCATCAATGTTTGTAACTACCACGAACGAGGCCTGTGTTGCTATGGCATCATCAATGTTTGTAACTACCACAAACAAGGTCTGTGTTATAATGGCATCATCAATGTTTGTAACTACCACAAACGAGGCCTGTGTTACAATGGCATCATCAATGTTTGTAACTACCACAAACGAGGTCTGTGTTACAAATATTCTGAACAACATATCTTAAATTTTGAATAAAAAAATAATTATAAAGTGCAACAGATTATGATTCTTTAGCTTCTTCTTCTTCTTCTTCGTTCTCAATTTGAGTATTGCGTGCCGACGAGTTTTGCGCCAATTGGCCCGTGGTCTCCGACTTCAGCCTGCTGTTTTATCTGGATGTGCTTCCATAGCCTTTGGTCAGCCAAGACCATCTGCAAGGCAGCAGTTGATTTTGGCAAGTGACGCAGCGTTCACATGCCACGGCTATAAGGGTTCCACGCATTACCCAGCCGCCTTTTATTTTCCCTAACTATGCGTTAGGTACCCACTCGAAGCTGGGTGGACTCGGGGACGCCCTAGGCCCCGGGAAACAAATCCATGGCTTCCCATGGATTCGAACCCGTGACCATCGGTACGCCAGTCGAGCGCGCTGCCACTCGACCACCGTATCCCCTATTCTTTAGCTGAATGCCATTGTTTGTGAGCATAGATATTCTAAAAAAACTAAACAGACAAAAGTTAGGAGAATAGAATAAGTCTGATTACTTAAATCTGGCGGCTGGATAGCGAAGTCAGTAGTGCGCTCGCCTCACAAAGCTGAGGGGCGTGGGATCCAGCCCACACAAAGCCACAATATAAATGATACGCTAAGAAAGTCCTCCGCTGACCCCTGGAAGGGAATTGGGGCACCCCACCAGGTATAAACAAGCCCCGAGTAAGCTCTAATGGAAACATTAGGGATCCCCTACGACCATCGGTCATGGGACTTACTTTACTACTTAAATTAAATTTAAATTAAATTAAGTGATCTAATTATGAAAATGAAAATTTTAAAATATACATGTTATTATGGCTTTACATCTGCAGGCAAGGAATATATCATGCTGCATAGAGCTGAGGGACTCAGATGAGGAGGCTGCTGTGCCATTGAAGGTAGGACGATTACCACTCTTATCATCTTTTACCATCCTGCTGAGACCATAGGTAGAATCATCTTTTACCATCCTGCTGAGACTATAGGTAGAATCATCTTTTACCATCCTGCTCAGACCATAGGTAGAATCATCTTTTACCATCCTGCTCAGACCACAGGTAGAATCATCTTTCACCATCCTGCTCAGACCATAGGCAGAATCATCTTTTACCATCCTGCTGAGACCACAGGTAGAATCATCTTTTTCCATCCTACTGAGACCATAGGTAGAATCATCTTTCACCATCCTGCTCAGACAACAGGTAGAATCACCTTTCACCATCCTACTGAGACCATAGGTAGAATCATCTTTTACCATCCTTCTGAGACCATAGGTAGAATCATCTTTCACCATCCTGCTCAGACCACAGGTAGAATCATCTTTTACCATCCTGCTCAGACCACTGCTATCGTCTACAGCAGTGCTTCTCAAAGTGGTGGTCCGCCACCGGTCCGCAGAAGTTATCAAGAAAGAACCTAAAAATCTATTTATAATCCTCTAGAACAAGGGGAAATAGTCCTCCGGTCCCTGGAGCAATGAAAAAAATCCTGCCGGTCCGCCAGACTAAAAAGTTTGAGAAGCACTGGTCTACAGGTTGATTCATTGTTAATTTGGTTTTTCAGAGAATCTATGGCAGGCCGGGTACATCAGTGTTCACAACAGTTGCCAGCACCACTGTACTGCATCATGCACAGACACCTGACTTCATGGAAGAGGTGAGATACTGGTGTCCTGTGTGTTTATGGGGTTGGTGTCCTGTGTGTTCATGGTGTTGGTGTCCTGTGTGTTCATGGTGTTGGTGTCCTGTGTGTTCATGGTGTTGGTGTTCTGTGTGTTCATGGTGTCCTTTGTGTTCATGGTGTTGGTGTGCTGTGTGTTTATGGGGTTGGTGTCCTGTGTGTTCATGGTGTTGGTGTCCTGTGTGTTCATGGTGTTGGTGTCCTGTGTGTTCATGGTGTTGGTGTTCTGTGTGTTCATGGTGTCCTTTGTGTTCATGGTGTTGGTGTGCTGTGTGTTCATGGTGTTGGTGTCCTGTGTGTTCATGGTGTTGGTGTGCTGTGTGTTCATGGTGTTGGTGTCCTGTGTGTTCAGGGTTGTGTCCTGTGTGTTCATGGTGTTGGTGCCCTGTGTGTTCATGGTGTTGGTGTTCTGTGTGTTCATGGTGTCCTTTGTGTTCATGGTGTTGGTGTGCTGTGTGTTCATGGTGTCCTTTGTGTTCATGGTGTTGGTGTGCTGTGTGTTCATGGTGTCCTTTGTGTTCATGGTGTTGGTGTGCTGTGTGTTCATGGTGTTGGTGTCCTGTGTGTTCAGGGTTGTGTCCTGTGTGTTCATGGTGTTGGTGCCCTGTGTGTTCATGGGTTAGTGTGCCGTGTGTTCATAGTGTTGTGTGTTCATGGTTTTGGTGTGCTCTGTGTTCGTGGTGTTGGTGTGCTGTGTGTTGTTAAAAGAACTCCTTCCTTCAAATGCAACTTCTTCATTGTTGGCAGTGTGCATTTAACATGTTGTAAATAATCCTGATAGAAAAGTGAAAGAAGAGTGATAAATCTAAAGTGTACTGAAATATAGAAATATACACATGATTAGTTACATATTACAATCCTGTTGCCGAACTGAAACTGATTGTTGTATTTAAAGAGATTCTTGAAAAAAAAATTGTTGTCATATTTTCATGTAAATCTTTTAAGGCAGTACACTTCCACTGTGAAGAGTGGGTATATATCTAGTCTACACATTTAAAGTAAAGCAAATTGTGTTCATGAATTTTACATAAAGTGAGAAGAAAGTTAATTATTATTTATGGTCTGGTACCGAAGGATATTCATAAATCAAGAAAGTTCTTATATAATTTACACTGCCACTTTTATTGTTTAACTCAACCAGAATGTAACCTATATTAATAATGTTTTTGAAACTGTTTAAAGTCGATTAATAATGATGGGGATACGGTGGTCGAAGTGGCAGCGCGCTCGACTGGCGTACCGATGGTCACGGGTTCGAATCCATGGCAAGCCAAGGATTTGTTCCCAGGGCCTAGGGCGTCCCCGAGTCCACCCAGCTTCGAGTGGGTACCTAACACTAGTTAGGGAAATAAAAGGCGGCTGGGTAATGCGTGGAACCCTTATAGCCGTGGCCTGTGAACGCTGCATCACTTGCCGAAATCAACTGCTGCCTTGCAGATGGTCTTGGCTGACCAAAGGCTATGGAAGCACATCCAGATAAAACAGCAGGCTGAAGTCGGAGACCACGGGCCAATTGGCGCAAAACTCGTCGGCACGCAAAACTCAACTCAAAATTGAGAACAAAGAAGAAGAAGAAGATTAATAATGATGAATAATATTCTGTATATAATATTGGTCTAATAGTGTTCTAGTAGATATATGTCAATATTTAACAAAGTAAAAAAATATAATCGTATAGACTTTTTTTTGTTCCATAGTACATATCATTGTAATCCTTTTCTCTTTTCTTTTTTATTAAATTAGGTCAAAATATGCCTACCCGTCCAGCTAAAAGAAAAGCATCACCTGTTCTTCCGATTCTATCATGTCAGTTGTGAAGGCTCAAAAGCGGGAGGAAAATCTGGCTCAGGGAAGAAGAAGGACAGTATAGAAATGCCTGTAGGATGCGCCTGGATGCCTTTACTTCAAGATGGCAGGTGAGTTGCAGTTTTTATGTGAACAAAAATTTATTAATTCTCAATGGCTCCAAATTGCAAGAGCCCCAAAATGAATTCATGATTATTACTAGAATTTTATCACCCGTCAAAAATGACGGAAGTTTTCAAAATAAATACACATCAGATTAAAAAATAACGTAATACAGAACTTTCATTTGTTTTATTTATTTTTATTTGATTCATTTATTATCATATTGAACAATTTTATGCGGAATTCAAAAAGTGTTATTTTTGGTGCAGTAATTTGGTGCGCTGCTTTCTAAAAAATGTTACATCCACACATACATACATACATACAGACAGTGGGAATTATGTATATTGATTTTTTTAGTCCACTTTTTTCATAATTTCTTTAGTCACGATAAATATTCCCAGCTGGTAATTTCAGAACAAAAATAAAGAAGTTATAATTAAATGTGGCTTTTGTAGGACATGAAAAATAAAGTAATTTTTAATGAATGTAGATTTAGAAATTACCTTTAATATTCACAGAGAAGAATAATTTTTAATGAATATGAATTAAGAAATTATCTTTATTTTCACAGAGTTATCACCGGAGAGAAACTGATTCCTGTTGCCATCCATGCTCCGTCATTCTATCTAAGTCATGATACTCTATCTCTCAGCAAGGTAACTAGTCATTCTATCTAAGTCATGATACTCTATCTCTCAGCAAGGTAACTAGTCATTCTATCTAAGTCATGATACTTTATCTCTCAGCAAGGTAACTAACTAGTACATGATTGCCAAAAAAATGTTCTTTTTAACAGAATTTGTTAACCTAATATCTTCATCACTTTTAATCACACGTTTTAATTTCACATGACGCTTTTAACATTTCCTTGACCTGGAACAAACTTGTGTTAATTCAGTTTGGTTCTGTCCACAGTCTGAAATGTGTTAATTCAGTTTGGTTCTGTCCACTGTCTGACATGTGTTAATTCAGTTTGGTTCTGTCCACAGTCTGACATGTGTTAATTCAGTTTGGTTCTATCCACAGTCTGGAGGTTCTGATATCAAGTGGGTCGACGGAGGAAAACCGCTGTTTAAACTCAAGCTTCATTTGGTATCCACTGTTTATACACAGGTAAGACGGGCCCCATTTACAGGTGACAATAGTTTTATCTTTGTTGGTATCCACTGTTTATACACAAGGTAAGACGGGCCCCATTTGTAGGTTACAATAGTTTTATCTTTGTTGGTATCCACTGTGTATACATAGGTAAGACGGGCCTCATTTACAAGTGACAATAGTTTTATCTTTGTTGGTATCCACTGTTTATACACAAGGTAAGACGGGCCCCATTTACAGGTGACAATAGTTTTATCTTTGTTGGTATCCACTGTTTATACACAAGGTAAGACGGGCCCAATTTACAGGTGACAATAGTTTTATCTTTGTTGGTATCCACTGTTTATACACAAGGTAAGACGGGCCCCATTTACAGGTGACAATAATTTTATCTTTGTTGGTATCCACTGTGTATACACAGGTAAGACGGGCCCCATTTATAGGTGACAATAGTTTTATCTTTGTTGGTATCAACTGTGTATACACAGGTAAGGCGGGCCCCATTTATAGGTGACAATAATTTTATCTTTGTTGGTATCCACTGTGTATACACAAGGTAAGATGGGCCCCATTTGCAGGTGACAATAATTTTATATTTTTAATGATACATTTTTTTATCTTATCTTTTAATATTATGTATTACGCAAAGTGCTTGGACTGTCTGATCGAGGCAAAAGAGTCATGGGTTCCAGCCTCTGTGCTGGCAAGGCCCCCAGGGCATTGTGCTAGCCACACAATCCCTTGCTCGTTAGGGGTGGCTCAATGAACGCTACTTCACTTGCCCCATAGGCCGTCATGGTCTGAAAAGGGGGGTTATTATAAACAGAAGATTATTGTGTCCTACGCTTATCTTTGGTTTGTGTCTAGCCTTGCTTTTTTTTTAGACTTTAATGTTGATAATGTGTTGGTTTTCCTGGTTTGTTCAGGCAACCCATTTCATGCCCAAATGCCTGATGGAAGAAGGGGGATTTCTATGTGTTTGTTATTGAATATGGAACAAGAAAAGGTTTTTTTAATCTCTATTTAAGACGCATTTTAACCAAAGGGCATAGAGCCCAAAAAATAAATAAAAACTACAAGATGTTTCAGACCAAAGTAAACCAATAATAAAATACTTAACAAAAACAATCTAAAAAAACTTTTGACCCAAGTACACAAAACATCAACTTGTCAAATACTTGATGTGACTATTTCCCTCAGTCAACTTGTTAAATACTTGATGTGACTATTTCCTTCAGTCAACTTGTCAAATACTTGATGTGACTATTTCCCTCAATCAACTTGTCAAATACTTGATGTGACTATTTCCCTCAATCAACTTGTCAAATACTTGATGTGACTATTTCCCTCAGGACCAGCATCTCAACAATTTCTTCCTTCACTGCCAGAAGGTTGAACAAGGGGGATTTCCATCTATAGAAAATAATGTCAACAAGGTCAAGGTAAGTAGAGCTGCCAAGTTAACATCCAGGTTCAGTTCAATATAACCCACTCACTGACACACTAATATGCCAAATGACATATAATTCATATGACAGTATAACTAATCTAATTTTGAATCCCTTTAACAATAAAATATAGTCTGTATTATTTCAACACGTTTATACTTCTTATTTATTACTTACTACTTTAAAGTGGACTATTTGCATGTATTGCCATTTAATTAGTGTGTTCATGAGATTCATTGTTTTTAAAAATTTTATAAATCTATTTAAATACAAGTAATTACTTCTTTTATTTCTTCTGAGTTGAGATATAGTAATCAAAGGGGGGTGTTCATAGAAATTAATCATTTAATTAAAATGTCGTATTTATTTCATCTGCCTGTAATGGTTTTGTTTGGTACTTTGATTCCCTTTCCTGCATCGATCTGCAAAAATAAAAAATTGACACAAACATTTGTTGCAGTTTGGCATTCAGTCTCTTGATTTATTTATTTATCATTTTTGGCTTGTGTGCCACGATTTTTGTTTAAATTATTTTTTCATCTGGATGCTGAGCGCATATTTTTCTGTGCAGGCTGATAGCATTTTTGCTCTAGTGAGGATTTCGTACCCAGCAATGCATGCTATTCTATGAATAGGTAGATAATTAATTTGTTTTCAATTTTGTAATGAAAGTAAAATACAAGACAAACGGGAACAACTGTATTTCATAGTTTACAACGCTTTCTTAAAAATGTTTTTGGACTTAGCCTTGAAAAGGTTTCACTAAGGGAAATTGTCAGTTATCTATCACCTGCACCTGAGTAGTTGCTCCTTCTCTCCCCTCCCTTAAAATGCTTTTAAAAACAACATGAATTAATTTGGATGAAATGACTCTTTTTATCACTTTAAATTTTTTTTTATTATTGGTCTCTTGAAATTTCTTTAGAAACAAATTATCAGTGGATGATTGGGGAAAAGTTCGTTTTTTTTTAATCAAGTACATCACAAGAAATTTTAGAGCTTTAATTTTTTTGTTAACAGATTCAGCTGTATTTTTAACAGTTTCTAGTGTTATGCTTTTTTTATGTAATTATTTAACAAATTATAATATCATAAGTTGTTATTATCAAATTACAGGTTTATAATATTTATTATTTACGGAATTAAAACATTGAAAAAGTATTGCTGAAAGGATAAATGGAATAATACATGTACAGTCGAACCCACTTACCTCGAGCTCGGTTAGCTCGACCACCCTATTATGTCGACGTTTTTTATTGGAACCGCCAAATTCTCTCTTTGTCTTTGCATTTTCTCGTCGTTTAATTCGATTTTTTTAAGTCGCCGAAACCTCATAACACGAGCACAAAAAGGGTCAAATTTGCCACTTAACGTTGGTTATCTCGATCGCCCATGACCAATCACCAGCTTTTGAAAATGTTAGCTATGATTTTTTTATAACCAAGGGAAGGGACCAATTTTCTGCCTCACCAGGGTCTGCTGGTGACGTCACAGCCCGCTTGCTCAGCGCTGTTACTTCTGGTACTATGCTTCGGTAACTAAGCGAATACATTTTTTTTTAAAAAATCGGTCACTAGCGAACTCCACAAACAGTGATGACGTATATTTTTATATTTATAGACCAGAATATTATTATTATTAAGAAAACGCTTTGATTTTGATGTCACGTTCGCTCGCGTGTTGGCTCTGGTATTCTGCCGTAACACAACAAAAAATTAACTCCGGGTAATAAGCTAATATACCGACTAAGTCCTGATAAAACGGAGTAAACAGTCATAATAAGATGGAATTTATTTAAATACCATATTATGTTTCACTCGTCAACTTGCCAGAATTATTGAATTTCGCCGCGCACACGACGATCCCCCCCCACCCAATAGGGTGGGGTTTAGGTGGGGTTGAGCTACACTGGCCATTTACCAAGGCATGCTCTGACTCAATTTAAAAAGAAAAATGTTCCTTCCCCCAACCCACTGTAGATGTATAACAGTGGGGGAGGGGAGGGAAGGTGTCTCTTCTCGCGGTCTTGTATTGGTATGTCAAAGCAAGAGGCTTCCTTTTATATAAACATCAAAGACCTTTCAAGCCTTCTAGCCTTCCCCCCCACCACCCTCATTATCCCTAACTAGCAAAACTCCGTAACTGTGTCGTCATCCCGTCCCTTTGAGTTCACTCACGGTCCACATCAAGCTCTCGTACAGTGCCTCGACAACTAAGCAAATTTAAATTTTTTAAAAAAAAGCATTCCTTAGCCGTAGGCGAAGTAGACTAATAGTGATGACGTGTATATTATTTAGATACCGGAATAGGGAGAAAGCGATTTGAAGTCACCGTCGCTCAACACAACAAAAACAAACTCCGGGGTAAAAAGCTATTACGGGCTTATTGAAGTTGCAGCTGAATAAATTATTTAAACTCCGACGACTTAAAACTTAAATAAATAAGCCTAAACATTTTTAAAGATGAGTGTAAGCGGTCGTTCAAATCGATAGTCGTAACTACGGTAAACACTAGTCCTAGCGTAATAGTAGTCAATTATTAACAAATATATTTATTTGAATATTGATTGTTTTCCTTGGTCCTTATACAAATAAATGCCTTGGTAATTATTAGTAATAAACTTACACTAAGATTATGACTTTAATTATAATTACATCATTAGTATTAGTAGTAAATAGCCTGAAATAATAAAGTTCAAGGACGAACGAGCAAATGAACTAGAACGAGAGCCTCAGTCAGAACCGAGTCACTAATTCATTTACATAAATCATACTCGCAAGGACGTTCCATTTCGCATAATATAATATATCACATAATTTAACATATTGATATTTCGTATATTCCGAAACGATTCTGATTAATCGTCCCATCACTAATTAACGCACAACACGTATATAAAGAAATTTCAAGCGCATGTTAATATTTTGCCACCATATTGGTTTTCGTTTTAACTCGATCATCGGTTATCTCGATGCCATTTTTCATACCCCAACGCCGTCGACTTAACCGGTTTCGACTGTATTAATAATTATTCCAATGAAGTGGGCTAAGCATGCTTTTTACTGTCCATTATATAAACTGATTATTAAATGTAATTAATATGTTTGTGCTGGTGTGACATTAGAGTATTTATTTAATACATAGTATATTGATTTATATAAGTTATCCCATAACGTATACAGTTCGTTGACATACATCAAACAAATTTTAAAAATTCAATATGATCATGATATTTTTATTTGCCGGCAAGTAAACTGTAGAGATAAACAGATTTTAAATATTTTTTTAATAATGTAAACCAAAAGAAATACAATTTAATAGATTTATAACTGAAATAATATTAAACGTAAACTTCAGATTTAAAGTTATTTTTTCTTGAATATTTTTAAGAGAACATTTTCTATGGCAGCAATCAGAATTCTTTCCCTTTGAAAGTGAGCATATTTTTTAATTGAGATGACAATTATTATTCATAAATTTTTTTAAATTCCCACAAAATCGCAGGAAGAACATTCTGACCTCAGTCTTATTTTATGCAATAATGGTCTTATCACTGGGATTGTATTTCATGTATAGTTTCATGCATTCAATTTTATAATTTAAAAGACTTTCATATACCTTTATATAACATAGGAATTAATTTAGCAAATACTAAATTAAAATACATTAAACAAGTAATTCTAATTGACTTAATAGTTTTATACTTTTATAAAGTCTTAATTTTTTTTTAAAGTTCTGTTTAGTCAATATTAGAATGGGAATATTTCCTTAATGTAGATGCAATATCTTTTTAAAAGAAATAAAGCGAGTTCACAAAATAGGGTAGAAATGGGACAAGTTGATCAAATGTTTTTTAATAAAATATCAAGCTATTGTAAGCATCTTTTAATATTTACACAAAACAATTCTAACTCCACAACATACTATACGAGATAGAATAATGAAATGTATGTGTTTTTTTATTAAATTCCTTACAATGATATACATTTTATGAAGATCTGACAATTTCTAAGCATCATGTAACCACCTACGATATTTATGTCTTGCTAAAATAACTTATAACTGAGTATTTACAGTAGAAGCTCAAAAGATTTTTCCACAAACATGAGAGTCTTTATGTACAAAATTTACATTGATACAACATGTATATATTTGATTAAAGATTGTTAAATTCATTTTCATAGTTGTCACACCATTATAGTTCACAATAAATAAAAATATTAAAATCTATTTATTTAGATCAGTAATCATAATTGTTTTTGTTTGTTTTTTAAATAATAATAGTATCATTTATTTTAGGAAAACCTCATGGAGTGATTAATATTCATAATAATAATAATATTTTGTTTTAAAAAAAAGATTTTGAAATGGTTATTTCCTTTCGCTTTACTTTTTTTAAATTTGATAATAATTTCCTCTTTCCATTCCTTTTTTATATATTTTTTTTTGTAGCTGGAAAGGGGTGATTGTGGGCCCCAAGGGGATGCAATTTTTTGTAGCAACTTCAGAATTACAGGCCTTGCTAAATGGGGTTAAGGTATCAATCAGTGCATTGCTGTTATCTTTTGATCTATTTGCATGTATTTTGTTTGCATTTTTATCATATGATTTATTTATTTTTAAAGAAAAATCATTAATTATAGGGAGAATCATAATTCTCTAATATCTAAGTGCAAATTTAAATTTATTTTCTTCAACATTTTTAATATTGGATTTCATATACAAGACTTAAGTGTTTGAGTAACTTATTTTGGGGGAGGTTTTAATCTAAAGTTGATCATATTTTTAATTCGGCATTAAGAAAGTTGAAAAAATAATTTGTAAATTACAGTAACCATCTGTTATCTCTCAAAGGAGTTTATGGCGTTTGAAATATTATTGTTACCAATGGGAAATATATTGTAAATCATCGCATTATAATGTAATTATTTTTTTATTAATTGCTTCATATTTTATTGCAATATATTATTTCTCATGTATCTTGTCATTCAACATTTTTTTTAAAAACTTCTGCATCATAACCATAATTTTAGGCGGGAATATTCAGTTTTATAAATGAGATGGACTTAATACACACACTGGACAACTTCATAAAAATTCTTATACTATGCATCATATAAAAGCATTTTCATATAATTTTTTTTAAATTTATCACACTGCATGTTTAACAATTGTATTGTGTAATGTTTAGGTAACAATATTTATTTTCATATTTTTTTGTTTTGACGCTTTTAAGCTACACATTTTGTTTCACGGTTTTGCTATGATTTTACAACACTTTGTGAAACTTGCGTTTAAAAAAAATACACAATGCTTTAGCATGCCATAGGCCTGTTGTATTAGAGCTGGAACAGATTTGACTGATTTGGGGAAATATTGTCAGTCCTTTCCTGATCACTGGACTTATGACAATCATAAACTGTCAGTTTCCTTTATAGGGATGAACTTTTAGTTAATCCCAGTACAGTTAAAATCTGATAGTTCATTTCATTATAGTTTTGAACTGTTGGTTCATTCCATTATAGTGATGAACTTTTAGTTAATCCCAGTACAGTTAAAATCCGATAGTTCATTTCATTATAGTTATGAACTGTTAATTCATTCCATTATAGTGATGAACTTTTAGTTAATCCCAGTACAGTTAAAATCTGATAGTTCATTTCATTATAGTTATGAACTGTTAGTTCATTCCATTATAGGGATGAACTTTTAGTTAATCCCAGTACAGTTAAAATCTGATAGTTCATTTCATTATAGTTATGAACTGTTAGTTCATTCCATTATAGGGATGAACTTTTAGTTAATCCCAGTACAGTTAAAATCTGATAGTTCATTTCATTATAGTTATGAACTGTTAGTTCATTCCATTATAGGGATGAACTTTTAGTTAATTCCAGTATAGTGGTAGTTTATTCCAGTATAGTGATGGACTGTTTGTTTATTATTGCAGTATAATTATGAACTGTTTAAAAGATTTGAAGATGTTTTCCGAATTGAAAGAAATATTTTGAAATCCGATTTTTTGTTTTCGTGGCTTATAGCAGTGATGGCGAACCTTTTTGGGTCCGAGTGCCCAAAATTCAATTAAAACCTACTCATATACAGCAAAGTACCAACACGAAGTGCCAGCAAAGTGGTTTGATTTAGGGAATAATATTTTAGTTGCGTGCCGCCGGCTGATGAGGCACTGCGTGCCGCCTGTGGCACGCGTGGGATAGGTTCGCCATCACTTGCTTATAGCATACCACTTCATTAATGCATGCTGTGACTCTTTGAAAAGCTATCTCATTTTGCTTATCTAAATGTATATATTGCTTTGCTAACTTTTCCAATTTCAAATTCTGCTGAAATGTAAAACCTGTAACAAAAAAAATAATTTAAAAAGCAAAGTTGTTTAAACAAATAAACATATTTTTAAAACTCAAGATTTAAGTGTATACAAACATGTAATTAGGATAGGGCTATATTAGAACATTTTAATGCCATTCGATGACATTTACATTTTCTTATAACTGTTCTAGTCGCTGCTCGCTGTTGAAGTGGCAACTTACGTCAAGTTTCTACCAACCCTGCTCAACCAACTTTTCCAGCTACTTTCAAAAACAGTCAGTGAAGATATAGCTGTCAACTCAGTGAGGTGAATTTTGTTAACCAATCTTAAATTATTTAGCAAATGTAACAAATGAATGTATACCTTTGAATAAGATGCATTTAACTTATAAACAAATTAATTTTAATGCTTGCTGCTTGAAGCTTCAAAAATTATGGCAGTGAAGGTGTAACAAAGTTGTTGTTCATTTAAACTATGTTGTGTCTGTTGTTACTCAAAATTTTCTTTCCAAATGTTTCTTTAGAGTACTGATCCATATAGTGTCAGAAATTCATGATGCACAAAAGCAGGAGTCCCTAGAGAAATATGTTAAGGTGGGCTTAGCAAATACATTTAGAAAACTATTCTCTAAGTCTAATGTTCCATGACGTTTGAGATATGAAATGACATTTTGAACCTGATAAACCCTGACGTCAATTTTGATCATCAATATTTTAAAGCAAAAGGCTTTATCAAAAGTTGGTTTTTTTTAAAATGAAAATTTAGATTAAAGAAATAGGCAGTTATTTCATTTGCTTGACCATAACGAAGTCTTTAAATTTCTTCAATATCCCTATTAAACAATATCAATCAATTTTCCAGTATATGTTCCGTCCGGACCCAGTGTCTAAAACCAAAAAAATCAGAGAATATTTCTTCGATATCCCTATTAAACAATATCAATCCATTTTCCAGTATATGTTCCGTCCGGACCCAGTATCTAAAACCAAAAAAATCAGAGAACATTTCTTCAATATCCCTATTAAACAATATCAATCCATTTTCCAGTATATGTTCCGTCCGGACCCAGTATCTAAAACCAAAAAAATAAGAGAACATTTCTTCAATATCCCTATTAAACAATATCAAACCATTCTCCAGTATATGTTCCGTCCGGACCCAGTGTCTAAAACCAACAAAAATCAGAGGACGGTTCACGAGGAGCTGTCCAGGCACCTGGCGTCCATTCTGCGTCCAGCCAACACTGACCCACCGGTTGTCCTGAGATTCCTCAAGCATGCCTGGTTTTTCTTTGAAGTACTTATGAAAAGTATGACCTTATATTTGCTGGATACAGATAGAATTAAAGTAAGTACTTAAGAAAAATGTGGTCTTGTATTTGCTGGATATGGTTAGGATTGAACTAAGTTCTAATGAAAAGTATGGCCTTATATTTGCAGGTTACAGCTGTTATGTGTCATATAGTTATACTTACTTTTTTATTTTCATTAACTCGCTCTGGTTGTTGTTTGTGTGTCTTGTTTGTAGTGAAAATTTTGCATCTCAACTTCGACTCACTTCCTGGTGTCCACTGAGGTACATTTTATTCACCGCTGATGACAATGAAAACATTCACCATCATCAGGCAACTCATGACTGCCACACATCCTCGAGGGACCTGTATTTTTTCTTTTTTGTGCCCCATAACCTGGTGGTCGTAGGGGGTTCAGGTGAACTTTCTCGGGGCTTGGTAGACCTTGGCGGCACCCATCTCCTCTCCAGATCAGCGGAGGACTTTTTAGCGATAGTCATTCATCAACATTTTAATTGTGGCTTTAACATGGGATAGATCCCACGCCCCTCAGCTTGTGAGGCGAGCACACTATTGACTTCGCTATCCAGCCCCCAGGGACCTGTATATGGCATCTCAATTTCTACCCCTGCCTGATTTCCGATTGAAATGGAATTAAAATATTTACACATATCTAAACATTAACGATAAAAAAAATTTATATTCTTAAAATGATCTTCCAGGATAAAACGTGTTTTCTGGACAGTGCTTCCTTGGCCATGATATTGGTCCCTAACAAAAATCAAAGACGAAGATATTTTTTTTCCCTAAAGATACGGTCACCTATCACCTTTATCATGTTTTGTATATCTTTGGTGTACTTTCATATATCCATGGTGTACTTTCATATATCATTGCTGTACTTTCATATATCATTGCTCTACTTTATATATCATTGCTGTACTTTCATATATCATTGCTGTACTTTCATATATTATTTGTGTACTTTCATATATCGTTGGTGCACTTTCATATATCATTGCTGTACTTTCATATATCATTGGTGTACTTTCATATATCATTGGTGTACTTTCATATATCATTTGTGTACTTTCATATATCATTGGAGTAATTTCATATATCATTTGTGTACTTTCATATATTATTTGTGTACTTTCATATATCGTTGGTGTACTTTCATATATCGTTGGTGTACTTTCATATATCATTGGTGTACTTTCATATATTATTTGTGTACTTTCGGTTCCCTAATAATTTGTTTCAGCCCTCAACCTGATTTCCTTTCATATCTTCAAAAATTAAACTGTTCATAATAAATATATTTTTTGAAATTCCTGATTAAAAAATATTTTTTTCACAAAATATACAAAAAAAAATTAAAAATGTATGTCCCTCCATTGATATAGAGTTCTTACAGTAATATACAAAAGCTTGAAAAACTTGGGGCACCAATGAAATATTAGTAATATGAAATCTCTCGGACGCCTTAAATCACTGATTTATTCACATAAAATACTAGTAATATAAAATCTCTCGGATGCCTTAAATCACTGTTTATTCCCATGAAATACAAGTAAAATGATATCTCTCAGATGCCTTGCATCACTGATTTATTCCCATGAAATACAAGTAAAATGATATCTCTCAGATGCCTTGCATCACTGATTTATTCCCATCTTGATCCTAAACTTCACATGACATTCAATGAGCATTGAAATTAAAGGAACCCATGATTTTTAGTGAAGTTACTGTAAGAAAACTAAATATTAGCGGGACATTTTTTTTTATACCTTTTAGTATATTTTTATAGAAGCATGTTTTTAAAGATAAAATTGTTCATCTTTAATTGAAAATTGAAAGAGATGAATTTCCTTGACCTTGACAGATGCCTCGCAATGAAAGGTTCACAGCGGAGTCTCAGTTTAGAATCCAGACCTTGCTGCACGTGGTCACACTCCACATTATTCAGAAATGTCGTGATCACAAGGAAGAAACCAAAAATGCAAACCATAGTTTGGCCAGCTTCGTGAAGGTCAGTTCGTCCACTTTTATTTGATTTTGTCTTGGTAGTTTATGTACATTTTCTTGGGGACTCTCGTATATTTGAACATTGAGTAGAGCATCAATCCATTTACAAGGGAGGTAAACATTGTCCTAAGCTTTTCATACTTAAAAAATACTGTATTGTTCATATGGGTCTCATTTTTTACCCCTTAATACAAGGAGTGACACCAAAAATAGAGAAATTGCAACAGCAACACCAAAAAATTAAATAAAAAATAAAATCAATTAAAAAGCAGCAGATGATACAGCAGAAAACAGATGATACAGCATCAAACAGATGATACAGCAGCAAACATGATACAGCATCAAACAGATGATACAACATCAAACAGATGATACAGCAGCAAACAGATTATACAGCAAACAGATGATACAGCAGCAAACATATGATGCAGGAAACAGATGATACAGCAAACGGATGATACAGCAAACAGATGATACAGCATCAAACAGATGATACAGCAAACAGATGATACAGCAAACAGATGATACAGCAAACAGATGATACAGCAGCAAACTAGGGGTCTACCGATATATCGGCTGGCCGATATATCGGCACCGATATCTGGATATCGGCAATATCGGTATCGGTAGCATGTAAAGGTCCCGATATTGACGTCACCGATATTTCATAATAAGTGACATTTTGACCCAAAAAAAAACGGAAACAAAAAAACTATCATTTAGATTTACAATATCTTGACAAATTAATATATCGACCCCGATACCGGTACTGAAATAGTCAAAAGAGTCCTAGTATTAAAAAGTGCAGCCACGATACAGTGTGCCATGTGCGTTGATATTGTTTAGGTATCGGCCGATTTTCGTATGCTCAGAAATACTGTGTAAATAGTGCCGATGCCAAGTATACCGTAATTGCTCTAATAAATGTATAACATGTAAACATTATGTTCACGTAATTGCTCTAATAGCAAAGATGCACGCAGAATCGCAGATGTCTAAAACATTTCGTTTCGTATAAAAAAATGTACCGTGTGAAGACTTGTTGTCATTGGCAACCATTCAACCTCATTTTAATTCTATTACTATTGCTTTGTTCTCATTGTTTCATTCATAAAGGTGGCCTTGTGTAAAAGCCATTAAACTATTGGTTAGAATTAATAATTATGAGTCAAGGTTGAAGTTTCAAAAGGACTTCCTAATTTTGCTTGTACATTTTTATAAAGGACGGTTAGTTTTGTTATGAGTCCTATGTAGGTCATGATCTGGAACTTGTAAACACATCAGAAACTTCGTTTTGGGAAAAAAAATCGGTAATATCAGCAAAACTGGATATCGGTAGACCCCTTAATTATAAAATATAAATAATTACGCGTGATAAATTTAAGAATGACGTCATCAAATATGACCGCTGTTATTTTTGTCCTAACAAATACTCATGTCGGCACTCATATCGGAAAAAGATATCGGTAATATCGGCAAAAATGCTTATCGGTAGACCCCTAATATAAAAGTTAAATAATTAGGAGTGATAAATCTAAGAATGATGTCATCAAATAAGACCGCTGGTTTTTGTCCTAACAAATATTCATATCGGAAAAAAAAATATCTGTAACATCGGCGAAAATGCATATCGGTAGTCACCTAATATAAAAGATAAATAATTACGAGTGATAAATTTAAGAATGACGTCATCAAATATTACCGCTGGTTTTTGTCCGAACAAATACTCATATCGGCACTCATATCGGCAAAAAAAATATCGGTAATATCGGTATCGGTAATATCTGCAAAAAGGCATATCGGTAGACCCCTACAGCAAACAGATGATGCAGCATCAAACAGATGATGCAGCATCAAACAGATGATGCAGCATCAAACAGATGATGCAGCATCAAACAGATGATACAGCATCAAACAGATGATACAGCATCAAACAGATGATACAGCATCAAATAGATGATACAGCAAACAGATGATACAGCATCAAACAGATGATGCTGCCTGCTTATAATCAAGAGGCCTACACTCTGAATCATATGTCTTTATCCTCCCTTCTCAAAATGCACTGTTTAATCCCTGAAAATTATTTTTTTTATACTGGTCACGAACAGTTTGGCAAATTTGTGTAGAGCTAATCTAATTCCTCTTCTGATAATACTCTACCAAACTGTACATGTCACTTGCACATGTTTTGTCCACCAGTCAAAATTAGTTTTTGTTATTACAGAAAATCAAAACTATTTTGCATCTTCCAAAAGTTTGCATTAAGTCAAACTCATTTCATTTCAGAACTGTTTTACTCTGATGGATAGAGGCTATGTGTTTAAGACAATCTCCAAGTACATTGAAAATTTCAATCCAGGTGATAGTAAGGTAGGTCGGTAGTTGTTTTGGTTAAAGTAATTGAGGAGAGGACGATTTCAATGAGATAAGGTCTTATTTGAGTTGAAGTTTTCAATGAGATAAGGTCTTATTTGAGTGCTTCAGTTTGTAACTCTTTAATAAATGTTTACATTATTTTTGTTCATGATGAGTCATCTGTCCACAGACTTTACATGAAATAAAGTTTGAATTCCTGCGTATTGTGTGCAGCCACGAGCACTTCATTCCCTTGTCTCTTCCATTGATGAGACGTGGTATGGTGAAAAACTTTAAAGGTATTTGTTTAATATAAACTAATTTTAGACTTTTTATTAGTTTTAAATATTAGGTTATGTTCATCTTATTAATTTTGATTGTTTTTTTGTTTTAAATTTTATATTTTGCTTCATGTAAGATTTTCTCATAAAATACCCATATTGGATCTAACAAGAGTTTTTAAAAAACTAGAACCAAATTTCAAAATATTAAATTGTTTTTCAAAGGTAACTCCAAAAAATTTGCCAATTTTTTTTTATTAATCTCAAAACTTTAAGTCTAATCAGGCCTTTTAAAGTTGAAGTTGTGACTATGTAATTTAAAAAAAAATCATTTGAAATTAAATGAATGACAGACCTTTTTAAAATGATCAAATAAAGAGATTTTGACAATTTATCACCTGATTCACTCCTTTAGACATTTAGCTTTACATCTTAAATGCTAAAAAAAATTAACTTTGCCAAATTCAATTTTACTGCTGCCTTAAATATTCCTGTTAACCCTTAAATATCAATTACATTATGACTAAATGAATTAGTTTTAAAATATATACCTTTTTATAAAATAATAAAATTAATATAAAAAGTTATCAACCTTTTTGGATTGTTATTATTGTTATTAGAAAAAAAAGCAATTAGTTTTCTATTTGGTCACCTAACAGAAATATTTGTTTAAAGCAAACAACTAACTGAACCCCATTTCTGTGTGTCATTTATCAAGAAATGTTAAAATTCCATGAATGTAAGTCACAATCTCTTAATCCTTCAATGAGATTATCCCAATGTATACAAGATTTTGAAATTTCCATTTATACAAACATGGCTAATACCTTGGGTTTTGGGAGGTAAATAATCTAAATAATCCCATCCTACAAACACGTCTAATACCTAGGGTTTTATGAGATAAATAATCCCATCCTACAAACATGTCTAATACCTAGGGTTTTATGAGAGAAATAATCCCATCCTACAAACACAACTAATACCTAGGGTTTTATGAGATAAATAATCCCATCCTTCAAACACGGCTAATACCTAGGGTTTTATGAGAGAAATAATCCCATCCTACAAACACGGCTAATACCTAGGGTTTTATGAGAGAAATAATCCCATCCTACAAACACGGCTAATACCTAGGGTTTTATGAGATAAATAATCCCATCCTACAAACACAGCTAATACCTATGGTTTTATGAGAGAAATAATCCCATCTTACAAACATGGCTAATACCTATGGTTTTATGAGAGAAATAATCCCATCTTACAAACATGGCTAATACCTAGGGTTTTATGAGAGAAATAATCCCATCCTACAAACACGACTAATACCTAGGATTTTGTGAGGTAAATAATCCCATCCTACAAACCTTGGGTAATAAACGTGCATGCCATTATAATATATCAAATCATAATATGATATGGTTGCTTCTAATGAGAAGTTGTATTGTCTATTAGAAATCATAAATTATATTGAAAACACTGCTGTACAACCTGGACTCTTGAATGGGACATTTGTAAACTTCACCTTCAGATCTTTAGTTAAAACTAAGTCAGAAACTGTAGAAGTTCTTTTGGTGTGAGATTGAGGTCAAGGACTTGGGATGCACTGTTATTTTTACTTAACTTTACTTCAATCAGTAACGTTAATTTCAATAAGGCACAAAAATGGTCTATTACATCTGGAGCTGGAGTTACTCCAAAAAGTCTAACTCCAAATAAGTGTTTATAGTAAACAATACTAAATTTATAGAGGTATTTTATAGGCATTTTTAAAATATCTTATTTATAACAGCATGATGCCTTCAAGTTCGGGAAGTTGTTGTTTTTTTTTCTTTAAAAATATTCCCTTGACATGATCACGTATATTCTCTTTTGAAATTTGACAGCACTGCAGCATTTGTCAGATATCTTCATGGATATATTTTTTCTTTCATTTTATTTTTTAATCGTTTTTTTTTCAATTGTATTTTTAACTTTATTTTTTAAAACATTCTGTAAGCTAAAGAGATAATCTTAAATTTTCCAGAGTTCTACTTTATCCTCATTCTTTTTTTACTCTGTTTCACCAATCTCAACTTAGAATGAATGAAACATCAACAAAATCTTGGCCAATATATTCTCACAAAGCAAATTGTACGACCGTTCCACAATATGATTAACTTGTCAGCACCAATACGTACCTTGTTTAATGTTATTCGGCATCTTGTTTCAGCTTGTAATCATCAGTCCTTCAACTTTTGTTTTCAGAAATCAAATTGGAAGGTAATTGTATGCACACAAATAGTTCAAGCACAAATGCCTAGTTAAACTTCTCTTTGTCTGAAACTTAGGTTGTGCCTGCCTTTTATTTGTCTAGTGTTTAGTCTAATAGTCTTTCTGTGTCTGAGAGTATCAAGTAGTTTTGTTTTTTAGTCTCTTGCTTGATTTGTCAGTACATCCAAGATTGTTATTCCAAGTAGACTTAACAAAAATAAATAAAGTCCATTAAAGAAAATATTGTTTTAATGGCATAATAGCTTTTCATTCAGGGGCATTGAAACTATGATTCATAAAGAAAAAAGAATTGAAAGGGCCACATCTAATAATTTTCAAAATTGATTCAAAATATATTTTTATTTTTATTTTGGATTTGATTATATTAAAAAATATTAAATTAATTTATGTTTGACTTGATCCTCTCACTAAATAAATTAGCTAAATGCACTGTATGCCAAATGATATAGCCACCTGTGAAATTTGTTGTTCTTTATTTTTTTAAAAACGGGTTTCTAATGAATGAATTTCGCACATTAACCAAGTTCAATTTTCCTGTCAGTAACTGGAAATACATTTGTAATTCAAAGGAGGATAACTTATATAACCTAATGTGGGATTGATTTTGCCATGTTTTAGAGAAGCTTAAATTGATGAAATTTTCATCCATTCACGCAATAGTTTATTGGATTACATTTTCACCCAGTGTTTTATTATATTTTTTTCTCTTTGTAAAACATTTTGTGCTCAATAATTGATATTTTTAAGGCTACTTTTTATACTATAACTGTGTCTTTAAAAAAAATAATTTTTAATTTTATTTTAATTTGTCATAAAATTACATTTTTGCACATCCAGACGAATCTACACAAATTTAAATTCAGGCCATGTAGATCCATATGTCAAGACTTTATCTTAAAAAATCATATTACCCACTCTTTCACTTGTTCGATGTGCCTTTATTAAATGGCAACTTGTTAAGAGCACCACTCCTTATTATTAGTTTACATTTTAGAGTAATTTATTTGAATTTAATTAGTTGCTCTATGACTTTGTGCTCTGTGGATCATGTCTTAGATATAATCAAAGAATCCATTATTTTCATGCATGCTGGTTGCCAGGAATGTGTACTTAATTTATATTTCTATTCACCTTAGACAACTGTCCTATGCCAGCTCACTTCATTTTCTGGTTGTTGTTTTTTTTTAATGACGTTAATAACTAAATAGTTTGACATTATTTACACTAGATATTATTAAGCTATACAACAAATGATCCAAATAAAAAGATTTGTTTAGGGCTTGAAGTTATATATAGACAAGGAAACTAAGAGTCCCCCCCCTCCCCTAAGGTTGTTAACGTGTTCATTTTAAATTTTTATTTTATAACAATAAAAAAAAATTAAAATGTATGTGTCAAATCATACTATGGCTGTATGTATTTACTTTCTCACCAACTGAAATGATTTTAAGTAGTTCAATATTGCCATGGGTTATATTTAAAATATAACTACATGTATTATTTACAGTTCAATATTGCCATAGGTTATAGTTATATTTATAATGTAACTATTATTTACAGTTCAATATTGCCATGGGTTATATTTGTAATGTAACTATTATTTACAGTTCAAATTTCAGTTAAGAGAGTATAATCAAGTTGAATCATTGGCTCTTTGTTATAATAATAATAGAAACTATAAATACTATGGTTAAATGTTGGTATATAATCTAGACATAATTATTTATTAAGGCATCGTTACCATCACCATTTTATCACAACATTTTTTTTTAATAATCACAGCTCTAGTTATGCATAAATGAATTCCTTAAAAGAAGCCATATGACTAATGAAATGTAGATTACTTTTTTCAATTTATATTTCTTACTTTGTTACTTTACAAGAATTTGTTTTTCTTATCTATCTTATCTTATAAGTGCTTTATATTATATTCGTAATGTTGTCTTCTATTTCTTTGTATAATGCTGCACTCATTCCTTTTATAATGAATGGAAAAAACAATTATACATTTTTTTTTAAATGATATATTAATTGAATTATATTCAAATAGAAATAAAACATTTTTTTCAAAAACATAGATACATTTTCGTGAAATAGTTTTTTAAATTTTCTTAAATTCAAATTTTAATTTTTCCTTGATTGAGAAATTTTATTATCCGTCGATTTGTGTACATTTTTGTAATAGATCTGAAACATGACTACTGCCTGTCAGATGAATTCAGACACCAACATTACCTGGTTGGACTTCTGCTCTTTGAGCTCCGCCTGGCCATGACAGAACAGAGGACAATCAGGCGCTCTGCTATCACAGTGTTAAGGAACCAGCTGGCCAAACATTCATTTGATGACAGATATTCCTCGGGGGTCTGTTGCCTACCAACAAATATTGTATTTTTCCATTTTGTCTGAGTTTATAAGGAGAATTAAAAGTAATGCTATTAGTATTAGATTAAATAAAGCATTTAAAAGTTCGACCTACAAAAAAAAATGTTTGAGAAAATTTGTACATTTTCATTTCTGTTTCAGTCAACAAGAAGTTACATATTTGTTTTTTTAAAAATATTTTCTTAAAGCACAGTGAAATTGTTTGCTTTTTAAAAAACTTAATTGACGTATATATCTGCCGCCCCAACAGTCCCAACAGGGTCGAATAGCTGCCTTGTACCTGCCTCTGATCGGAGTCCTGCTGGACAGCAAGAACTTGTTGCTCCAGATCACACCCAACACAAAGTCTGCACCTGCACCCACCCCCACCCAGAATGGAGATGTCAGTTCCAGGTACTTTACTTTCTTCTTAAGTCAACAAACACAGTCCCAGGTACTTTACTTTCTTCTTAAGTCAACAAACACAGTTCCAGGTAATTTACTTTCTTCTTGAGTCAACAAACACAGTTCCAGGTACTTTACTTTCTTCTTGAGTCAACAAACACATTGAACTTATTTTCAACATTTATATCTACATTACAAACATTTTTATAAATATTTAGCTTACTTAATCTTATTTATTACAGATGTTCCTTCTATACAGAGGGTTATTGTGTCCTATGCCTGTCCTTGGTTTTTGTCTAGTCATACATTTTATTAGAGATTTAAATGTTGATAGTGTGTTGGTTTTCCTGGTTCGATCAGGCAACCCATTCCACATGCGAATTCCGGACAGGAAGAACGAGAATGTGTATGTGTTTGTTCTTGAATACAGAATTAGAAAAGTGTTTTTATCCCTATGTCTATCTGAGGGTTGTATTATGTATTAATTTATCTTTGTGTTGTATTACCAAGTTATAGTTAATTGCCTTATGTATTTTTACAATTTTGCTCTTTAATTGTGCATCTTGGAAACGAAACACCTTTCTTCTAAGTCAACAAACGTAGTTAAGTTATTTTCAACATTTATATTTACATTTCAAAATTTTTTATAAATATTCATCAGATGGAAATATTCTTTCCAAATTGTCTAAAAAGCCAGTGCCATGAATATAATGTTTGTCAATTATGACATTAGAAAGCAACAACTGCACCTCATCATGTTGATGTAAACCTAAATATTGAATCCATCCTTCTCCACCTCTCTTGTTTCTATAGATCTGATGTCAGCAGGTCCCAAATGAGCCTGGTCAAAGGTCAGAGTTCACCAGCTTTGCCAGGCACCCCAGAAATCAAGAAGAAAGATTCTGCAGTGTTTGCCATGATTTCTGGGACTGGTGAGTGCACTGGTGAGATGTTTAGTTAGAGAGTTTCTGCATACAGCATCGTGCTCAGCATGTACGTAGGTTAAACCAAGTGGAGAGTATCTGCATACAGCCTGGTGCTCGGCATGTACGTAGGTTAGACCAAGGAGAGAGCATCTGCATACAGAATGGTGCTCAGCATGTACGTAGGTTAGACCAAGGGGAGAGCATCTGTATACAGCCTGGTGCTCGGCATGTAGGTAGGTTAGACCAAGGGGATAGCATCTGCACGCAGCATGGTGCTCAGCAAGTACGTAGGTTAGACCAAGGGGATAGCATCTGTATACAGCCTGGTGCTCAGCATGTACGTAGTTTAGACCAAGGGGAGAGCATCTGCATACAGAATGGTGCTCAGCATGTACGTAGGTTAGACCAAGGGGAGAGTACCTGCACACATCACCCAAAGAGGTTTAAATAGAGGGACTTAGATGTACATCCTCTAGGGATATGTTGTTGAGAGTTCTGGAGATGAGATGTATATCATCCAAAAATATGGTACCTAGACAAATAGGATAACTTCATTTCAAGACTTTGCATGCCATTTTTAATATGCCTAAAACGGAAGCCTAGATGAGTTTTGATCCATTCATCAAGTTTAGATGAGTTTTGATCCATTCATCAAGTTTAGATGAGTTTTGATCCATTCATCAAGTTTAGATGAGTTTTGATCCATTCATCAAGTTTAGATGAGTTTTGATCCATTCATCAAGTTTAGATGAGTTTTGATCCATTCATCAAGTTTAGATGAGTTTTGATCCATTCATCAAGTTTAGATGAGTTTTGATCCATTCATCAAGTTTAGATGAGTTTTGATCCATTCATCAAGTTTAGATGAGTTTTGATCCATTCATCAAATTTAGATGAGTTTTGATCCATTCATCAAATTTAGATGAGTTTTGATCCATTCATCAAATTTAGATGAGTTTTGATCCATTCATCAAGTTTAGATGAGTTTTGATCCATTCATCAAGTTTAGATGAGTTTTGATCCATTCATCAAGTTTAGATGAGTTTTGATCCATTCATCAAGTTTAGATGAGTTTTGATCCATTCATCAAGTTTAGATGAGTTTTGATCCATTCATCAAGTTTAGATGAGTTTTGATCCATTCATCAAGTTTAGATGAGTTTTGATCCATTCATCAAGTTTAGATGAGTTTTGATCCATTCATCAAGTTTAGATGAGTTTTGATCCATTCATCAAGTTTAGATGAGTTTTGATCCATTCATCAAGTTTAGATGAGTTTTGATCCATTCATCAAGTTTAGATGAGTTTTGATCCATTCATCAAGTTTAGATGAGTTTTGATCCATTCATCAAGTTTAGATGAGTTTTGATCCATTCATCAAGTTTAGATGAGTTTTGATCCATTCATCAAGTTTAGATGAGTTTTGATCCATTCATCAAAGTTTAGATGAGTTTTGATCCATTCATCAAGTTTAGATGAGTTTTGATCCATTCATCAAGTTTAGATGAGTTTTGATCCATTCATCAAGTTTAGATGAGTTTTGATCCATTCATCAAGTTTAGATGAGTTTTGATCCATTCATCAAGTTTAGATGAGTTTTGATCCATTCATCAAGTTTAGATGAGTTTTGATCCATTCATCAAGTTTAGATGAGTTTTGATCCATTCATCAAGTTTAGATGAGTTTTGATCCATTCATCAAGTTTAGGTGAGTTTTGATCCATTCATCAAGTTTAGATGAGTTTTGATCCATTCATCAAGTTTAGATGAGTTTTGATCCATTCATCAAGTTTAGATGAGTTTTGATCCATTCATCAAGTTTAGATGAGTTTTGATCCATTCATCAAGTTTAGATGAGTTTTGATCCATTCATCAAGTTTAGATGAGTTTTGATCCATTCATCAAGTTTAGATGAGTTTTGATCCATTCATCAAGTTTAGATGAGTTTTGATCCATTCATCAAGTTTAGATGAGTTTTGATCCATTCATCAAGTTTAGATGAGTTTTGATCCATTCATCAAGTTTAGATGAGTTTTGATCCATTCATCATATTCAGAATCTTAAAAAAATCAAAGATGATAGTGATATACACTATTCATTACAGGTGAAATATTTACTCAGGAATATTTCAATACAGCACCTCAAAGAAGTTCCAATCAAAGAAGATACTTTTTCTTTGTTCTAATGTATGAAAACAAATAGTCTTTGACAAGTTGAAGAATTTGAAATACAGCATGCAGATATTGATAATGATTGTACATATCCTGATTGAGATGTGGCATGACTCACATAATGGAAATTCAAGACATGGTAGCATAGAGACGGTTCATTTGTGTCATATAGGGACAGTTGCATATTTATTCAGCTTATCAAACGTGACCTTTGTGCTTGGGAGTGACTGTAGTTCAAGAACTGTTGTACTATGGTGCATGTATGCTTTGCTATAAGTGCATGTATGCTTTGCTATAAGTGCATGTATGCTTTGCTATAAGTGCATGTATGCTTTGCTATAAGTGCATGGGTTTGGTTGACGTGATCATATTCTCTACTTCCATACCTTTTTAAATCCTTTATTTTAACACGTGGCGTCTGCTTGCTTGATTGATTGCTTGCCAAAAAAAATTTGATCGATTTTTAACCCACTTCCTTGTATGCTAGCCAGCTGAAATTTTGAAGGCAGACTTGTGCCGATGATAAAACTGATCGATCAAAATTTCAGATTAGTCGAATATACTGTAATGAAATTTTAGATTATCTCTATGTAGCATGTTAATTTTTATGCTAGAGTGTCGTGGTACGTATTATATTGAACAACCTTTTTAATAATTTCCTGTTGCGCTGTGCGGTGTGTATTATATTGACAATACTTTTTAAAAATATATTCCCGATCTGTAAATGTAAATGCTATTAATTGCTAATCTGTCTTGCTGTGCACAGTATGTTAAACATGTTTTATAACCATTTTCCCGTGATCAAATCGAGCTGAAATTTAGCAGGCAGACTGTAGAAGTTGTTTTTTTTTACTATAAATCCTTTATATATTTGAGACATAAATAAAATTTTGGATTTTCGGATTGTCATGCGATGCGTATTATAATGAACATTCTTTTTATTTATTTCTCGTATAAAAAGGATTTATAGTCAAAAACTAGTTTTTTTTACAGGTTTTAAAAAATTAATATGTCTCTTATCCACAGTTTAAAAAACAAGTATTCGATTTTCCGTTAAAATACTTCAAGTGTATGTTTATCTTCTAAATATAGATGGATTGTTGAAAATACTTGTAAATTGTTAAACGTATGATCTGGAAATTTTAATATAATCCAAGGTCTGTAAAATTTAAATTTTACATAAGAATTAATTTTGTTCTGAATAAAAATCATTACAAAGTTGAACTGTACATATAAAATAGTCAAAACAAATGTAGGAATCAGAAGCCACCACTAAGCACTGACACCTGATTGTTTGTCTCTACAGTAGCCATGCCTCACAACCCCAATGAGCTCTCTGTTGCTGCTGCTGCTGGACACAATGGTAGCAACACGTCTCTAGCCAGCGACTCATCTGGAGAAAAAGAGGTGGGGAACAAGAAAGATGGAAAGTTTGTCACAAGGTTTGTACCACCTAATTAAAGGTTTTTAAAACCTAATTAAAAGTTTGTACAACCTAACTGAAGGTTTGTACAACCTAATTGAAGGTTTGTACCACCTAATTAAAGGTTTGTACCACCTAGATAAAGGTTTGTACAACCTAATTGAAGGTTTGTACAACCTAACTGAAGGTTTGTACCACCTAATTAAAGGTTTGTACCACCTAATTGAAGGTTTGTACCACCTAATTAAAGGTTTGTACCACCTAGGTAAAGGTTTGTACCACCTAGATAAAGGTTTGTACAACCTAACTGAAGGTTTGTACAACCTAACTGAAGGTTTGTACAACCTAACTGAAGGTTTGTACAACCTAACTGAAGATTTGTACAACCTAACTGAAGGTTTGTACAACCTAACTGAAGGTTTGTACCACCTAATTGAAGGTTTGTACAACCTAACTGAAGGTTTGTACAACCTAACTGAAGGTTTGTACCACCTAGATAAAGGTTTGTACCACCTAGATAAAGGTTTGTACCACCTAATTAAAGGTTTGTACCACCTAGATAAAGGTTTGTACAACCTAACTGAAGGTTTGTACCACCTAATTAAAGGTTTGTACAACCTAATTGAAGGTTTGTACCACCTAGATAAAGGTTTGTACAACCTAATTAAAGGTTTGTACAACCTAACTGAAGGTTTGTACAACCTAACTGAAGGTTTGTACAACCTAACTGAAGGTTTGTACAACCTAACTGAAGGTTTGTACAACCTAACTGAAGGTTTGTACAACCTAACTGAAGGTTTGTACCACCTAATTGAAGGTTTGTACAACCTAACTGAAGGTTTGTACAACCTAACTGAAGGTTTGTACAACCTAACTGAAGGTTTGTACCACCTAATTAAAGGTTTGTACAACCTAACTGAAGGTTTGTAACACCTAATTAAAGGGTTGTACAACCTAATTGAAGGTTTGTACCACCTAATTAAAGGTTTGTACAACCTAACTGAAGGTTTGTACCACCTAATTAAAGGTTTGTACCACCTAATTAAAGGTTTGTACAACCTAACTGAAGGTTTGTACAACCTAATTGAAGGTTTGTACAACCTAACTGAAGGTTTGTACCACCTAGATAAAGGTTTGTACCACCTAATTAAAGGTTTGTACAACCTAATTAAAGGTTTGTACCACCTAATTAAAGGTTTGTACCACCTAATTAAAGGTTTGTACCACCTAATTGAAGGTTTGTACCACCTAATTGAAGGTTTGTACCACCTAATTGAAGGTTTGTACAACCTTACTGAAGGTTTGTACAACCTAATTGAAGGTTTGTACCACCTAGATAAAGGTTTGTACCACCTAGATAAAGGTTTGTACCACCTAATTAAAGGTTTGTACCACCTAGATAAAGGTTTGTACAACCTAACTGAAGGTTTGTACCACCTAATTAAAGGTTTGTACAACCTAATTGAAGGTTTGTACCACCTAGATAAAGGTTTGTACAACCTAACTGAAGGTTTGTACAACCTAACTGAAGGTTTGTACAACCTAACTGAAGGTTTGTACAACCTAACTGAAGGTTTGTACAACCTAACTGAAGGTTTGTACAACCTAACTGAAGGTTTGTACAACCTAACTGAAGGTTTGTACCACCTAATTGAAGGTTTGTACAACCTAACTGAAGGTTTGTACAACCTAACTGAAGGTTTGTACCACCTAATTGAAGGTTTGTACAACCTAACTGAAGGTTTGTAACACCTAATTAAAGGGTTGTACAACCTAATTGAAGGTTTGTACCACCTAATTAAAGGTTTGTACAACCTAACTGAAGGTTTGTACCACCTAATTAAAGGTTTGTACCACCTAATTAAAGGTTTGTACAACCTAACTGAAGGTTTGTACAACCTAATTGAAGGTTTGTACAACCTAACTGAAGGTTTGTACCACCTAATTAAAGGTTTGTACAACCTAATTAAAGGTTTGTACCACCTAATTAAAGGTTTGTACCACCTAATTGAAGGTTTGTACCACCTAATTGAAGGTTTGTACCACCTAATTGAAGGTTTGTACCACCTAATGAAGGTTTGTACAACCTAATTGAAAGGTTTGTACAACCTAACTGAAGGTTTGTACAACCTAATGAAGGTTTGTACAACCTAATGAAGGTTTGTACAACCTAATGAAGGTTTGTACAACCTAACTGAAGGTTTGTACAACCTAATGAAGGTTTGTACCACCTAATTGAAGGTTTGTACAACCTAACTGAAGGTTTGTACAACCTAACTGAAGGTTTGTACCACCTAATTGAAGGTTTGTACACCTAATAAAGGTTTGTACACCTAATTGAAGGGTTTGTACAACCTAACTGAAGGTTTGTACAACCTAATTGAAGGTTTGTACAACCTAATTGAAGGTTTGTACAACCTAACTGAAGGTTTGTACAACCTAACTGAAGGTTTGTACCACCTAATTGAAGGTTTGTACAACCTAACTGAAGGTTTGTACACCTAATTAAAGGTTTGTACAACCTAATTGAAGGTTTGTACCACCTAATTAAAGGTTTGTACAACCTAACTGAAGGTTTGTACCACCTAATTAAAGGTTTGTACCACCTAATTAAAGGTTTGTACAACCTAACTGAAGGTTTGTACAACCTAATTGAAGGTTTGTACAACCTAACTGAAGGTTTGTACCACCTAGATAAAGGTTTGTACCACCTAATTAAAGGTTTGTACAACCTAATTAAAGGTTTGTACCACCTAAATTAAAGGTTTGTACCACCTAATTAAAGGTTTGTACCACCTAATTGAAGGTTTGTACCACCTAATTGAAGGTTTGTACCACCTAATTAAAGGTTTGTACAACCTAATTGAAGGTTTGTACCACCTAATTGAAGGTTTGTACAACCTAATTAAAGGTTTGTACAACCTAGATAAAGGTTTGTACAACCTAACTGAAGGTTTGTACCACCTAATTAAAGGTTTGTACAACCTAACTGAAGGTTTGTACAACCTAACTGAAGGTTTGTACCACCTAATTGAAGGTTTGTACAACCTAACTGAAGGTTTGTACAACCTAACTGAAGGTTTGTACCACCTAGATAAAGGTTTGTACCACCTAATTAAAGGTTTGTACAACCTAACTGAAGGTTTGTACAACCTAACTGAAGGTTTGTACAACCTAATTAAAGGTTTGTACCACCTAATTGAAGGTTTGTACAACCTAACTGAAGGTTTGTACAACCTAACTGAAGGTTTGTACCACCTAGATAAAGGTTTGTACCACCTAGATAAAGGTTTGTACCACCTAATAAAGGTTTGTACCACCTAATTAAAGGTTTGTACAACCTAACTGAAGGTTTGTACAACCTAATTAAAGGTTTGTACCACCTAATTGAAGGTTTGTACAACCTAATTGGAGGTTTGTACAACCTAGATAAAGGTTTGTACCACCTAGAAAAAGGTTTGTACCACCTAATTAAAGGTTTGTACAACCTAACTGAAGGTTTGTACAACCTAGATAAAGGTTTTGTACAACCTAATTGAAGGTTTGTACAACCTAACTGAAGGTTTGTACCACCTAATTAAAGGTTTGTACCACCTAACTGAAGGTTTGTACAACCTAATTAAAGGTTTGTACAACCTAATTGAAGGTTTGTACAACCTAACTGAAGGTTTGTACAACCTAATTGAAGGTTTGTACCACCTAATTAAAGGTTTGTACCACCTAGATAAAGGTTTGTACAACCTAACTGAAGGTTTGTACCACCTAATTAAAGGTTTGTACAACCTAATTGAAGGTTTGTACCACCTAGATAAAGGTTTGTACAACCTAATTAAAGGTTTGTACAACCTAACTGAAGGTTTGTACAACCTAACTGAAGGTTTGTACAACCTAACTGAAGGTTTGTACAACCTAACTGAAGGTTTGTACAACCTAACTGATGGTTTGTACAACCTAACTGAAGGTTTGTACCACCTAATTGAAGGTTTGTACAACCTAACTGAAGGTTTGTACAACCTAACTGAAGGTTTGTACCACCTAATTGAAGGTTTGTACCACCTAGATAAAGGTTTGTACAACCTAATTGAAGGGTTGTACAACCTAACTGAAGGTTTGTACAACCTAATTGAAGGTTTGTACAACCTAATTGAAGGTTTGTACAACCTAACTGAAGGTTTGTACAACCTAACTGAAGGTTTGTACCACCTAATTGAAGGTTTGTACAACCTAACTGAAGGTTTGTAACACCTAATTAAAGGGTTTGTACAACCTAATTGAAGGTTTGTACCACCTAATTAAAGGTTTGTACAACCTAACTGAAGGTTTGTACCACCTAATTAAAGGTTTGTACCACCTAATTAAAGGTTTGTACAACCTAACTGAAGGTTTGTACAACCTAATTGAAGGTTTGTACAACCTAACTGAAGGTTTGTACAACCTAGATAAAGGTTTGTACAACCTAATTGAAGGTTTGTACAACCTAACTGAAGGTTTGTACCACCTAATTAAAGGTTTGTACCACCTAACTGAAGGTTTGTACAACCTAATTAAAGGTTTGTACAACCTAATTGAAGGTTTGTACAACCTAACTGAAGGTTTGTACAACCTAATTGAAGGTTTGTACCACCTAATTAAAGGTTTGTACCACCTAGATAAAGGTTTGTACAACCTAACTGAAGGTTTGTACCACCTAATTAAAGGTTTGTACAACCTAATTGAAGGTTTGTACCACCTAGATAAAGGTTTGTACAACCTAATTAAAGGTTTGTACAACCTAACTGAAGGTTTGTACAACCTAACTGAAGGTTTGTACAACCTAACTGAAGGTTTGTACAACCTAACTGAAGGTTTGTACAACCTAACTGATGGTTTGTACAACCTAACTGAAGGTTTGTACCACCTAATTGAAGGTTTGTACAACCTAACTGAAGGTTTGTACAACCTAACTGAAGGTTTGTACCACCTAATTGAAGGTTTGTACCACCTAGATAAAGGTTTGTACAACCTAATTGAAGGTTTGTACAACCTAACTGAAGGTTTGTACAACCTAATTGAAGGTTTGTACAACCTAATTGAAGGTTTGTACAACCTAACTGAAGGTTTGTACAACCTAACTGAAGGTTTGTACACCTAATTGAAGGTTTGTACAACCTAACTGAAGGTTTGTAACACCTAATTAAAGGTTTGTACAACCTAACTGAAGGTTTGTACAACCTAATTGAAGGTTTGTACCACCTAATTAAAGGTTTGTACCACCTAGATAAAGGTTTGTACAACCTAATTGAAGGTTTGTACAACCTAACTGAAGGTTTGTACCACCTAATTAAAGGTTTGTACCACCTAATTGAAGGTTTGTACAACCTAACTGAAGGTTTGTACCACCTAATTGAAGGTTTGTACAACCTAACTGAAGGTTTGTACAACCTAACTGAAGGTTTGTACCACCTAGATAAAGGTTTGTACCACCTAATTAAAGGTTTGTACAACCTAACTGAAGGTTTGTACAACCTAATTGAAGGTTTGTACAACCTAATTAAAGGTTTGTACCACCTAATTGAAGGTTTGTACAACCTAACTGAAGGTTTGTACAACCTAACTGAAGGTTTGTACAACCTAACTGAAGGTTTGTACCACCTAATAAAGGTTTGTACCACCTAGATAAAGGTTTGTACCACCTAATTAAAGGTTTGTACAACCTAACTGAAGGTTTGTACAACCTAATTAAAGGTTTGTACCACCTAATTGAAGGTTTGTACAACCTAATTGGAGGTTTGTACAACCTAGATAAAGGTTTGTACCACCTAGAAAAAGGTTTGTACCACCTAATTAAAGGTTTGTACAACCTAACTGAAGGTTTGTACAACCTAGATAAAGGTTTGTACCACCTAATTGAAGGTTTGTACAACCTAACTGAAGGTTTGTACCACCTAATTAAAGGTTTGTACCACCTAACTGAAGGTTTGTACAACCTAATTAAAGGTTTGTACAACCTAATTGAAGGTTTGTACAACCTAACTGAAGGTTTGTACAACCTAATTGAAGGTTTGTACCACCTAATTAAAGGTTTGTACCACCTAGATAAAGGTTTGTACAACCTAACTGAAGGTTTGTACCACCTAATTAAAGGTTTGTACAACCTAATTGAAGGTTTGTACCACCTAGATAAAGGTTTGTACAACCTAATTAAAGGTTTGTACAACCTAACTGAAGGTTTGTACAACCTAACTGAAGGTTTGTACAACCTAACTGAAGGTTTGTACAACCTAACTGAAGGTTTGTACAACCTAACTGAAGGTTTGTACAACCTAACTGAAGGTTTGTACCACCTAATTGAAGGTTTGTACAACCTAACTGAAGGTTTGTACAACCTAACTGAAGGTTTGTACCACCTAATTGAAGGTTTGTACCACCTAATAAAGGTTTGTACAACCTAATTGAAGGGTTGTACAACCTAACTGAAGGTTTGTACAACCTAATTGAAGGTTTGTACAACCTAATTGAAGGTTTGTACAACCTAACTGAAGGTTTGTACAACCTAACTGAAGGTTTGTACCACCTAATTGAAGGTTTGTACAACCTAACTGAAGGTTTGTAACACCTAATTAAAGGGTTGTACAACCTAATTGAAGGTTTGTACCACCTAATTAAAGGTTTGTACAACCTAACTGAAGGTTTGTACCACCTAATTAAAGGTTTGTACCACCTAATTAAAGGTTTGTACAACCTAACTGAAGGTTTGTACAACCTAATTGAAGGTTTGTACAACCTAACTGAAGGTTTGTACCACCTAGATGAAGGTTTGTACCACCTAATTGAAGGTTTGTACAACCTAATTAAAGGTTTGTACAACCTAATTAAAGGTTTGTACCACCTAATTAAAGGTTTGTACCACCTAATTGAAGGTTTGTACAACCTAATTGAAGGTTTGTACCACCTAATTGAAGGTTTGTACAACCTAACTGAAGGTTTGTACAACCTAATTAAAGGTTTGTACAACCTAATTGAAGGTTTGTACAACCTAATTGAAGGTTTGTACAACCTAATTGAAGGTTTGTACAACCTAATTAAAGGTTTGTACAACCTAATAAAGGTTTGTACAACCTAACTGAAGGTTTGTACCACCTAATTAAAGGTTTGTACAACCTAACTGAAGGTTTGTACCACCTAATTAAAGGTTTGTACAACCTAATTAAATGTTTGTACCACCTAATTAAAGGTTTGTACCACCTAGATAAAGGTTTGTACCACCTAATTAAAGGTTTGTACAACCTAACTGAAGGTTTGTACCACCTAACTGAAGGTTTGTACAACCTAGATAAAGGTTTGTACCACCTAACTGAAGGTTTGTACCACCTAATTAAAGGTTTGTACCACCTAATTGAAGGTTTGTACAACCTAACTGAAGGTTTGTACCACCTAACTGAAGGTTTGTACCACCTAATTGAAGGTTTGTACCACCTAATTGAAGGTTTGTACAACCTAACTGAAGGTTTGTACAACCTAACTGAAGGTTTGTACCACCTAATTGAAGGTTTGTACCACCTAATTGAAGGTTTGTACCACCTAATTAAAGGTTTGCACCGGCTCGATAGCGAAGTTAATAGTGCGCTCGCCTCACAAGCTGAGGAGTGTGGGATCTAGCCCATGTTAAAGCCACAATAAAATGATGAATGACTAACGCTAAGAAAGTGCTCCGCTGACCTGGTAGGGAGATGGGGCGCCCACCAAGGTCTACCAAGCCCCTAGTAGGTTCTAATGTAAACATTAGGACCCCCTACGACCAACGGCTATGTGACTTTTAAAAAAAAATTTAAAACACCAAATTAAAGGTTTGTACCACTTATTTAAGAGGTGTAGAATTCTGGTTAGTGGTGTGTTTAAGGATGAAATCCCGACATTCTTGTCTTGTGAAATTATATTTTTCCTTGGGTGAAATAAAATTCTCAGTACTCAAATTTGAGTTCCCTCAGTTGAACTGGTTATTTTTAGTTGCAATGAAAAGGTTAACCCCCTTTAAATGGCAGGGTTGATCTATATCCTTGAGATTAGCTGTCTAGTCTTTGTACCAGCCAATCAGATTGCTTCATGCCTTTGGTGCTCACCTCACCTGTTGTTTTTTAATCTAAGAACATTTATATAGGTTGTTTTTTTTAAATGTCACTTTAAAATATCCTTTTAAGCTCAAGTTGAATATTTTTTAAGTTTTTCACATTAAAAAAATTTAACCTAAATTCTGCAATTTAGATATGTTTATTTTAAGTTAAAAAATAATTTGTTGCATAGTGTATGCAAATCAGGATATCAAATGTGCATAATATAGAGAATACAGTTTCATTCATAAAGATCTTTTAATTCTTACAATTACAACAATAGTTTTATATTTTTATAGTAAACAGTTTGGTTTTTTTTAATAATTTTTTTTTCAATTAAGCTTGGAAGCCCAACTGTCCAACACTGTGTCTATTTCAGAATGCCTTCCAGTGTTTCCAAGACACCATCGGCAGCGTATCCTGGACGCTATGATAAACTAGACACCACTGAGATCAGAGATCTCCTGGTCTGCTTTCTGTACATACTCAAGCATCTGCCTGAAGGTAATGGTAACTGTGGCTGGACTGAATACCTGGGTGCAATGAGGGCTTGGCATGCAAGCACACTTTTCTATGCACTCAGAACTTTGATCATTCACTCATTACTGAAACTTTAGCTCATCTTTCATTTGTAGAGACGTTGAGCTAATTTTGAAACTTTAGCTGATTTTTTTCATTTGAAGAGACATTGAGCTAATTTTGAAACTTTAGCTGATTTTTTCATTTGAAGAGACATTGAGCTAATTTTGAAACTTGAGCTGATTTTTTCATTTGAAGAGACATTGAGCTAATTTTGAAACTTTAGCTGATTTTTTCATTTGAAGAGACATTCAGCTAATTTTGAAACTTTAGCTGATTTTTTTCATTTGAAGAGACATTGAGCTAATTTTGAAACTTTAGCTGATGTTTTCATTTGAAGAGACCTTGAGCTAATTTTGAAACTTATGCTGATTTTTTCATTTGAAGAGACATTCAGCTAATTTTGAAACTTTAGCTGATTTTTTCATTTGAAGAGACATTGAGCTAATTTTGAAACTCTAGCTGATCTTTCATTTGAAGAGACATTGAGCTAATTTTGAAACTTAAGCTGATCTTTCATTTGAAGAGACATTCAGCTAATTTTGAAACTTTAGCTGATCTTTTATTTGAAGAGACATTCAGCTAATTTTGACACATTTTCTTGAAAATTAGCAAAAAAGGGGTTAAAATTTAAGCTTTAGTATTATAAATTTTAATTAATTGGAAATATTCAGGATAAGAAAGGAACATAAAAGAAATGGTTCATTGTCAAAAATAGGTCATTGTCAATCAAAACCTACTCCACCGAGAAAGGCTTTTTTCTGTCTCCTCTTGAAAACTGCCATTATATACATGGCTTCATCATTTGGCCTACAATTTGCTGCTTGTTCATTACATGTCTTTATAAACATTTTATTTATTTAATTTGTTTTGCATTATACAGTGGTACCTCGAGATATGAAATAAATCCGTTCCGGGGTGACTTTTGTATTTTGGATCTTTTGTATCTAGAACAAAGATTTACATGTAAAATACCTAATCCGTTCCAAGCCACACAGAAAGAACACAAAAAAATGGAAAATTTCATGGTTAACTATAGAAAAACATAGTAGGAGTCTTCAATCCGTAAAAGTACACATTTTAAAACAAATAAATAAATAATAATAAAACAATGAAAACAGAATAAAATAAATGAAAAATATTATGTATACAAACGTGAACTTTTACCTTTCGAGTGAGGCGATTAATTATTAATTTGATTGAAGCCATGGCCATAAAAATACTCTTTTCCAAAGTTTCATGAAAATATTCACGAATTTAGGACATCAACACCAAACCAACTACACAGTAAATAAAGCACGCATGACACACACGAACAGGGCGCGGTGGTCTAGGGGTAGCGCGCTGGACAATCAAATGCGAGGCAAAATCGAGTCACGGGATCGAGCCTCGATACTGGTAAGGCCCCCAGGGCATTGTGCTAGCCACACAATCCCTTGTTCGTTAGTGGTGGCCCAATGAAACTGGTGAACGCTACTTCACTTGCCCCATAGGCCGTCATGGTCTGCAAAGGGGTTATTATTATTTTTATTATGACACACACGAACACACAGTTTCGACACAGCAATAGGGCTGGAATTTACTAATAGGAGAGTAGAACTGTTGGTGGCACGTTGAATGGCTTCACTTTATTTCCAGCGTTTTCATCAATGTTCCCTTTAAGCTTCGCGAACCCGGAGATATTTGACCGACGCCGCGCAGCAGTTTAGAGTTACTGCGCTGCACATTTTGTAAAATATTGCACAAAAAATAGATACTGTGCAACTTTGCACAGTATTTTTTTACTTTGCACACTGACCAACGAACCTCAGAGGGAAAATTGTTTGTCAGCTGTGTCTTTTTTAAATCCTTTATATTAACTCGTGGTGTCTGCTTGCTTGCACCCTTGCTTGTCGTCAAAACTTTGGATCAATTTTTAACCCACTTCCTCGTAAGCTAGCGAGCTGAAATTTTGCAGGCATTTTCGTACCAATGATAAAAACAATGTATCAAAATTTCATATCGATCACATGTACCGTAATTGAATTATTGATTTTTTAGATTATTTTATTTATTCCTATGTATCATGTTATTTTTTGAGATAGAGTGTAAGGGTGCGCATTATATTGAACAACCTTTCTGTCGCGCAATAAGGTGCGTATTTTATTGACAACACTTTTTATAAACATATTCCTGATCGATGCGCACTATATTAAACATGTTTTATGACACAACTACAATTTTGTATTTTTGGATGGTCTTGCTCTGCGTATTATATTGAACATTCTTTTAGTTACTTCTCGTATATAAAGGATTTATAGTCAAAAACTTGGTTTTTTTACGGGTTTTTTTAATTTGTATCTTGGATTTTTTTCATATCTTGGATCTTTCGTATCTTGAAGCCATCTAGAGGTACCACTGTATTTATGTTCATTTATGAGATTGTTCATATTTATTCTGCTTGAAAACTAAGTGTAAAATGTCTGTGTATTTGTTTTTTCTCCCTTGGCTTGCTTTCAACATTTGAAACATGGTTGAACCACTTGCTTGGCCTCTATTCATATATTGCCTGTATTCTCACAGATATACTTTTAGGCTGGTTCAACAACTCATCAGAGCTTGATATTATTGACTTCTTCTCTTTGTTGGAGTAAGTTGTTGTTTTGTTGTGTTTTTTTTTAGGGGGTTGTGGTGATTCAAACAATTTCAATATAACATTTCATTTTCTGTCACATTACTAAGGACTTACTGAAATGCTCCCTTGCCCCTTTGTATGCCATAAAGGTGATTAAAAATAATGCAAAGAAATATTGCATTAAAGATTATTAGTTATTTTTTAAAGCTTCTGAAAATGCAAATTAAGTTTTAAATTAATGTCGTTGTTGTTTTTTTTCAGGTTAGGCCTGAAACACTTCCAATACCAGGGCCGCAAGAAAATAGTTACGCTCAGGTAAACATTCTATGTATTTCCTGTTAGTTTTAAAATAGTTACACTCAGGTAAACATTCTATGTGCCTCCTGTTAGTTTTAACATAGTTACACTCAGGTAAACATTCTATGTGCTTCCTGTTAGTTTGAAAATAGTTACACTCAGGTAAACAATCTATGTGCCTCCTGTTAGTTTTAAAATAGTTACACTCAGGTAAACATTCTATGTGCCTCCTGTTAGTTTTAAAATAGTTACACTCAGGTAAACATTCTATGTGCCTCCTGTTAGTTTTAAAATAGTTACACTCAGGTAAACATTCTATGTACCCCCTGTCAGTTTGCTGCTCAGTTTGTGTTGGAATTCCCTCATGTTGTTATAAATTTTATTATTCGGTAATTGTATGGCATACTTCGTCCTGCAAAAGAGATTAGATTTATATTCTTAATTTGCAGCTCTTGGTGTAATTTTTCTTTAAATAAATACATTAAAAATTAAAATATAAATAGAAACAAACGCCCTGTGCAATGATCATTCATTTATTTTAAACTTTGCCAACCAAATCTGTTGAACTGAATCATAGCCAATCATTCCTTCATTTTCAACCTAAGCTAATGGAATCACAATTGTCAAGTGGCAGAGTGTCCTAAAATACAAAATACACAAACAAATTGTGCAATGAAAACAATAAATTTGAGATTTATTTTTAAACTAACACGACAGTAGACGTTTCGGCTAATGCTTTCATCAGTACAATAACATAAAATCCTTTTTCTTATATCCTGTGTCCATGTTTGTTTTTGTTTTTCCTTTCTTTTTATTTTACATAAATATTTTATAATAGAATATGTTTTAAGAATTTAAATATTACTTATGTAAGTACGTATTTTATGTTATTGTACTGATGAAAGCATTAGCCAAAACGTTTTCTGTCGTGTTAGTTTAAAAATAAAGCTCAAATTTATTGTTTTCATTGCACAATTTGTTTGTGTATTTTTATTTAAAAGCTTTATCGCAGTCCCATTCTATATGTGATATACAGATTTTCCTAAGAAGGACTAAAAAAAATAATAGTTATATGTTGTTGTTTTTTTTATTACATCCACATATTTAAATGGTTCTTAAAGCAAAAAAAATCGGTAACCCAACTTAAATATCACTGGCTTGTTGATAAATATTAATGTTTGAACAATCCATGCAGGAACAGAATCATAAACTTAAATATCTACACCCATGTAGCCCTTATATATTTTTGTGACTTCTCTTACATCCCTTGAGACACGCTGTTGCGTCGAAGCTTACTCATAAGAGTCAAACACAGTCTCATTCCGTTAAGTATATTTGATGACACTTTCTGACAGTCCCAATTTTAACAAAAATCTGTTTCTCTGTTGCTTGAATGAATTAGGAGTGAGTGCTTGTTGACATAAATTTTCTTTCCAATTACATTAGAACTTAACATGTTTCTCCTGGCATGTTTGGATGTTGTAGACCTATGACCTAATCTCTCCTCTTGGATGTTATAGACCTATGACCTAATCTCTCCTCTTGGATGTTATAGGGCTATGACCTAATCTCTCCTCTTGGATGTTATAGGCCTATGACCTAATCTCTCCTCTTGGATGTTATAGACCTATGACCTAATCTCTCCTCTTGGATGTTATAGGGCTATGACCTAATCTCTCCTCTTGGATGTTATAGGCCTATGACCTAATCTCTCCTCTTGGATGTTATAGGGCTATGACCCAATCTCTCCTCTTGGATGTTATAGGCCTATGACCTAATCTCTCCTCTTGGATGTTATAGGCCTATGACCTAATCTCTCCTCTTGGATGTTATAGGCCTATGACCTAATCTCTCCTCTTGGATGTTATAGGCCTATGACCTAATCTCTCCTCTTGGATGTTATAGGCCTATGACCTAATCTCTCCTCTTGGATGTTATAGGCCTATGACCTAATCTCTCCTCTTGGATGTTATAGGCCTATGACCTAATCTCTCCTCTTGGATGTTATAGACCTATGACCTAATCTCTCCTCTTACGTCTCAGTATGATAGGAGGTCAGATGATTGGTGGTCAAGGCAAGTCCTCCACAATGCCAACACCGTTACAGAATCAGCGTGGACGTCCCATCAGTTTGTCATCACAGAGAACTCCCAGTCAGTACGGAGACATGATCCCTGAAAGTTTTCACAGTAAGTCTCTTTTTTTTTGTCCCTTGACTCATGCCTCTGAGAAATAACTTAGTTAGGTACAAGGTAGACATTAAGTTACTTTTAACTTGATATTTCTGGTAGCTTTTTTTTATACAATTCAGTAATCTTATTCTTATTCCGTAAGCAAGAACAAACACATACAAATTCTTGTTCTTCCCGTCTGGAATTTGGACATGGAATGGGTTGCCTGGGGAAACCAGGAAAACCAACACTCTATCAATATTTAAAACTCTAATAGAAAATGCAAGACGAGACATAAACCATGGATACGTATAGGACCCAATAATCTTCTGTAGAGAAGGAGCGTCTGTAACAGATAAGCTATCTAATTATTACTGTCATCCGTGCCACACCCATGTTTTAATCCATGAGTTAATATATGATTGGTGTGACTGTAAACAGGCTTGTGGATATGTCGATATATGTCATGCAAACGGTACAGGCTTTTGGATATGTCGATATATGTCATGCAAACGGTATAAATGAGCCTGACAGGATGTCACAAAACAAAAAAATTTCATCAAACGTTCGTTGTTTTGTGACATCCTGTAAGGCTCATGCATACCCTGTTTGCATAACATATATCTAAATTATTATTACATACTTAATACCACTTGGCCACCATCTTTATTTTACTCCTAGCTCCAACACACTCAGATGCCGATGCCATGATCCGAGCGTTGCAGGAAGCAAATATCTCCACAGAAGTTGGTCTCATCGTCTTGGACATTCTCAGCCTTTTCTGTACAACATTCAAGGTATGTTCATAGTCTTGGACATTCTCAGCCTTTTCTGTACAACATTCAATGTATGTTCATAGTCTTGGACATTCTCAGCCTTTTCTGTACAACATTCAATGTATGTTCATAGTCTTGGACATTCTCAGCCTTTTCTGTACAACATTCAAGGTATGTTCATAGTCTTGGACATTCTCAGCCTTTTCTGTACAACATTCAATGTATGGTCATAGTCTTGGACATTCTCAGTCTTTTCTCAATGTCATCACAACAAACAATGTCATCATTAACCATCGGTCTAAAAATGTAGCTATGTTTCAAAATATTTATGTTAGCAGAAAATCATTATCATTGAATTGACACCACGTGAGCCCAGGTACTGGCAAGGCCCCTGGGGCAATGTGCAGGCCACACATTCCCCTGCTCGTTAGTGGGGGCTAAAAACTTGTGAACGCTACATCACTTGCCCCATAGTCCGTAATGGACTGGAAAGAGGGTCATCATCATCAATACTTTGTTTAAAAAAACTTTTAAAACATTTTTTAAATATGATATTTCATAAGTGTATAAAATTAAATGTCTTTATAACAAATTGTCTCCCTTGGTTGGGGCCGACAGAAAGACCTCGAGGCGAGAGGGGGAGATAACAGCATGATGCGCACGGTCTTTCAGCTCTACCTGGGCTTCCTGAGGTCCAGCCAGTCGGAGACATTACAGAAACATGTCTTTGGCGCTTGGAGGGCGTTCATAAAGAAGGTCAGTCATTCATTTCTTTTTTTAATTTATAATGTTAAAATTTCATCCCTTTTTTTTATAAGTATGGTAGTTCAACAAGAAATTATGCTTGAGAGCTACTCTGAATTTATAGTGTAAACTGTAATAGAGCAAATTTATTTTATATAAAGGGGAATCAAATTATTTATCAAAATTGCCTCTTTAATAAAGGAATTATTTTTATTTATAATAATGGCTCTTTTTCTCATTAGCAAAAAAAAATGAATAAAAAATCTATTAATTTTATAATTTCTGCTGCAGCAGAAATGATGATATTATAAATTTATTAGATTTTTTATTCATCTTCTTTTTGCTATAAAAAAAAAGAAAAATTTTTAATTAATAAAAATCTACTAATTTTATAATATCATCATTTCTCTTGTATGTGCTGCAGCCCACACTTTTTAAATCTCTTATATTAACTTCACCGCCGTCTCTGTCTTAGGTTCGCTGTCGGTCGGTCGGGCGGAAAAATAAAAGTAAAAAATTACACACTTTCCCGTGATGCTATCGAGGTGAAATTTTGCACATAGACTCATGTCACCTAACAATACATCGTATCAAAATTTCAGATCGATCGAATGTACAGTAATTAAATTAATGCATTTTTAGTTTATCTCTATAGAACATATGTAATTCAATTTCACAGTTTGTTATTGTTTGTCTTTCACGTGCCAGTTCAGTACGCGTTCACGCCACCCATCGATGTCCACACCCCTTCCCCCCCCCTACCCCCGGTTTTAAAGCCAGGAGACATCAGTCGGTTTCAGTCTGTAAATGTTTGTTGCGTTTAAAAGTTATCAATACTTTTTAGTTATGTCTCATATATAAGGGATTTATAGTCAAAAACTTTGTTTTTACGGGGTTGTTTAATTAGTGCATTTTTGAGTTGATTCTGTGGTTCTTGGTTTCTTTTTAATGTTATAAATACAAGACAGATTTAGTGACGTGTTGTCAATGATCCAACTTTAAAAAACCTTTTTTGTCTTGTTCAGTTCCAGCAAGTGTTATTCAAAGGCAGTGCAGACATGTGTGGGGAACTCTGTTACGAGGTGAGGAAAATAAACATATTCACAGACTTGTTCATGTTTTGTGACATCTCGATCATATGCAGAGGCGTCATGAAGGGGTCGCGGAGGATGGGGACCCCCACCTGGTGACACCAGTGGCGTAGCTAGGGGGGGGGCGGTGGGGGCGGTCCGCCCCGGGCGGCACACATATAGGGGCGGCATTTTTTGGAATTTGAAAGGTAAAGTCATTTCCAGCAACCACCCTTTTTTCTTTTGAAGGGGGAAAACCAAGGTGAAACAAAAATATTCTCCGAGACTTAATTAACAGATTCGCGCAACATTTGTTTGATTACATAGTGGTTGTTATAACGAACGCAAAACCGTTCAAAAATTTTAAATCGCTCAAAAAAGGTATATATTTTTTTTGAAAATTAAGCGGTATACGTCACAGATGGCGCTTTTATAAGAAACCTGCACACACACACACACACACACAAACACAAAAAACAACAACACATAAACATCACCACTGGGCCGAATAATATGTGCTATTAATATCGCCACGACAGTTTTTGCGTGGAAATTTCGACATGCGCAGAATGATGCACTAACAAGTACCTACATAACATGGTGGTTCAAACATTGTGTTTAACTTGCAAGTAGTATTTTATATTACTGTTTCGGTTTTTAGAAAATTATTCTAAGGTAACTTACTCAAAATTAAATATTTTTTATTGCATTAAAGTAGCACACATACAATTTGTGTTTTTCATTAAAATACGGTTATTCATTAAACATTTTACGCCTATCCAATTAAAGTATTGTGTAAATAATTTGAATTCGTCTATTTTATGGACATTTTTTTAGATTTATGGCAAGAACATGAAAATATTCAAATTTCTCCGTTAATAAACACCAAAATAGCATTAATCATTTCGAAAAAGACATACTTTGAAATTTCAAGCGTCTTGGAAAAATTGACACCTGAAGAAGTAACTATTTAAAACGAGATCAGATGCTGGAATTTTACTCAGTTCAATGCAATCTTTTTATTTTCTATGTTATCTCAATTTATGGTAACCCATCTCTTTTTAAAATTAATGTATACCCATTTCATGGAACAAAGAGATGTGCTAATACAGAACGCTGTTATAGAGAGATGAAAATATCAACTGAACGCCGAGTTAGAAGGAGAAAAAATTTGAGTGGGGAAAATTAGGAAGACGTGGTTCTATCTTTAGAACGAGAAGTACAACGAGAAATGTTTTTATCCATGGATGGAATTATAAAAGAAAATAAAAGAACGCGTTGATGAGTTGCATGTCCATGCAAGAAAATATTCGTTTAACCTACTAAATGAAGAATTTGAACATCAAATAAATTTCTTTATTGACATTGATAAAGAACAGTTCAATATTGAGTAGGGCTGTTATCGATTAATTTAAATTTAATCGTTAACTTTTGAAAAATAATCGATTAATTAATCGATAATTTCAATTAAAGCCAAAATTAGAAATTTATGACGTCATTAAACTGAACATTTCTCACAGACATTGAAAATTAAGAATATTTTGAACTAAATTTTATGACAATGTGTTGATACTTGATCGGATGTTTGTGCTGAAGGCGAAGGTGGTATGTCAGCGATGTATTTGATCCTTTAAAAGAGAATTGTTTATGGCAGTGAACACAGTAAACTTTTTCACCATCTTCGACTTTGCCATCCGCAGTTAGCTTAAAAACAAAATTGTTGCTCAACTTTCTAGTTATATGTTTAAATTTAACTGCGCTGATGTTGTCAGCCATTTTTTAGTTGACGTATGCCGGTCCACATAAAGTAATAAAATAAATTATAATATTACGCGGGAGAAGTTTGTATGTAAAAAAATATTATAAATATTTTCTTTAATTTTAATCGATAAAAAAAATTTAACGATTAATCGAGAAATTAATCGTTAATTTCCGCAGCCCTAATATTGAGAGAAAAATGATCCGGCTTTTTATGGCTGTACACAGGGCCAGTCTTAGCAATTGCGGGGCCCTATACGGCTTAGTTTGCGAAAAGGACTGCGCTGGGCCCAGTTTGGGTAGGGATAAGGTATTAATAAGGATAATAAGTGAAAATTAAGATAGGTGGGGCCTATGAAAGAGCGGGGCCCACTTAGGCCGCATAGGTTGCAGTAGCTTAAGACCAGCCCTGTCTGTACCTACACTACAAGAAGAGGCATTATGTTAGAAAAAACGGGGGAAAGGCCCCTTTGATCTATTCAACATTATAATTTTGCTAAGAATTTTTTCAACAATTGCTATCAGTGTATCTAGTTGTGAAAGGAGCTTCTCCAAACTGAAGTTGATAAAAAAATTATCTTCGTTCCACAATGATTGATTTAAGACTACAAACTTTTGTAATATTGTCCATAGAACAAGATATTAACAATAACTTAAATTTTGATAACAATACACGATTTTTCTACTATGAAAATAGGTAAGTTAATGTATAAATATTAAATATGTTTACATTAATTACATACTAATGTTTACAATTTCTTTGTTTATAAAAAAATCACATATTTATAAATAAAAAATAAATGCATATTAATTGGTAATGTTTTTGGGTGTAAATTTGGAATATGTTATATCTCATTTGGGGCGCTGCGACCTCAATAACTTTATGGTGGCCTTTAAAAAAAGTATATTGTATTTTTATAAATGTGTATCTATAGGTATATCATTTTATATTACTCTTTTATTACTGCTTACATAAATAGGGCATGCAATGGAAAAAATGTTCCCCACCTTTACTGCGTTTTAATTACAATTATTTTTTCATGTTTATTAATTTATATTTTAAAAAAACATCATATGATTGACTTAAGGGGCCTTCCATGAATGATGTCACGCGATTTTGGCTGATTTTGTACCCCCTCGTCACACGTCGTCACAAAAAACTTAGACCCCTCCTTCAATATCACGTCACAAAGTCCCCCCCCTCCCCCAACCCTCATAAAAGCTGTATTTTCTATTTGAAATTCGATTTTTTTTTGTCATTTAAATATGTTTTTAGTGTAAGGCTGCACTCTAATATCGTAACACGCGTGAAGCCATGTAAAACATCTTTAAATAAAGTGTCGGTAATCATATATTTAAATGGAACTTTTATTTAAACTTGCGCGTTTTGATGTGACGTCAAATATGTGACTCCCCTCCGCCCCCCAGGTGCGTGACGTCATTTATGCACGGCCCCTAAAATGGCGGAAAATTGGAGACCGCCCCGGGCGGCAAAAGTTCTAGCTAGGCCACTGGGTGACACTGTCACAGGGGGTGACACCAAAGAGTAAAATTTTGTATGTTCCCATTATTTGGCATTGGCAGACTCGGAGGAGGGCTATGGGGTAAGTCGTGAGAGTTTACACCATGAGCTACCGCACTTGGTGACACCACTAGTTACCGCACTGGGTAACACCATGAGGTACCGCACTGGGTAACACCATGAGGTACCGCACTGGGTGACACCATGAGCTACTGCACTGGGTGACACAACTAGCTACCGCACTGGGTGACACCATGAGCTATCACACTGGGTGACACCATGAGCTATCGCACTGGGTGATACCACTAGCTACCGCACTGGGTGACACCACTAGCTACCGCACTGGGTGACACCACGAGCTACTGCACTGGGTGACACCATGAGCTACCGCACTGGGTGACACAGACCCTAGTGACGTCTCTGATCATATGTATTTATAGATATACACAAGAGTTCTTCAAGATGTTAAGATTAGTAAAAGATAAACTGCAAATATTTTTTTCCTGGTTCTCACTGGATATGGAGGTTATTATTTGAAAGATAAATGTTTTCTCATTTTCAATAATAGGAAATCAAAAAATGTTTATCTTAGTTTATGCAAAAATTGTATTACATTTAAATAGATGGTTTTCTTGTTTTTAAAAGTCATTAATGTTTATTTCTATGCTGGAAGATAGGGACATGAATAACAAAATGACTTTAAACCATTAAAAATATAAATTAAAGAAACTACAATATTAAATAAGATAAATAATGAGGAAAATCATCTACAACAGAGCAAGACAGGACCTTTTACATTGGTGTACAGGACCTTTTACATTGGTGTACAGGATCTTTTACATTCGATTTTGTCATTCCCTTGTGCAGGACCTTTTACATTCGTTTTTGACATTCCTTGTACACGACCTTTTACATTGGTTCTTGACATTCCCTTGTACAGATCCTGAGGTGTTGCAACTCTAAGCTCAACTCTACCAGACGTGAAGCCTGTGCCCTACTTTACCTGCTGATGAGAAGCAACTTTGAATTCTCCAACAGAAAAAGTTTCACTCGTGTCCACCTTCAGGTAAGTGCATAGGCTGCATGTAGAAATGGAAGTTAAAATTCCCAGACAGCCAATTGGTTTGATCATGAGATTTCAACATTACTTAATGTTACGATTTACCTTCTAAAATAATATCAATCCTACCAAAGAACAAAAGTACCTTTCATGTAGTATCAATATTCCACCTGCGTGTGCATATTCACACAGGAGGATATGCCTTGATTCATGCAGTGGCACTTCTTAAAAAATGAGCACCATATGTTGCTCTTCACCTTATTACATGGATTGTCTTTGTAAGGCAATCCAGGAATCTGCTTGTTGTACCATGGGTGCTTTCCCATACCTACTACACACAATACAAATATGTTTAGCTCTCACTTTCTGTGTGGCTTGGACACAATCAACAATCTCTGAGACTTACTTTGCTTACCTTTGAAGTGCTCACTTCATCAGTGACTCATTTCTTTGTGAATTTTCAGAATTTTCTCGCCTTACAAAACACAAATTTAACTCAGAATATGGGTACAGCAATGGCTAAAAATGATTGGAAGGATATTTTTATATTGTGATGCTTTTTATTTCCACTTATAGCCAAAATACCAAAGTACTGAAAATTAGGTACGGCGGCAATGTTCCCTCTAAGTTTCATTGGTCCGTGTGCAAAGTTTAAAAAACCTCTTGTATAAAAATGCACAGCATCCATTTTTTTTTCTTCAATTTTTTACAAAATTCTCTAATTCTTAACTGCTGCGCGGCATTGGTCAGGTTAAAGGGAACATTGTACAGCAGTATAACGGAAGATCGTAAATTACAACAAAATTCAGGACAGCTATCTGGTAGGGTCAATAACTGGATGTTAGGCAAAAGATTTAGGTAGATACATGAATATGTGCTGTCAAACAATAAAGCTGTAAATAATAAGCCAATGTGGAAAGCAGTGTGAAATATTCTAAGGGAGGGAATGAGTACACCAGGGACTGCAACTCTAGATTTAAACTTTTTAACATTTCCCTTAGGTGAAAAAGGAATTTTAGATAATAAAAACATTTTCCCCATCCATGTAATGTTGTTTTGATAAATCTTTATTTCCATCATTTATCTAAACATATCTTACAATAATAGTTTATGATAGTTGTAAATTATTTTCTGATAAAAATTTTGAAATGTAACAGGTGATTATTTCTGTGTCCCAACTGATTGGAATCGTGGTTGGACTCAGCACGACACGCTTCCAAGAAAGTCTCGCCATCGTCAATAACTACGCCAACAGTGACAAGAGTATACAGGTGACTATACCTTAAAATTTTCATGATTACAATTTTGATAAACTATTTGGAACTGTGCCATATACATAGAGCTGTTCAAAGTCTACTCATGCTATTATTTTGTATCTATGATGTTTTTATTAAATACACATAATTTTTATAGACTGTCGATTCTCATTAACTTTACCTTCATCAAAACAAAATTAAGTCAAAGTGTCTAAACATTACCCTTCCAGGAAAGATTAAGTTCATGCCTTGAAATGAAGTTTCCCCGTAATCTTTTTTTAAAAATTTATAATTTTTCTTTTCGTTTTTTTTAAAATAGAGCGGCATTTTATTTTCAAATTTTACTAATTATTTAGCTTTATTTATCCACATACTAAATGTGTGAAATGTTAGAGAAATTAAATTCCATAAAAGTCTTGGCTAACACAGAATATAAATATGTTTTATTCTAGACCATAAATTTGGACACACCAGCCCCCCTGATGTTTTTGTTTATTATTATTTTAATATATTAACTGTGATTTCCCATTTCAAATATAGCTAAAAGAATCCAGATAGAAAATTAAATAAGTTAAAGAATCCAGATAGAAAATTAAATAAGTTAAAGAATCCAGATAGAAAATTAAATAAGTTAAAGAATCCAGATAGAAAATTAAATAAGTTAAAGAATCCAGATAGAAAATTAAATAAGTTAAAGAATCCAGATAGAAAATTAAATAAGTTAAAGAATCCAGATAGAAAATTAAATAAGTTAAAGAATCCAGATAGAAAATTAAATAAGTTAAAGAATCCAGATAGAAAATTAAATAAGCTAAAGAATCCAGATAGAAAATTAAATAAGCTAAAGAATCCAGATAGAAAATTAAATAAGCTACTTATAAGATAACTTCAGCTTCTCATCCTGTTCTTATTGCCTCAGCATTTAGATCAGAAGGAACTTACAGTGAGTCAATTGATTTTTTCTACAGCTTTCCCTAGTTTATCTTAGTCACTTTGGGTGGTTTAATTTTGTGTTATTTTTTCTTCAAAATTCCAATAAGTCTTTGGGTTTAATGTGCATTATTCTGATCATCTGGGTAAGGAGATCATGAAATTTCTAGATTCTTTACTTTTTATTTGCCACATAAATGACTGCTTCGATTTTGATAGTATTTAATAAAAAGCTGAATTATTGTTATCATAATATGGCCTTTGTTAATCTTTCCTCTTTTTTTTCTTTTTGTTTTTCAAAACAATTTTAACTCTTAATTATATTAAAGTTTTAATCACTTAGGGATATTGAATATCTGCTGCCTAATTGACTTGAAAGAAATGGACTTGTAGTTGTGTGGACCTAAGCAAAGTCCTTACATTGTACATTAGGGCCAGTTCTTGTTCTCTTGTAATCCTGCAGTGCAAGCTTAGTCCGTAATCCATTTAATAAATGCTTTATACTTTGCACATTGCTCCCTAACATTTTTACTGTTAAGATTAAATTTATTTTTATTTCCATTTTAAGCTGATTTTATTTTGTTGTTTTTATTTTAAATAAGCTTAAACTGGTCCATCTGATGAGCTTCAAACTGTGTTAGCACTTGACTTTCAACGACAATAAGATACACGTACTTAATAAGTAGTGGCACAAGGTGTCTTTGGGCTTGAAATAAGACATAACAAGTAAACTGATGTTCAAAGTGATGGCCTAATTTAGCATACAAAACAAAAAAATTAAAAAACTCATAAATATAAATAAAATAAAATAAAATTTTATAAAATGTTTGTTAAGTTCAGTTTTTAGAAGTGTGTTCTGGATGCTGGAAACATTAGTGCCCCCACGGCCAGAGCTTTTTTTCTATAAAAAAAAACAAAGGTACTGGAACGCAACCTGTAAAAGCAGTAAGAGGAAACATTCCAGGCAGTAAGACCAAACATTCCAGGCAGTAAGACCAGACATTCCAGGCAGTAAGACCAAACATTCCAGGCAGTAAGACCAAACATTCCAGGCAGTGAGACCAAACATTCCATGCAGTAAGACCAAACATTCCAGTCAGTAAGACCAAACATTCCAGTCAGTAAGACCAAACATTCCAGTCAGTAAGACCAAACATTCCTTGTAGTAATCTAAAAAAGTCTGAGGAAAAAAGGTGCCGGAACACCGTAACATGTGCATTCTGCTAGAAAAGAAGCACTGCCCACAACCACCAAAAAAAAACAACTACTTTTCTTTTTCCGTATGCAAGAACAAACACATAAAAAGTCTCCTTCTTCCATCTTGAATTAAGGTGTGAAATAGGTTGCTTGAACAACCAGGACAACCAACACATCATCAACATTTAGAACTCTAATAAAAATGCAAGACTGGACATAAACCATGGATAAACATAGGACGCTATTTTCTTCTGTATAGATCGGATAAAATAAGATAAGAGGGCATCAAGTGTAGCAGTTTCAATGTGACCAGAGTGATTGTTTTGAAGATGTCACTCTAGTAATATTGGTGAAATGAGATGTCACTCTAGTAATATTGGTGAAATCAGATGTCACTCCTGTAATATTGGTGAAATGAGATGTCACTCTAGTAATATTGGTGAAATGAGATGTCACTCTAGTAATATTGGTGAAATGAGATGTCACTCTAGTAATATTGGTGAAATGAGATGTCACTCCTGTAATATTGGTGAAATGAGATGTCACTCTAGTAATATTGGTGAAATGAGATGTCACTCTAGTAATATTGGTGAATTGAGATGTCACTCTTGTAATATTGGTGAAATGAGATGTCACTCCTGTAATATTGGTGAAATGAGATGTCACTCCTGTAATATTGGTGAAATGAGATGTCACTCCTGTAATATTGGTGAAATGAGATGTCACTCCTGTAATATTGGTGAAATGAGATGTCACTCCAGTAATATTGGTGAAATGAGATGTCACTCTAGTAATATAGGTGAAATGAGATGTCACTCTAGTAATATTGGTGAAATGAGATGTCACTCCTGTAATATTGGTGAAATGAGATGTCACTCTAGTAATATTGGTGAAATGAGATGTCACTCTAGTAATATTGGTGAAATGAGATGTCACTCTTGTAATATTGGTGAAATGAGATGTCACTCTAGTAATATTGGTGAAATGAGATGTCACTCTAGTAATATTGGTGAAATGAGATGTCACTCTTGTAATATTGGTGAAATGAGATGTCACTCTTGTAATATTGGTGAAATGAGATGTCACTCCTGTAATATTGGTGAAATGAGATTTCACTCCTGTAATATTGGTGAAATTAGATGTCACTCCAGTAATATTGGTGAAATGAGATGTCACTCTAGTAATATTGGTGAAATGAGATGTCACTCTAGTAATATAGGTGAAATGAGATGTCACTCTAGTAATATTGGTGAAATGAGATGTCACTCTAGTAATATTGGTGAAATGAGATGTCACTCTAGTAATATTGGTGAAATGAGATGTCACTTCAGTAATATTGGTGAAATGAGAAGGCTATTTGATAAGTTTCAAGATGCCACTCCTGTTAAAATGCTAACAAATTTAAGGGCTATCACGAGCCTTTTTGTGTTTTTTGACGTAGCATTTAACCAGTTAGGATTTTACATGATACCAGAATTCTTTTTGAAGATGCTGGGGTTTTTTTTGTTTTTGTTTTTTGAGTTAAATGTAGCTTTTAAATACTAATTCAAATTTATCTTTTTCCTTCCAACAAAGTGGATTTCAGAAAAGATTTCAAGTTTGAATTCATTGCCATTTAGCATGAAAATCGTGTTGATGTCAGTAATATCCTCAGAATTTTTAAAATTATTTTTAAACTTGGATTATGGGATATGGTAGAATATCGCAATAACGCGAAAACCTATCAAAAGAACACTTGTAGACATTTTTAGTTATTTTATTTATATTTTTACTAAATAATTTTAGAAAATTAATGCTTTTTTCTTTTACATTTAAGTTTTACAAAAAAATTCCTTTTGACTAAGTTTCATTTCAAATAAATGTTCCATTTTCTCACTGGTATCTAATCAAGTTAACAACATTAGAAAAATACAAATTTCCTGCATTGATCTGACAGGTCAGTTCAGTTGGGTGTCTTGTTTCAAGCTAAAAGACATCATGTTCACTATTCCTTCATTTCTCATGGCTTTGACGCAGTCCCTTGTAATTATTATTACATTAGCTAGCTTTTCTACTGCTGGTCTATGCATTGTAACATTCCTTGACAAATAGTATCGATACTTTATTATTCCAAGAATGACTACATTGTAACATTCCTTGACAAATGGTATCAATACTTAATTATTCCAAGAATGACTACATTGTAGCATTCCTTGACAAATAGTATCAATAATTTATTCCAAGAATGACTACATTGTAACATTCCTTGACAAATAGTATCAATATACTTTATTCCAAGAATGACTACATTGTAGCATTCCTTGACAAATAGTATCAATAATTTATTCCAAGAATGACTACATTGTAATATTCCTTGACAAATAGTATCAATAATTTATTCCAAGAATGACTACATTGTAGCATTCCTTGACAAATAGTATCAATAATTTATTCCAAGAATGACTACATTGTAACATTCCTTGACAAATGGTATCAATACTTAATTATTCCAAGAATGACTACATTGTAGCATTCCTTGACAAATAGTATCAATAATTTATTCAAAGAATGACTACATTGTAACATTCCTTGACAAATAGTATCAATATACTTTATTCCAAGAATGACTACATTGTAGCATTCCTTGACAAATAGTATCAATAATTTATTCCAAGAATGACTACATTGTAATATTCCTTGACAAATAGTATCAATAATTTATTCCAAGAATGACTACATTGTAATATTCCTTGACAAATAGTATCAATAATTTATTCCAAGAATGACTACATTGTAATATTCCTTGACAAATAGTATCAATAATTTATTCCAAGAATGACTACATTGTAATATTCCTTGACAAATAGTATCAATAATTTATTCCAAGAATGACTACATTGTAACATTCCTTGACAAATAGTATCAATATACTTTATTCCAAGAATGACTACATTGTAGCATTCCTTGACAAATAGTATCAATAATTTATTCCAAGAATGACTACATTGTAATATTCCTTGACAAATAGTATCAATAATTTATTCCAAGAATGACTACATTGTAATATTCCTTGACAAATAGTATCAATAATTTATTCCAAGAATGACTACATTGTAATATTCCTTGACAAATAGTATCAATAATTTATTCCAAGAATGACTACATTGTAATATTCCTTGACAAATAGTATCAATAATTTATTCCAAGAATGACTACATTGTAATATTCCTTGACAAATAGTATCAATAATTTATTCCAAGAATGACTACATTGTAATATTCCTTGACAAATAGTATCAATAATTTATTCCAAGAATGACTACATTGTAATATTCCTTGACAAATAGTATCAATAATTTATTCCAAGAATGACTACATTGTAATATTCCTTGACAAATAGTATCAATAATTTATTCCAAGAATGACTACATTGTAATATTCCTTGACAAATAGTATCAATAATTTATTCCAAGAATGACTACATTGTAATATTCCTTGACAAATAGTATCAATAATTTATTCCAAGAATGACTACATTGTAGCATTCCTTGACAAATAGTATCAATAATTTATTCCAAGAATGACTACATTGTAGCATTCCTTGACAAATAGTATCAATAATTTATTCCAAGAATGACTACATTGTAATATTCCTTGACAAATAGTATCAATAATTTATTCCAAGAATGACTACATTGTAGCATTCCTTGACAAATAGTATCAATAATTTATTCCAAGAATGACTACATTGTAATATTCCTTGACAAATAGTATCAATAATTTATTCCAAGAATGACTGCATTGTTCCCTGAACCAGCTGAAATTTACATTTACCACCACCTTACAAACAAATGATGACATCACCTCCTTTTATATTTTCATATTCCATTAATGCCAGGTCATGGAACAACGACAAACATTGCAGCTGCTTATTTTTATTTAAAAGAATTAAGTTTACATGTACAGTCGAAACCGGTTAAGTCGACGGCGTTGGGGTATGAAAAATGGCGTCGAGATAACCGATGATCGAGTTAAAACGAAAACCAATATGGCGGCAAAATATTAACATGTGCTTGAAATTTCTTTATGTACATGATTAATTAGTTAGCGTTAATTAGTGATGGGACGATTAATCGGAATCGTATCGGAACCCTAATATTTCTTCACTCTTTCCTAAGGTTGTAATGACCGTTCGTTTTTAAGGACCGTTTAAAATTTAAATATAACCATGGTTCCCACTCAGGAAAACGGGAAAAAGTCGGGAATTCTTTTAAAAAAATTCTCGGCCTTGAAAGTCGGGAAAAGTTATGACTAATCGGGAATTTATATATATATATATATATTTATGCCGAAGTAAAGGACTTTGATTACGTCTCTGTCATGTTTCGATTCCATTTAATTAAAAATAAGTTACCAGTTTGTAATTGTCTGCGCATGTGCTAAAAGGTCAAAGTTTACACCTCGCCTAGTCCCATGGCGCGTGTCACAGTCACAGCCGCTAGCGTTTGCAATGCCGTCGAATCAGCGAATTAAAATAAAATAAACATATCAATATCTTATCTGTTTCAGACGCTCTTTCTATACAGAAGATTATTTTAATATGGTAATTTTAAGTTTAATGCTTTTGACGTGTTACTATCAGAACGCTCTCGAATTTCCTCAGTCTTGTAATAATATAAATAAAACTATTGCGGCCTTGACCGTTGATCACAGCACGCTGTGGGCTGTGTGTTAGACCTCGGCCGGCAACTAAGTCTAAGCAAATTTTTTTTAAATCATTCCTTATCAGAATTCGACCTACAAAAGTGATGAGGTGTATATTAATAATATTATATACATGTACTGGAATATTAAGAAAATGATTTGATTTCATCGTCACGCGCGTGTTAGTGTCACAGTCACGTATCTTACTGGTAACAAAGCAACAACAAACTTTTAAAAGAATAATAATTTTTTATTTAATTGTATAAAAACCTCCGTCGATTCTCGATTCAAAACTTTATTTTCATTTCTAAAGATTTTCGTTTATCTTAAAAAATAAAATGATCAATGCATCAGAAAATGAATTAAGTTTAATAATAATATAACATGCACTGCGAAATAATGACGGATTAAAGATCGCTAACACCGATTTACGGGCACCTTGGATGAATACATCTAATTCACACATAGATCGAAGATAATAACATCCGGTAATTTTTATTGAAATCTCGTAGAATCACACAATAGCCGGAAGTCTCGAAGAAAGCAAGATGTCAACACTATTTTGAACTAAAAATGCATTGCTAGGCGAACCGACGAGGATCGAGCTAACCAACGTTAAGTTGCAAATTTGGCCCTCTTTTGTGCTCGAGGTATTAGGTTTCGGCGACTAAGAAAAATCGAATTAGCCAATGAAAAAATGCTAAGACAAAGAGAGAATTTGGCGGTTCCAATAAAAAACTTCAAGTTAGTGGGGTGGTCGAGCTAACCGAGCTCGAGGTAAGTGGGTTCGACTGTACTGTATTATGTTACTCTCATAAATTTAATTTTGTGATTTTATTTCTTTAGTTGTACTATATAATTGTGTGGCTGACACATGGAGGGTTTTTATTGGCTTCTGAATGTTAGATCTAAAAGGATGAAAGCCACCACCATTCAAATCTACATAGCTCGTTTATAGTCACTTACAAAATCTATCTTGACGTTATCTCCAAGGCTCTATCCTGTTAGAGTTGTCTTCTGCCAACAGATCCAAAACCATTTCATGGATGTGACCGTGAATAAATTATTATAATTAATGCCAATGATGTGTACTTGCATATATTTATGCTTGGAATGAAAAGTCCAATAACTAGAGTCAAAGTACACATAGTTGAGAACATTGTCCAGTGTTGAGTATGCTATGGCAATATGTTTCTCTTCATTCATAGAACTAAATTACCGTATATACTCGTTCTAAAGCCGACCTATTTTGGACAAAATCTAGTGGAAAAGGTCGGGGGGGTCGGCTTACGAGCGGGTCATAGGTGATTTCTGTATGTACATTGAATATCGGTGTTGTTATTGTAGATCATCAAGGTCCTTTTCTACATTCTACAAGATTCGAATGCTCTACCAGAAGCTATAAAATATTAATGTATTAAACATCTACACTTACCTAATTTGATCATTTTATTTATTTTTGTGAATGTTTTGATAAATTGTTTTACAAATTTAGTTTTCAACAACGAATTTTCATGTAAGCGCTTTCGCCACTGTTTACCAAAGAAAAAATAAGAAAAAAATACCTGTAACTCTTGCCTAACAAAGAGCACAAAGACAAAGATAGGTAGTACAAGTACAAAGTAAACAGTCATAATGACCGATTTAGCTCGTAGTTTAAAAAAAAATGCATACCAATTTTTTTATGATGTCCTATTATTTTTTGGGGTCAGCTTACGGGCGGGTTACACACTTTTAATACTATTCTCTTCCAAAAGGGGGGGGGGTCGGCTTATGAACGAATGGGCTGTAGAACAAGTATATACGGTAGTCACCACTAGGCCTGTCAACGGGTACCCGTGAAAATGTGGCTGCCAAGTCTATAAACGGTGGCCAACCTGCAGTACTTCTGCAGTAAAAATTAAAACTTTTTATTTGAAATATATGATGTGACATACGTTTAACTCAAAAAAACGGTTAATGAGAAGTATCTGTCAATGAGAAATAAAATATTGTCTAGACAAACTACCAAGATTTTGGTTCTCTGAATGAATGAATGATAGGAAGCTAACTGTCTTTGAAATACACCGACAACTTTGAGTTACTGGTCCAATATTGTTTATCTACCTGGGTTTTGGCCCACGGGCCGGACTTTGGACACCCCTGGTTTACATCATCTAATTAAAGTATGAAATGTCAATTTGAAAAGGGAAATGTTTTTATCCAGTTTCAAGAACTCTCTTTTTCTTCTTACTTCTGCTAGAAAATAAGATTTCTCTCCCCAATTACTGAACAATTCAAACGTCTGGTCTGGTGTATTTTACTCAATAAAGGAAGTATACACAAAAAAATTATAATAATTTAAGTGGCAAATATTGATAGCATATTTCTTTTTCATTATTTTTTTTTGTTTTGTATACATTTTGAACTTTTAGCCCAAAAGAAATATATTTAAAGTTACTTGCTTACTTGCTTATTTATCAATTTATAATTGCTAACTTTTTATTTATCTTAAAAAAAATTCATTTACCTTACTTAAGAAAAATCCATATACATGTGTGTATTGATTTTTTGTATATCCTCTATGAAATTTGTTTGTACCTTTTGACACTGTCTAACGCAATTGATTATATTTGAAGCTAGATTTGTCCGACACTGTCTAATGCGACTGATCACATTTGCAGCTAGGTTTGTCCGTTTATTTTATGCTCGCGCTCATTAAATAAAAAAGTGTTTTCTAATCTTAAATATCTGAATAGGAATGGGTTTATTTATCAAAATATTTCTTTTAAACCAAATTGTAAAATATATTTTTGCTACATAAAAAAACTTTAAAGTTTTGGGGTAAATTAATGTAAGCATATGAGATTTAATTTATTTTTAATGAATTCTCTAATATATGGGGGGGGGGTGAACAATGGATTTCCCCCCCCCCTCCCTTTTGCTCCCCGAGTGTGAACTTACTATTTCCCTATGTTATTTATTTGTTTAAAAATCAAATTACTTCCTTGAAGTGTTCTATAACATAATTGTGTGGGGGCGAACATGGTTTGGTGTCAGAGTGGCATTTTGCCGGTCTCAAGGTCTTTTACACCCAGCATTTCATTGGAAGGGAATTCCCAGATCTTCATTTGATCCCATTTCAAAGATTGGGACCGGTGGCCGGGTTGACCTAGAACTTGGGCCAAAGGGGCGGTGGAGGTGGTGGCGGGGGGCTTAATCTTAGTGTGGTGGCAGTGATAGATATCAGCAATGTTATATTTCTTTCTCTTGCTGGACTTCTGGTGTGTGGTCTGAAAGTATGGAGTAAGGGTGAAGCAATTCAAAAGAAACAGAGTAAGAATGGATACAGTGAAAATGTTATGAAATGGTATGTTGTTAGTCAGTTTAGCTAAATGGCCTGTATGATGTTTATCTGATATGGAGTAGTCAAAGACTATAAGTACATACACTTAAGTTTGTTTATATTTAAAGAATTACTTTTTTTAACTTAATTCATTATCACTTAAAACTTACTGAATCAGAATTATTTTTTTTCCCATTCACTTGTTCTTGGTCTAATTTTCTAAATATTACAGCAAAACGCTATTAACCATGCAGATTAAAACTGTAATACATGTACAAGTTTTTAAATGTTTTAAATTGAGCGGTTTGTTGTTTTTTTGTGTTTTTTTTTCTTCTTATGAAAATGGAATATTAGAATTTAAAATTTTAAGAGCTATAATTTATTGTTTTGATCACACCGTTAGTTTGTGTATCTTGAATATTTATTTTTAAAAGCCATTTATCGCAGTCCTGTTCTATATGACATCTTAGAGTTAGGACCATTCAATGTGCTTTTACCATAATTTTTTATCTTAAATAAATTTCATGAGTTTTGATGATTGAGTGACACTCAAATGTCCCCTTCAGTGTTCCCTCGGCAGTGCAGATATCTGACCAATGGGGCGGGCGCTAATGAGGTTTTACATATGCAGTTCACTCATTCTCTCACTTATAGATCTCTTTAAATTTTTTTATACCAAACACCCGCCCCACGTTTTTAGTCATATTAAATCAAAGTACTTGAACTTATAAGTTTTAAATTATTTTCATCTTTTTAGTCCGCTTATAAAAACGTGTTGTTGTTTTTTTTTAATCTTTTTTTTACCTCTATTTATTTGGTTCAAAAAATAGAATCTCTCGAACCTGATTGAACTTTTTGATCATATTTGAAGGTAGACAAAGATAGAGTTAGAAGCATAGAGAGTCAAATATTCACTTTATAAAGATCTTGAGATAATGACATCTTCAGTTCAATCAAGTTGACTGACTGATGCACACATTCAACTAGTGGTAGTTGGTTTGTAGTTGGCCCGAGTTTACATGAAAACCATTCATCCATCTTATGTGGCAGGCGACGCAGCATGAATGAGATGCTCCAAGGATGAGCCATCAGAGTAGATAGAGCCACGGGAATAGGGTTTGGGTAGGGATGATTTAGTGGCCAAACAATCAGGTGATGCGTACTGGGCTGTTGCTTGGGGCATGCTAGGGTTTTCATCTAAGGTTGTTTACATTTGATAACTACAGACTTGAGAGACAATAGACGATAGTTGACTGTGTCATCTTTAGCAGCAATAATTATCAGTTATATTTCTGTAAGAGCGTAGAAGTTATTAAAGCGCTAGTGATAATCAGTTATTTCCACGGACGAAGCAGTTATCTTTATGCCTGTCCAGTGATGTCAAGTTTCTTACATTCCAATATATATATACATATATTTCAATATATTTATATATCATCTTTAAGGAATCTGTAATATTGTTTTTTTTACTAATGAAGCAGCATATATTCCTTTCTGTTGTTTCTGTTCTTGTTTTGTTTTCCTAAAAAATAAAACTGTCTCTTTATTGCAGGACAAAACAGAATATTTGTTCTGACGGAATAGCCAGAGTATTTCATTGCTTTTAACATTTACTTAGCTTTAAAAATGTTGAAATGCCATTATGATTGATGTGACCTAGCGAATTGATTCTTTTCTAGGTCAATAACCAAAGCATAAACTAGATTTAGACCACATTCTGTTGCGCTAGCTTCTCTTTAAATTATAGTGTTGAAATACATATTTATAACATTTTATTTCTACTTTCAAGAAAACCCCTTTCCCTGGGGAAGTGAGGGACTTGACTAAAAGAATCAGAACAGTACTGATGGCCACGGCACAGATGAAAGAAAATGAGAATGACCCTGAACTTCTTGTTGACTTGCAATATAGCCTGGCCAAATCATATGCCAGCACACCAGAACTGAGGAAAACATGGCTAGATGCAATGGGAAAACTGCACCAGAGAAGGGGAGATTATTCTGAGGTTTTTGTTTTGAAATATTCAAATTATTATATTAGTTATTGTATTAGTTATTATATTTGTTATTATATTATTTATTATATTAGTTGTTATATTATATTAGTTAATTTATCATGATATTAGTTATTATATTACTTATTGTATTAGTTATTGTATTATGATATTAGTTATTATAATAGTTTTATATTAATTATTATATTAGTTCATAAAAATTGTAATAACTTATGGAAATGCCAAGCATTTTTTAATCTTAGATCAGTATTTGCCAATAAGTGTCTCTGGGGTTCTGCCAAGGGTTCATAGAAGTACCACATACAAAAATTAATTTAAAATGTACAATATCTAGTACATGTATTGTTATAATCGTTTAATGAATCTCCATAATTTTCAATGTCTCATTATCTTCAATCATCTGTTTATCAGAGATAACATCCCCCAAAACAGACATTTCTTTGCGTCCATCTTTATTTTAATATCATATATTGACACAATTTCCTTTAGATTTTGATTCAGAGTTTTGTGACAGCCATATAATGTTTAATCTTGATCTAGGCTGGCATGTGTTACATCCATATAGCAGCTCTGGTGGCTGAGTATCTGAAGAGAAGAGGTGAGTGATGGTCTGCTTAATTTGATTTAATGACCCAACATTTTTTTTTACTTTAGGTTACTATAAATATTTAGTTTCCACTGTAACTTCTACATTTTGTTTGATATTGCTGTTTGCTTTGATGGTTATAAAGTTATAAAATCTGATTTTCTGGAAATGACATCATAAGTGATGCTCCTATGAACATTTATACATTTTCAGTAATAATTTGTTTTTTTTATAATGGGAAAGGCTTTTAACTTAATTATAATTACCCCATCATGCACATAACAATAGTTTTTAACTGAAGATACATTCATATTGTAAGTCTGACCTAAATATGGCTCTCTTAGATTTACTTTTTCTCTAGACTTATAAACCCAGTTTTCTTCATTCATGTTATTTTATATCATATGCCTAACAAAAGTTTGATGCAGTTAAAATGTTACTTTAGATTTAATCACTTGTTTTCAACAGGAAAATTAAAATCTAGTAAGTCGACCACAATTTTGTCATGCGTGCATTTTGGGCGGTGATGATCACCGAACTCTAACTCTTACTACATCGTAGATTAACTTATACTTATTACTTCCCTTCTCACACACTTTTAAATTAAGTCTGAATCTTTGGTTTATCAACTTTGTGCCCAGATATTTTTGATCAGTATTTATCTTCCTGAATCAAAAGAGTGTAATGAAAATAGCAGTCTATTTATGTGGCATGTTCTACTCAAATTTCCAAGCTACTTCTTGTAGTTTTAACCAAATATTTAGCAAAACAACCTATAAAATTGTAACTCAAAAATTTAGGTTGGGGACAAATGTTGAAAATAAAAATGTTTTTTTAATACACAGAAGGTTGCCAGCATCATGCCAAAATAAAAATAATTCTAACTATGAGAGTTACATTTTTTTAACAATACAAAAGCATATAAAATATTTATTTTTTAATTTGAAAAAAATGCCAAATAAATTAGAAAGTTTACCACTGACAAGCTAAGATGTAATCAAATGAGTTTTGTGTATATTGTGCCCTCTGGTCTCCTTAGTGAGAGTTTCCAGGCAAGAATTCATCTTGAAAATTATTTTTATTAACCTGTCGTTTGTGTCGATGTTGTCTGTGCCAGAGCCTTGTTTGTTTCTTTGCTTACATTGTCACCTGTCGTTTTGAGGCTGAGCATGTGTTATGGTGTGTAACAAAAAGATGGTTTAGTTGTCATAGGCTTCTCAAGTGAGCTATTAAAATGTCTAAAGTGTTTTGGTTTGGCCTTGAAAGTTTCAACTCTTGACCATACTTTTGAGTTATTGGACAAAGTTAATTAAGAGTATATGATATTGAATATTGTCAGGGCAAACAACGGAATAAAAACACAAATATGTAAAACACCTAAAAGATCTATTTATCCCTGGAATATGGGGCATGGTGGTCGAGTGGTATGCGCACTTGGCTGCTATAACGAAAGTCACCGGTTCAAGTCTCTCCCTTGGCTTAAAGGTGCCCCTGAGTCCACCCAGCTCTAATGGGGCACCTGACATTAGTTGGGGTAAATAAAGGCGTCTGGGCCTCTGGCCGTGGCCTGTGAACACTTTTTTACTTGCCCAATTGACTTGCCCAACAGACCATGGATAAACATAGGATGCAATAATCTCCTATACAGGAGTGTCTCCAAAATATAACATAAGTTAAGAAACATTTGTTATTGTCATATATTTTTTTTCAATTGATTACCATGAATACAGAATGCTCCCATTTTGAAAACCTGCATCACTGTATTCTAAATACTAAAGACGATAATGTTTGGATTTTTAAATATTTTTTTTGGTTATATGCTGAGTGAAAAGCTTTTGCTTAATGGTGTTTTAGTTGACTGCCTTGTGTCAAATGTGCAGTTTATTTAATTCTGATTTGCTGTAGCAGTTTACTTCAGACAGTACAATTCTAACTATGACTATTCTTTTATCTGCTTCTATTTCCATCTCATTTTGAGCATCACCTTTCATGGGAGCCTTGAACATCAAAGTATGGATTGTGGGTCCTTAAGAAATAGAAGAAGTAGAAGTAGAGACTATAATATGAATATTTGAGATCCCCTGTGTTTTCTTTTAAGGAAACAAAAGACTTAAGGGAATTCAAGTGGTGACACTAAACACGAATCAGTACAGAAATTGTCTACTGAGCATTTCAAACATTGGACACAGAGAACTTCAATGTTAAAAGATAATTCCCCAACATTTCCCCAACTGACTAGCCAGTATTTTATGTTCAATAGTTTTGTTGTTGTAAGTAAGTTGATTTGTGCAATTCAGATAAATGATTTGGAAAGTATCTACATCTATCCACTCTGGATGACCCATCAATAGTGTGTGCCTTAATCCGGGTCCAATCTGGATGACCCATCAGTATTAATACTCTGAATCAATCCACTCCTCATGACCTATCAATGTTATCTGAATCAATCCACTCTCTATTTGACCTATCAATGTTATCTGAATCAATCCACTCCTGATGACCTATCAATATTATCTGAATCAATCCACTCTTTATGACCCATCAATTTTATCTGAATCAATCCACTCCTCATGACCTATCAATGTTATCTGAATCAATCCACTCTTTATGACCTATCAATGTTATCTGAATCAATCCACTCCTGATGACCTATCAATGTTATCTGAATCAATCCACTCTTTATGACCTATCATTTTTATCTGAATCAATCCACTCCTCATGACCTATCAATGTTATCTGAATCAATCCACTCTTTATGACCTATCAATGTTATCTGAATCAATCCACTCCTCATGACCTATCAATGTTATCTGAATCAATCCACTCCTTATGACCTATCAATGTTATCTGAATCAAACTCTCTCTATTTGACCTTTCAATGTTATCTGAATCAATCCACTCTTTATGACCTATCAATGTTATCTGAATCAATCCAATCTCTATTTGACCTATCAATGTTATCTGAATCAATCCACTCCTTATGACCTATCAATCCACTCTCTATTTGACCTATCAATATTATCTGAATCAATCCACTCCTTATGACCTATCAATGTTATCTGAATCAACCCACTCCTTATGACCTATCAATGTTATCTGAATCAATCCACTCCTCATGACCTATCAATGTTATCTGAATCAATCCACTCCTTATGACCTATCAATGTTATCTGAATCAATCCACTCCTGATGACCTATCAATATTATCTGAATCAATCCACTCCTTATGACCTATCAATGTTATCTGAATCAATCCACTCCTGATGACCTATCAATATTATCTGAATCAATCCACTCTTTATGACCTATCAATTTTAACTGAATCAATCCACTCCTCATGACCTATCAATGTTATCTGAATCAATCCACACCTAATGACCTATCAATGTTATCTGAATCAATCCACTCTCTATTTGACCTATCAATGTTATCTGAATCAATCCACTCTTTATGGCCTATCAATGTTATCTGAATCAATCCACTCTCTATTTGACCTATCAATATTATCTGAATCAATCCACTCCTTATGACCTATCAATGTTATCTGAATCAATCCACTCCTGATGACCTATCAATGTTATCTGAATCAATCAACTCTTTATGACCTATCAATGTTATCTGAATCAATCCACTCCTTATGACCTATCAATGTTATCTGAATCAATCCACTCTCTATTTGACCTATCAATGTTATCTGAATCAATCCACTCCTTATGACCTATCAATGTTATCTGAATCAATCCACTCCTAATGACCTATCAATATTATCTGAATCAATCCACTCTCTATTTGACCTATCAATATTATCTGAATCAATCCACTCCTTATGACCTATCAATGTTATCTGAATCAATCCACACCTAATGACCTATCAATGTTATCTGAATCAATCCACTCTCTATTTGACCTATCAATGTTATCTGCATCAATCCACTCCTCATGACCTATCAATATTATCTGAATCAATCCACTCCTTATGACCTATCAATATTATCTGAATCAATCCACTCCTCATGACCTATCAATGTTATCTGAATCAATCCACTCCTCATGACCTATCAATGTTATCTGAATCAATCCACTCCTCATGACCTATCAATATTATCTGAATCAATCCACTCCTAATGACCTATTAATATTATCTGAATCAATCCACTCCTTATGACCTATGAATATTATCTGAATCAATCCACTCCTTATGACCTATCAATGTTATCTGAAATCAATCCACTCCTCATGACCTATCAATGTTATCTGAATCAATCCACTCCTCATGACCTATCAATGTTATATGAATCAATCCACTCCTTATGACCTATCAATTTTATCTGAATCAATCCACTCCTTATGACCTATCAATGTTATCTGAATCAATCCACTCCTCTTGACCTATCAATATTATCTGAATCAATCCACTCCTAATGACCTATCAATATTATCTGAATCAATCCACTCCTCATGACCTATCAATATTATCTGAATCAATCCACTCCTAATGTACTATCAATATTATCTGAATCAATCCACTCCTCATGACCTATCAATGTTATCTGAATCAATACACTCCTAATGACCTATCAATATTATCTGAATCAATCCACTCCTCATGACCTATCAATGTTATCTGAATCAATCCACTCCTTATGACCTATCAATGTTATCTGAATCAATCCACTCTCTATTTGACCTATCAATGTTATCTGAATCAATCCACTCTTTATGACCTATCAATGTTATCTGAATCAATCCAATCTCTATTTGACCTATCAATGTTATCTGAATCAATCCACTCCTTATGACCTATCAATCCACTCTCTATTTGACCTATCAATATTATCTGAATCAATCCACTCCTTATGACCTATCAATGTTATCTGAATCAACCCACTCCTTATGACCTATCAATGTTATCTGAATCAATCCACTCCTCATGACCTATCAATGTTATCTGAATCAATCCACTCCTTATGACCTATCAATGTTATCTGAATCAATCCACTCCTGATGACCTATCAATATTATCTGAATCAATCCACTCCTTATGACCTATCAATGTTATCTGAATCAATCCACTCCTGATGACCTATCAATATTATCTGAATCAATCCACTCTTTATGACCTATCAATTTTAACTGAATCAATCCACTCCTCATGACCTATCAATGTTATCTGAATCAATCCACTCCTTATGACCTATCAATGTTATCTGAATCAATCCACTCCTGATGACCTATCAATATTATCTGAATCAATCCACTCTTTATGACCTATCAATGTTATCTAAATCAATCCACTCTTTATGACCTATCAATGTTATCTGAATCAATCCACTCTCTATTTGACCTATCAATGTTATCTGAATCAATCCACTCTTTATGACCTATCAATGTTATCTGAATCAATCCAATCTCTATTTGACCTATCAATGTTATCTGAATCAATCCACTCCTTATGACCTATCAATGTTATCTGAATCAATCCACTCTCTATTTGACCTATCAATATTATCTGAATCAATCCACTCCTGATGACCTATCAATATTATCTGAATCAAACCACTCTTTATGACCTATCAATTTTAACTGAATCAATCCACTCCTCATGACCTATCAATGTTATCTGAATCAATCCACTCCTTATGACCTATCAATGTTATCTGAATCAATCCACTCCTGATGACCTATCAATATTATCTGAATCAATCCACTCTTTATGACCTATCAATGTTATCTGAATCAATCCACTCTTTATGACCTATCAATGTTATCTGAATCAATCCACTCTCTATTTGACCTATCAATATTATCTGAATCAATCCACTCCTTATGACCTATCAATGTTATCTGAATCAATCCACTCCTGATGACCTATCAATGTTATCTGAATCAATCAACTCTTTATGACCTATCAATGTTATCTGAATCAATCCACTCCTTATGACCTATCAATGTTATCTGAATCAATCCACTCTCTATTTGACCTATCAATGTTATCTGAATCAATCCACTCCTTATGACCTATCAATGTTATCTGAATCAATCCACTCCTAATGACCTATCAATATTATCTGAATCAATCCACTCTCTATTTGACCTATCAATATTATCTGAATCAATCCACTCCTTATGACCTATCAATGTTATCTGAATCAATCCACACCTAATGACCTATCAATGTTATCTGAATCAATCCACTCTCTATTTGACCTATCAATGTTATCTGAATCAATCCACTCCTCATGACCTATCAATATTATCTGAATCAATCCACTCCTTATGACCTATCAATATTATCTGAATCAATCCACTCCTCATGACCTATCAATGTTATCTGAATCAATCCACTCCTCATGACCTATCAATATTATCTGAATCAATCCACTCCTAATGACCTATCAATATTATCTGAATCAATCCACTCCTTATGACCTATCAATATTATCTGAATCAATCCACTCCTTATGACCTATCAATGTTATCTGAATCAATCCACTCCTAATGACCTATCAATATTATCTGAATCAATCCACTCCTCATGACCTATCAATATTATCTGAATCAATCCACTCCTAATGACCTATCAATATTATCTGAATCAATCCACTCCTCATGACCTATCAATATTATCTGAATCAATCCACTCCTCATGACCTATCAATGTTATCGGAATCAATCCACTCCAAATGACCTATCAATATTATCTGAATCAATCCACTCCTCATGACCTATCAATGTTATCTGAATCAATCCACTCCTCATGACCTATCAATGTTATCTGAATCAATCCACTCCTCATGACCTATCAATATGATCTGAATCAATCCACTCCTAATGACCTATCAATGTTATCTGAATCAATCCACTCTTTATGACCTATCAATGTTATCTGAATCAATCCACTACTAATGACCTATCAATGTTATCTGAATCAATGCAATCCTCATGACCTATCAATATTATCTGAATCAATCCACTCCTCATGACCTATTAATATTATCTGAATCAATACACTCTTATGACCTATCAATGTTATCTGAATCAATCCACTCTTTATGACCTATCAATGTTATCTGAATCAATCCACTCTCTATTTGACCTATCAATATTATCAGAATCAATCCACTCCTTATGACCTATCAATGTTATCTGAATCAATTCACTCCTTATGACCTATCAATGTTATCTGAATCAATCCACTCTCTATTTGACCTATCAATGTTATCTGAATCAATCCACTCTCTATTTGACCTATCAATGTTATCTGAATCAATCCACTCTTTATGACCTATCAATGTTATCTGAATCAATCCACTCTTTATGACCTATCAATGTTATCTGAATCAATCCACTCCTTATGACCTATCAATGTTATCTGAATCAATCCACTCTATTTGACCTATCAATGTTATCTGAGCAATCCACTCTTTATGACCTATCAATGTTATCTGAATCAATCCAATCTCTATTTGACATATCAATGTTATCTGAATCAATCCACTCCTTATGACCTATCAATGTTATCTGAATCAATCCACTCTTTATGACCTATCAATGTTATCTGAATCAATCCACTCCTTATGACCTATCAATGTTATCTGAATCAATCCACTCTCTATTTGACCTATCAATGTTATCTGAATCAATCCACTCTTTATGACCTATCAATGTTATCTGAATCAATCCAATCTCTATTTGACCTATCAATGTTATCTGAATCAATCCACTCCTTATGACCTATCAATGTTATCTGAATCAATCCAATCTCTATTTGACCTATCAATATTATCTGAATCAATCCACTCCTTATGACCTATCAATGTTATCTGAATCAACCCACTCCTTATGACCTATCAATGTTATCTGAATTAATCCACTCCTTATGACCTATCAATGTTATCTGAATCAATCCACTCTCTATTTGACCTATCAATGTTATCTGAATCAATCCACTCTCTATTTGACCTATCAATGTTATCTGAATCAATCCACTCTTTATGACCTATCAATGTTATCTGAATCAATCCACTCTTTATGACCTATCAATGTTATCTGAATCAATCCACTCCTTATGACCTATCAATGTTATCTGAATCAATCCACTCTCTATTTGACCTATCAATGTTATCTGAATCAATCCACTCTTTATGACCTATCAATGTTATCTGAATCAATCCACTCCTTATGACCTATCAATGTTATCTGAATCAATCCACTCTCTATTTGACCTATCAATGTTATCTGAATCAATCCACTCTTTATGACCTATCAATGTTATCTGAATCAATCCACTCTCTATTTGACCTATCAATGTTATCTGAATCAATCCACTCTTTATGACCTATCAATGTTATCTGAATCAATCCACTCTTTATGACCTATCAATGTTATCTGAATCAATCCACTCCTTATGACCTATCAACGTTATCTGAATCAATCCACTCTCTATTTGACCTATCAATGTTATCTGAATCAATCCACTCTTTATGACCTATCAATGTTATCTGAATCAATCCAATCTCTATTTGACTTATCAATGTTATCTGAATCAATCCACTCCTTATGACCTATCAATATTATCTGAATCAATCCACTCCTTATGACCTATCAATGTTATCTGAATCAATCCACTCCTTATGACCTATCAATGTTATCTGAATCAATCCACTCTCTATTTGACCTATCAATGTTATCTGAATCAATCCACTCTCTATTTGACCTATCAATGTTATCTGAATCAATCCACTCTCTATGACCTATCAATGTTATCTGAATCAATCCACTCTTTATGACCTATCAATGTTATCTGAATCAATCCACTCCTTATGACCTATCAATGTTATCTGAATCAATCCACTCTCTATTTGACCTATCAATGTTATCTGAATCAATCCACTCTTTATGACCTATCAATGTTATCTGAATCAATCCACTCCTTATGACCTATCAATGTTATCTGAATCAATCCACTCTCTATTTGACCTATCAATGTTATCTGAATCAATCCACTCTTTATGACCTATCAATGTTATCTGAATCAATCCAATCTCTATTTGACCTATCAATGTTATCTGAATCAATCCACTCCTTATGACCTATCAATGTTATCTGAATCAATCCAATCTCTATTTGACCTATCAATATTATCTGAATCAATCCACTCCTTATGACCTATCAATGTTATCTGAATCAACCCACTCCTTATGACCTATCAATGTTATCTGAATTAATCCACTCCTTATGACCTATCAATGTTATCTGAATCAATCCACTCTCTATTTGACCTATCAATGTTATCTGAATCAATCCACTCTCTATTTGACCTATCAGTATTCAATGGCTTTCCTCAGGGAGCTACCCTCAAGGCTGTTCATCGTTTGGCTTTATTTCCCCCAACATTGTTGTGGAGGAGGCTGGGATCAAAGACGACAGCGGCATGCAGGACGTCCAGTACTCAGAGGTATTGTCTTCTAATGACAGGTGATAATATTCTATGGGATTGTATGGATGGAGATTTGGTTTATATGATCGTATGGATAACATTTAAACAAGGTATGAGTTAGCCTTACAGGACGTAACAAAACAGCGAACGTTTCTGCAAAGAGCCTTCCTCAACCAACAAAAAAGGTACACAAATAAAACGAATATATAGAAATAAGAATATAAAAAATAAAATCTCAGCTGCGGTGAAACCCGAAGAGTCAATGATGCAAGAAGGGAAAAGTGTGAGCTTATATAGGAAAGGAAAGAGTGGGTGTGGCAAAATGATTATAGGATCGTATGGGTTGATGTTTGTATGAGGGCGTGCGTGTCCTACAGTTGTAATATTAGTCTATTTCAGTTATAGATAATGGACTATCGTTAATTGATGACCAGTGTGAAAGGTTTTTTTGGTGTCCATGAATTGCGATTTTTTTTGTTATTAAATTTAAATGATTAACTTATGTTAAGATTTTGTGGGTTACCCCTCTTTTTTTATCACTTTGTTTGTATAGTTGTATTGCTTTGTTTTATCTGTTATATTCTATTGTCTGTTAATTTTTGTTATCATTGTGTTTGACTGTTCCAGAAAACCGTGTGCTATCTCTTATATTCTATTGTCTGTTAATTTTTGTTATCATTGTCTTTGACTGTTCCAGAAAACCGTGTGCTATCTCTTATATTCTATTGTCTGTTAATTTTTGTTATCATTGTCTTTGACTGTTCCAGAAAACCTTGTGCTATCTCTTATATTCTATTGTCCGTTAATTTTTTGTTATAATTTTCTTTGACTGGTTCTAGGAAACTTTGGTTGAATTCCTTGAGAAGGGTTCAGATCTGCTGGAAAAAGCTCAAAGATTTGAGATTCTTGGTGACATTTACAAACTGATCATTCCCATTTACGAGAAAACCAGAAACTTTCAGGTATTTGAAATGAAATATTTTTATCATTCCCATTTATGAAAAAACCAGAAACTTTCAGGTATTTGAAATGAAATATTTTTATCATTCCCATTTATGAGAAAACCAGAAACTTTCCGGTATTTGAAATGAAATATTTTTAGAAGTCTTACTTGAAACCTTCGGCTGTAATTTTTAGCAACTTTTAAGCAAGTTTTTTTTTCTTTTAATTCTCCTGAATGAAGGATTTTCGCCGTCCTTCTTGGCAACAGATATAAAAATATGTCTTATATAAGGAGTAGAAGTAACATGTAAGAGTTCATTTGGCCAAAATGTGTATTTATTTTTAATTTTATGTAGGACATAAAATTCATGTCTTCAAGTTAATGGATACATTTTTCTAACTAATTTTTCTACTGACAGTATTTTTTTTTCTTTTGATGAAAAAAGTATTCTCATTTTACAAATTTGCTTGTTACAACAAGTTACTAGGCTGAAGCAATGAAAAGATTAGTGCAGTATGGAATGAGCAATCTTTCACTGTTAGACCTATCAAAGGTCCATGTTTTAAACCCATTCATATCTTGTTATTTTATCTATGCACCAGAAATTAGAGAGAAGCTACCAGTATCTGGCAAAGGCTTACGGGAGTGTCTTGGATGTCATGAAGACTGGCAAGAGACTGCTAGGGAGGTATTACCTGGTCACCCTGTACGGCCCGGTAAGTTCTGCGTTGCACACATTAACATTGGACTGAGATTTCTGACAGATTCATCTTTTGATTCCGTAATATTAAACTTGATATGTGTATGTAATGAAGGAGAGTTTTAACTCCTATTGGTTAAAAAAATAATGCTTTACTTTTAAATTCTGTTTCTGATTAGAAGCTTATCTTAATTTTTAGATTAAAGGGATACAATTTTATTGTTATCAAGGGAGGCGATCTACTGATTTTTTTAAAACTTGGACTACATCCTCAGACATACTTTGAAGATGAAGATAAGAAAGAATACATTTACAAAGAGCCAAAGGTCACAACTTTGACAGAAATCAGAGACAGGCTGCACAAGTTGTTTAATGAGAAATTTGGTCGAGACAACGTCCAGATGATAAATGATTCAAAAAAGGTTGGATTTCCAAACACTATAAACAAGAAGAATTAGTGGGTTGTTATTGTTTTTACATCCATTGACAGGAACAGTTCATGAAATTTTGATGCATGATCCAATTAGTTTCTTTGGTTAAATAAATCCAGATTGACTAGTGCGTTGGTTAAATAAATCCGGATTGACTAGTGCGTTGGTTAAATAAATCCAGATTGACTAGTGCGTTGGTTAAATAAATCCAGATTGACTAGTGCGTTGGTTAAATAAATCCAGATTGACTAGTGCGTTGGTTAAATAAATCCAGATTGACTAGTGCGTTGGTTAAATAAATCCAGATTCACTAGTGCGTTGGTTAAATAAATCCAGATTCACTAGTGCGATGGTTAAATAAATCCAGATTGACCAGGGCTTTGGTTAAATAAATCCAGATTGTCTAGTGCAGGGGTGTCAAAAGTCTGGACCGCGGGCCAAAACCAACCCGCGAAGCAATTGTAACTGGCCCGCTGCCTCATCTGAAATAATTAATTGACTGACGTATAATTTCTGTAACGACATTATATTTATAAGAAAAGTCAAAATTTTTACTTTTACTTTTTTTAATAACGTCAAATGATGGCGAAAATCGATGATGTTTTATTTTTTTTAATAGCGTGGAAATTGATTTTAAAAAACCCGATGAAGTTAAATGACAGCCTACCGTAAAAATCAATGACTTCATTTTTAAACAGAAATATGTGACTTTTTTCGATAGCCTGTGATGAAAGCAATGATGCATCTGACACTATCCAACTTCTTTTTTTTAGAGGAGTTAATGATGATGTGTGTGAGTGAAGAATTACTCGACCTTCAGAGTCTTAAAAACCAAACAAGGGGAAAAGATTTATTTGCTTCCGTTTTTTCTGCTGTCAATTACATTAAACTACCATGAAAAAAAATATCTGGCATTATTACTGATGGTGCTCTAGCCATGACTGGTGACATAGTGGACTAACAACTATGGTTTATAACAAAGTCAGCGAAGAGGGCGGCAAAGCTTTTAAACTTCAATATATCATTCACCAACAAGCTCTTTGTGCCTCACACCTTAGATGTGATTACGTTTTTAAGCCAGTGATAAAAGCTATAAACCTTAATCGTTCTAAAGCCCTGTTTCACCACCAGTTAAGGCAGTTTCTTCTGCACATCCAGGAAGAATACTGCTTGGCATTTTTGGTTGATGTGACAAGACATCTAAACGTTTTTAACACAAAGTGGACAAGGTCGCAATGGAGTGGTAAGCCAAGTATATATAAAGGTCTTTGGGAACAAGCTGGGGAACAAGCTGCAACTTTTTTTAAAGGCAACTGTCTCAAATGCAGTCTAATGCCACACATTTTCCCACACTACTGGAAATCATGACAAATTTTCTAGAAAGAAGCTTTGATGAGCAAAATCAGAGGTAAGTTGAAGATATCACATCCCTGGCTGATGAATTTCAAAGATGCTTTCAGGACTTAACAACTATTGAAAAGTAAATCATGTTTTTGTCTTCACCTTTCTCTGTGGACCCTGATGATGCTCCAGGCAATCTGCAGCTGGAACTCATTGAGTTGCAAAGTGATGCTGAATGTCGCTGCACACAACAACAACTTTCTCTCATTGACTTTTACCGTCAGCTGGATAAAGAGAGATTCCAAGAGATGTGTACATTTGTTTAGAAAATGTTCAGCTTGTTTGGCTCGACATACTTGTGTGAACAGAAATTTTCAGTGTTGAATTTTAGTAAGAACCGTGTGAGGAGGAGAATAAGTGACTCTCACATACGTGATATCATACGTATCAAAACCGATGCATTGAGCCTGACCGTACCTATTTACTGCATTCAAGATTTCAGTTTCACCCTTCACATAAAAATTTTGCAATAAAAACTTCTCAACCAATGTCATTTTTATAATAGTATTTGAATCCGGCCCGCGAATATCTTTATTTCAAGGAATATGGCCCGCCACGCAAAAAGTTTGGACACCCCTGGTCTAGTGATTTGCTTAACTACAGCTAGTGTTTGGGTTTTTAATAAATTCAATTTATAAATCTATTATAAAGTCTTTTGGTCTAAAAGGCTGAAGTTGTGAAATACTTTAATTTAAAATAGTCAGATTTTTGGGTGTGGTTTTTTGGGGAACTTTTTTGTTGAATATAACCCAGTTGTTGCTTGGCGAGATACATTTTAAATTTCAATGTGCTTTATTAATAAGTCAAACTTTTTAAGTCTTTGTTGAAACAAAAATTCATTTTGCTAAATATCCTGTACAAAAGTTTTTCACAAAGCAGGGAAACATATTTAAAGAATTTTTTTTTAAAGTTAATAAAACATTTTTTTATTAACTTTTCAGTTATCAACAAATGAACTAGATCCAAAATATGCTTACATACAAATCATCTACGTGACACCGTACTTTGAGGAAACTGATCTTGCCAACAGAGTGACTGACTTTGAACGTAACAACAATGTGCGCAACTTCATGTACGAGCTCCCCTTCACGAGGTTGGGCAAAGAACAAGGTAGCATAGAGGAGCAGCACAAGCGCAGATTTATTATTACCAGTAGGTTTATTATTACCAGTAGGTTTATTATTACCATTAGGTTTATTATTACCATTAGGTTTATTATTACCATTAGGTTTATTATTACCATTAGGTTTATTATTACCATTAGGTTTATTATTACCATTAGGTTTATTATTACCATTAGGTTTATTATTACCATTAGATTTATTATTACCATTAGGTTTATTATTACCATTAGATTTATTATTACCATTAGGTTTATTATTACCATTAGGTTTATTATTACCATTAGATTTATTATTACCATTAGGTTTATTATTACCATTAGGTTTATTATTACCATTAGGTTTATTATTACCATTAGGTTTATTATTACCAGTAGGTTTATTATTACCATTAGGTTTATTATTACCATTAGGTTTATTATTACCATTAGGTTTATTATTACCAGTAGGTTTATTATTACCATTAGGTTTATTATTACCATTAGATTTATTATTACCATTAGGTTTATTATTACCATTAGGTTTATTATTACCATTAGGTTTATTATAACCAGTAGGTTTATTATTACCATTAGATTTATTATTACCATTAGGTTTATTATTACCATTAGGTTTATTATTACCATTAGGTTTATTATTACCATTAGGTTTATTATTACCATTAGGTTTATTATTACCATTAGGTTTATTATTACCATTAGGTTTATTATTACCATTAGGTTTATTATTACCATTAGGTTTATTATTACCATTAGGTTTATTATTACCATTAGGTTTATTATTACCATTAGGTTTATTATTACCATTAGGTTTATTATTACCATTAGGTTTATTATTACCATTAGGTTTATTATTACCATTAGGTTTATTATTACCATTAGGTTTATTATTACCAGTAGGTTTATTATTACCATTAGGTTTATTATTTATCACTATGTTTATGATTACCAGTAGCTTTATTGAAACCAGTAGGTTTATTGTAACCAGTCTTTTAGAACCTCACTCATTTCCATACGTCTTTCAGAGCTTCACTCATTTCCTTACGTCTTCAGAACCTCACTCATTTCCTTACGTCTTTCAGAACCTCACTCATTTCCTTACGTCTTTCAGAACTTCACTCATTTCCTTATGCCTTTCAGCCGCTCACTCATTCCCTTATGTCAAGAAAAGAATTGAAGTGAAAGAAGGAGGATGGAAGGAGATTGTCCTCACTCCCATTGAGGTGGCCATTGATGAGATGAGGGCAAAGGTCGCAGACCTAAGGGAGGCAATCAACAGCCCAGTTCCTGACAAGATTGGTCTACAGCTTAAGCTTCAGGGAGGAGTCAGCACTCAGGTAAGCTAGGAGTCAGTACTCAGGTAAGATAGGAGTAGGGAGGAGTCAGCACTCAGGTTAGCTAGGAGTAGGGAGGAGTCAGCACTCAGGTAAGCAGGGGTAGGGAGGAGTTATTTACTTCAAATTATGTTTTTTCTGATTAATGCCTGCAGTTATTTTCTTTTGATTAATATCTGATGTTATTTTCTTTCGATTTATACCTGTCGTTATTTTCTTTTAGAAAATGCCTGCTGTTATTTTCTTTTGATGAATCTCTGCTATTTCTTGTGATTAATGTCTGCTGTTATTTTCCCCAGGTAAATGCAGGTCCATTAGCCTATGCTGAGGCCTTCCTGGACCCTGAGAAAATAGCCAAATATCCTGTGGATAAAAGTGACAGACTCAAAGCAGTGTTCAGGTGAGGCATTGTATGGTATTGATTTGTAAGCCACAATATAAGCCACTATGTAGCCACTATGTAATATAACTTGATGTAATGACTAAAGTCTTGTATAAATGCAATATTATTTTTAGAGTTTTTGAAAATCTTTGTTATAATATCAACCAATAAAATATAGATCTCTTAAGTCAAATCTTTAAACTTTAAGTTCAATAGTTTACTAATAGTGATCTGCTGGCACTTCTCAGATCCTTACACATTTACTTCTCAGATGCTTACACATTCACTTCTCAGATGCTTACACATTCACTTCTCAGATGCTTACACATTCACTTCTCAGATGCTTACACATTCACCTCTCAGATGCTTACACATTTACTTCTCAGAGGATACACATTTATTTTTCAGATGCTTTCACATTTACTTCTCAGATGCTTACACATTTACTTCTCAGATGCTTACACATTCACTTCTCAGATCCTTACACATTCACTTCTCAGATGCTTACACATTCACCTCTCAGATGCTTACACATTCACCTCTCAGATGCTTACACATTCACCTCTCAGATGCTTACACATTCACCTCTCAGATGTTTATGCATTCACCTCTCAGATGTTTACACATTTACTTCTCAGATGCTTACACATTTACTTCTCAGATTTACACATTTACTTCTCAGATGGTTACACATTCACTTTTTAGAGACAAAACATTCACTTCTTAGGGACAATGAACTTGATCAAGTTTAGGAGCACATTTTTTAGCTTATCAGTATTATTCAGTGCCTAAGTTGAACGTTTGACACAATATGCTACAACATAAAATTTTCTTTAAATTTTGGCATTTTTAAAATAGGCAATCAGTTGCATAAAAGATACTTTGAAATGATAATTGTTGAAATATGTCTACCACTGGGTAGCAGTTAATTAATATTTTCAAAGCAGAATATTTGGTAGGACATCTACATTTTGTGCACAATTTCAAGAGTTGATGTGTTCAATTCTTGATGTGTTCAATTCTTGATGTGTTCAATTCTTGGGTTTGATTAGGACAATCTCAACACACATGTTTTCAATGTTCTGTTCTTGTGTCAACACACATCTGTTTTCAATGCAATGTTCTGTTCTTGTCTCAAGGGATTTTGTGATGACCTGCAAAGATGCCCTTGACCTCAATGCCAAACTGATCGCCACTGAACAAAAAGAGTACCATGAATCTCTCAAGGCGGGCTTCCAAGAAATAGCTGAAAGGTTGTCCATCCTGCTGGGTGAAAAGGTAGGGTCAAACTGATACCTTCCCTTTAAATTTCTACTGAATTTTCTTATGGTGAGACCAGGTATTATGTCATGGGTAGATAACCTTTCTGAAAAGAGGGCCACATGAAATTTTTGGTTTTTATTATTATTTTTTTTTCAATTTAATTTTTTTTTGTATGGTCTGCATGAAAAATATTTATTTATGTCGGGAGCCTCATCTTCAATTCTTTCAGCCATTGTGGGCCTTAAAAACTGACTTATTCAATTTGGTTGTGACGATGATCATATTTACTTTAAAACATTGAGTTTATTCAAGTAGTTTCAACTACTTTTACCATAAACATTCTACATTTTACAAGCACATAATTCTATCTTCTACACTTCACAGTCTTATATTATACGCATTAGATGTGGCCTACCAACTGCATGTTGTTCACCCTTTGTTTTTATTGAACTCTTTTTACACAGGCTGTCCGTTATGCGGACTGAATGCCCATTTTAACTTTCTTCTAGCCCTGACTGGTTTTAGACACAGTCTAGTTGAAAACATAACATCTTCTACACTTTACTCTGTGATCATTTTTTGTTTAATTGCTCTTAACGGACAGATTTGATGGCCCTGGTCCATTTGGACAGTGCAAAAACTCAAGTTAATTTTCTAAAAATTATTCTTCATTTTCAAGAAACCTTTATTATTTTGCAAAATAAATTTTGCACATTTATCCTCTACTAGTGATAGTAGCAGTAGGTGTACATTTCTTATGATCAGAGAAAAGTGTTATTGATTTGTGTTATCTTCAAACTAATTTTAATAAACTGTGCTGAATTTAAGTCCTTACCTAATCTTTTTAGCTTCTGTCATAATTCACAGTGACACCATTTAGAGATGTATGCTGCCAAAGCCAGAATTATTCATTATTGTATTTATTTATGTCAGATTGTACCACTCCCATTGATACTGCACAGACGTAAGAATAAGTCTGAGCAATGTTCCCTCTTAGTCTGAGGCTCAATGGTCCATGGGGAAATGTTCCCTCTAAGTCTGAGCAATGTTCCCTCTAAGTCTGAGCAATGTTCCTCTAAGTCTGAGCAATGTCCCTCTAAGTGAGCAATGTTCCCTCTAAGTCTGAGCAATGTTCCCTCTAAGTCTGAGCAATGTTCCCTCTAAGTCTGAGCAATGTTCCCTCTAAGTCTGAGCAATGTTCCCATCTAGCATGCTTAAGTCTGAGCAATGTTCCCTCTAAGTCTAAGGTTCATTGGTCCATGTGCAACTGAAAATAAATAGATGTAAAAACAAAGTTTTTGACTATAAATATTATAAATCCCTTATATATGAGACATAACTAAAAGTAGTGATTATGTTTCAACGCGACTTTTAAAGACTGAAACAGAATTATCTCCCCTGGTTCTAAAACCGGGCGTAGGGACGGTAGGTGGTGGGAACATCGACGGTAGGCGTCAACGCGTGAACTGAACTGGCACGTGAAAGAATTATAAAGAAATAGTCGGTTCGGATGTCCGATTAAACTTACAAAGCAAGTTAATATAAGGGATTTAAAAATGACGTCCAAAATTGCACAGTATCTACTTTTTTTTCTGCGTGTGCAATATATGACATCCCACAAACACTGATGTCATATTGTCCTTATCAAAATATGACATCCCACAAACACTGATGTCATATTGTCCTTATAAAAATGTGCTACTCAATAATTCTAAACTTGTGCATGGCGTTGTTCAAATATCTGCTTGACCACACAGCTTAAAGGGAACATTGACTCTGGGTGACCTGTCAAGGGAACATTGACTCTGGGTGGTGACCTGTCAAGGGAGCATTGACTCTGGGTGACCTGTCCCAAAGGGTCAACAGTCAGTATTGACAATTAGTCTGGTGGTAGGAGTTATGATGAAAACCATTTAACTAAACTAGACATAAACTAGACATAGACTAGATATTTAACTAGACATAAACTGGACATAAACTAAATATAGGCTAGACATAAACTAGACATAGACTAGATATTTAACTAGACATAAACTACATATTTAGCTTGACATAAATTAGGCATAGACTAGATATTTAACTGGAAATAGACTAGACATAAACTAGACATTTAACTGGACATAAACTAGACATAGACTAGACTAGATATTTAACTAGACATAAACTAGGCATAGACTAAACATTTAACTTGACATAGACTAGACATAAACTAGATATATAACTGGACATAAACTAGACATTAACTAACATTTAACTGGACATTAACTAGACATTTAACTGGACATAAACTAGACATTTAACTAGACATAAACTAGATATAGGCTAGATATTTAACTAGACATAAACTAATGAGAAATAAACCCACCACCAAATTTACAATAGGTAGTCCTTGGAGATGTCAAACCGAGCCGGCCAGGTAAGCTAGTGCCATGTATATAATACACATGTAGTTTGGGGGCATATAGTCTTTGGACAGGTAGTGTAATGGGCTTACAGTAGAATGACTGAGTCTTGTTAACAATGCCATACAACTTTTATTCCTATTGGCTTATTGACATTAACTCTGTTTGGGTTGTTTTTTTCCTCATTCTACACTGTCTTGCTAGTGAGATTGTATTTTATTTTTAAAGTCTAATTTTGTCTCTCCTTTGGCCTGCACTGTTCTGTACCATCTAAACTTTTACTTTATTGTAGACTGTAGTGTTCACTGTATTTCCTAATCTTAACAATAGCACTGCACAAAATGATCACAAAATGTATGCATCTGTGATTTGTGGTTGTGTGTACGTTGGTTTGGGGCTTGGGAATACGATTGAAAAGATTTAGCTCTCTTCTCAGTCAAGATGAGATGTTATGTTAGATTTAATGGACTAATTGTAGCTTGCAAATCTCGCAATAAATTTTTTGTTCACTCAAAAATACAAAAACAAAAGACATTTTTTTAAAAAAAAACATTTTCATCCAGTTTTTCTCAATAAGAAAATATGTACTTTTTTGGACCTGGAATAACATGAGATCAAAAAAATATGATGAAAGAAAAAAATACAAATAAACTTAAAATGTAATATTAGATGTCCAGCAGAACTTCATCATGATTTATCTGGGTATTATCTGTGTAGTGTAGACTTATCTGGGTATTATTTATTGGTGTTGGTTAATCTGACACAATATAAACATGCCTGACACAATGACAATGTGTCCTCATGTAAAAGTTTGCTAGACACTACTAACAAGGCGTGTCACCAGGGAATTAATTCTGCTTTTGTTTTTTTTTATTTTGCTCTGCGGCATACTTATCTATTTATAATTAAGATTGTTGATTAATCATAATTAGTTTCTTCTTTTTTTTACTTGTACTATCTTTTGTACATTTTTTATCTTTGATTAGTTTTTCAAGCTTAAAATCTATCAGTTACTAGCATGTCATTTATATTAAAGGATACAAATTTATTTGAGAAGATTCAGTCTTAAATTTCATTAAAGAAATATTTTAAAGATTTCCTTAGGAATAGTATGCACAGTTTACAGCTAAGTATAAAAAAAAACCATTTTAATACATTTGAAAACTCAAATAAAAGTTTAATTCTTTGTATTTAACCCCCCCCCTGAGTTTCCTCTTAAATTTAAAATTAAATTCTCACTTATGTAAAGTATTTTGTGGGAGAGCCAATTCCATAAAGAAATTAAATTATTGCTTTGAAATTTATGTCTGTTGTCAACTCTTAAATTATAACAAACCTATAAAAGCCCAATCTTTTCATTAATTTTTTCCCCAGATAGTTCCGCTTGATTGGTTGAATGTTCAGCAGAGGCAGTCTATGACCTTCATTAGTGGCATAACTGGTTCCAGCTCAGCATAATTCAAATCATGTGATCCAGACAGACATTAGAAGGAAACCTGGGCAACTCATGGACATTAGAAGGAAACCTTGACAAGTCATGGACATTAGAAGGAAACCTTGACAAGTCATGGACATGAGAAGGAAACCTTGACAAGTCATGGACATGAGAAGGAAACCTTGACAAGTCAAGGACAGACATGACAGAGTTTCAAGGACACATTATAATACACCTAGATGGTATACAATTGTATAATTAAAATAAATGGAGATGTAAAAATATCAAAAGAAAAAGAAATTTTAATTAATTTTTGCTCTTTATGTCTTTTATGAGACAGAATTATGTCTGTGACATACTTCGTGTAAATCTTTTTTTTAAATATTTGTATCTTTTATAAAAATGTTCATGAAGTAAATGTAATTTTTAAGTGTGTTAAAGTTTAAGTCTAAGTTTATTTGGAGCAAGACGAGGGCTGTGTTTACTTGCGTGTTTGTGAATAATTTATTGAATGGTACTCTCTGTACAAAATGTTAATACACTTAATTGAACTATTATGAAACATTACCCTTTTATTGTTAACTCATGAACAAAATTGGAATTGATTATCCGTGTGCATGTGAACAACTCTGACCCTGGTAACCTTTGACCTACAGTACATGTGTTGTAAGATTGTCATTTGCCATTCAAATAAGAGGACCCACAAGTTTCATAATTACCATCTGTGATAACTATTTCAATAGATTTTGTTGGTTTGTTTTGTTTTTTTTTCAAGATTTGTTTTTAAATTTCTAAAGAAAGATTTTGAAGACTAAATAATACTCTTATCCTCATCAGGGACAAAAATTAATTTGATGCATATGAAAAAAGTATAAAATTTGATGGTGCACAGAAAAATGTCAGTTTCCTTCTCTGTGTTGTGTGGCAGGCAGTATTTTGATGGCAAGGCTAAGAGTGTCCACCAATACCAAAGAGCTCAGTATCTCAAATGGGAACAAATGATTATGGATCTCACTCAAATTTAAATATTACATTTTTTTTAAAAATATTTTCCTATGATCTTTGTGTTTATTTTTTTCCCCCAGTTTAATCAAAGTATATTCATGGTTCCTCTGTTTAGGAATTCCCTGATTTTCCCTTAAGTAGGAATAGGTATGAATTCCAATAGGTGTGATTTCCTATAGGTATGATTTCCACCTTAATATCTGCTGATCAAATCGTCCCATTTTCACTTTGATGTGTTGTCCACTTTGGAGTAGGCTTCAGGCTTCAGGTCACGTGACCACACATTTGATGCACATAGGCTTCAGGTCACGTGACCACACATTTGATGCACATTTAGAAAATTATCTTGAGGACAACTGTGACAATGGCTCTAATAATGTTTTTATTCAATGTTGCCATTAAGTTTTAATATAAAACAAGTTTATTTTTATCAACGTTCTCATGTTGGCCTTCCCCTTGTTCATTGAAGAACATCCAATTGTAACATGACACGACACAGAAATTGTTATTGTGAGTGAGTGCAGGCTGCTCAAAGTTGGTTTTATCAGCACTCGTGTGCTGAGTGCTCTGGGTCAGGTGGATTGTTTCAGTTTGCCAGGATTGTTTCAGTTTGTCAGGATTGTTTCAGTTTATCAGGATTGTTTCAGTTTGTCAGGATTATTTCAGTGTGCCAGGATTGTTTCAGTTTGCCAAGCTGAGGGAAAATCAAAATTTCATTTTTTTGATGTTGTGAGCTCAAACAAAATTATTTACCTATAAACTTTTTTTTTAATGTTAAATAGAGAGGGAGTTGTCTTAACTATTACAGATGCTCCTTCTCTACAGAAGATTATTGCGTCCTATGCTAATCCATGTATGCCATAACAACCAAAAGCTGCAGTGAAGCTGGGTTTTAATCCAAGTTTATTAGGTTTATTTTTAAGTTGGGTGAAAATTAATATACGGTACTTTGTTTTATGATTCGTGCTATTGTTTTCTGATTCATGCTATTGTTTTCTGATTCATGCTATTGTTTTCTGATTCATGCTATTGTTTTCTGATTCATGCTATTGTTTTCTGATTCATGCTATTGTTTTCATTTTTGTTTTGTTGCCGGCTCAGTGGTTTGTGAACATTTGGATGCAATTATGAAGTCTGATATGAAGAAAATTCTGGAGACTGTAGGTAATGTAAACTTGAGATTGTCATGGCCTGTGGCCTGTACTTAATGTAGGAATAGTGGCTGAGTTTTTTGTCTGTCAAATGATCGGTCCTCAGCGCTTGATCTGGTCCTACTTGATATGGTGACTGAGTTTGGTCTTAAGTTGGAATGGTGACTGAGTTTGGTCTAAAGTTGAAATGGTGACTGAGTTTGGTCTAAAGTTGAAATGGTGACTGAGTTTGGTCTAAAGTTGAAATGGTGACTGAGTTTGGTCTAAAGTTGCAATGGTGACTGAGTTTGGTCTAAATCCGGAATAGTGACCGAGTTAGTCTCATGTTCCCTTTTGGTTCACAGGTTGACACAAAGTCTGGATTCAGACAGAAGGTTCTAAGTTTGTCCCTTGCATTTCTTGTCAATTACTGAACTCACTGGACAGTTTTTGTAATGGTTGAAACGAAAAATGAAATAAGATGGTGTACAAAAGACTATAACGAGGTTGTTGCCCCCAAAGTTCATGTAGATTGATAGGATAATTTCAGCCTTGAATTTGTTCATGTTTATCTGTACAATAATTTCAGTCTTGAATTTGTTCATTCCACCCCATGCCAAAAAGCCTGACTGTGTTAATTCCCTTTTACTGCTCTCTCTCTCTCTCTCTACTTTGCCAATCATGTTTCAAGTTTCCAATGTAGAGAGTTTTTTTTCTTCTAGTGGGGCAAATGATCTTTCAATCTAACTTCTCAGTTTTATCTTATCTGTTACAGACACTCCTTCTATACAGAAGATTATACAGTTTTAAGATATTATTATTCATGAATTAAGTTCAAAGTTGCAGATAGTGGGTAGAGATGGGTTAAATAGCACACCTCATTTTCATACAGTGGGTAGAGATGGGTTAAATAGCACACCTCATTTTCATACAGTGGGTAGAGATGGGTTAAATAGCACACCTCATTTTCATACAGTGGGTGTAGATGGGTTAAATAGCACACCTCATTTTCATACAGTGGGTGGAGATGGGTTAAATAGCACACCTCATTTTCATACAGTGGGTAGAGATGGGTTAAATAGCACACCTCATTTTCATACAGTGGGTGTAGATGGGTTAAATAGCACACCTCATTTTCATACAGTGGGTAGAGATGGGTTAAATAGCACACCTCATTTTCATAAATAATGTTATCTGTTTTTTCATTTTTTTTCAGATCATTTTTTTCTCCTCTTCCAAAATGTTTGACGTGTTCCTTGACTAATCTTAACTTTCTTTATCATTTCGGCTTTATTTTTGGTTGTTGTTTTTTTTTGTGGGGGAGGGGGGGGTAATCTCCTATCCCCAATTAATCTCGGCTGCTTCACGTCACAGACATTTTAAAAATATTTTAAGAAAGGTTCAGCCTAAAGGGGTTTGTTTTAACTTCTTTATATCTTATTATTATTATTATTATGGTTAAAAACAAAGTTAAGTTACAAACAATTATATGTTTTTATTGTTATGGTAAAAACGCAGTTGAATTACAAACAATGAAAACAACCGACTTTATTGTACATACAGCTTGAAATACTTGCCTTGAAATATTGTATAATTTATTACTGGTGAGTTCTTTTCTGCATATGAGTTTATGTAACATATGAGTTTATGCAACATGTGAGGTTTCGTAACGTCTAATTTCAGTTGTAATATCCCGTAGTCCAACCCAATAAACAAGGAAATGTATGAATAAGATCAGGTATGTGAGAATTTATTATTGATATTTTTAATTGATTTTTGAACTAATCAGCTTTTATTGTCATATGTGATGTGACATACAGAAATATGTTTACATCAGCTTAGCCATGTGTTGTATTATTGTATACAAAAATTATTCATATGCTGACCTACTTAACGTATCATTTTATTATTGATATGTCTCATCCATACACTAATATTTAAGAATTTTTGTCAAACAACAATTCATTAAAAATGTGCACCTTAAGAAAAGAAACAAAAACACAATTATTATTTGTGGGCAATATATGAGAACCTGGGGGCTCTTCCGGGTATAGAGATTAAAAAGTTCTACACTCGTAATAGAACGGCAAACATTTCTCAGGAAAATGATTTGATACAATGTAGTTTAAAATTGTGTTATTTTGACTCCCTAACTCTCATCTTTCCAATTTTGAACACATCTTTTTGATAAATAGAAGCATGTAGATCATCAACATGACATAATATTTTAAATGAGTACAAAAGTAAATTATGTCTGAAAATCTAACTTTGTACAGGTATATTAATGAAGCATAATCAATTCTGAAAAGAAGAAAAAATGTGTATTATTGAAGATTTAATGACAGTGGACTGCAAACATTGGCTGAACAAAATATAGCACTTCAAATAATTGTCATGATGTTGTTTTTTTCCCCCACTGATTTCTTATGACACTACTGCTAGGTGTTTGGATCTTTCAGCTGTGCCTTTGACCTATACACATAACTATATACTCATTTTGTGTTAGCCTTTATATTTTAATGACCGACCGTCTGTGTTAGTAACCGTTGGATGCCTGACTTTCTACACACCGTCTTTAGAATAAATGGCTTGTACAATAATTGTAACACACAGAACAAACTTTCAACTGTTCTTATTTTATCAATGTGGATATTTCATGTAGCTGTTTACTTAGCCAAAAAATGCGTTGTTCTTATGATCTGAATTAATCTGTTTTGATTCTTGTTTGCTTGTCTTTACGTACAGTGTTTGATGGATTATTATTAAATATTAAACATTTATCAATCAATATTTTATATTCTGATTTTTGCATTACATGCACTGGAGTACCGCATGACAGCATCAGCACCCTGCACTAATTCACTTTAACTCTAGTCAGAGCTAGATTTCAAGCCATTGTCTGCCCTTCTGCCTGATCACACACACAGGGCACTGTCGCTACTGCTGGCTGTGACAGTGGGCATGTTGAAACTCAGGGCCGTGGGCATGGTAAAACTGAGGGCCGCGGGCACGTTCTCCTATGTATAATGTGGCCCTGTCTCTAGTATCGTGTATTGTAGAATCAAAGATAAATCTATTTGCAAATGCATGTATACCTCCAGGTAAGACTGTTCATAATTCAGCACCTAGTACATTGTTTGTTTCTGGCCCTGAGTTGCCTCTCTTTGCACCCACTATTTGTTTGTTCAGTCTACCCTCAGGGTGAAAAGGTGCTAAATGATCTATTTATATAATTATATTAACAAACATTTTCATCTTGTTATGTGTTATAACAATATAATTCTTTGCATTTTCACAAGTGTTATTTTTTTGTGTATGTTTGTATTTTTTATTTTTAAATAGATTTTAAAAGACGAAAGATGATGGGTAATAATTCAACAAAATAAATACACTGTAATCATAACAGAAATCAAACATTAAAAAGATATTTTTTCTTAACAAATTACCCTATGTAAAAAGGATGCACTGAAAGAAGAATATTTTTCTTATAAAATTGCAATGCTTTATGTCAAGATAAACTTTTCAGTAGTAGAGAGGAGCACTTTCCGTAGACACAAATTAATTATCAATTATTTCGACTAATGTTTCTAGGCGTACAAAATCATGGGTCAAAGGCTAACTGGACCTGGGAAAAGTGGTTCAAAAATGGTAAAGATTATCTGCTTGTCACTAACCTCCCTTTTAAACTGGAAGCAGTGAGGATAATTTGTAAGTTATCCACATGGAAGTCTAAACACAAGCTATCCACATGGAAATCTAAACACAAGCTATCCACATGGAAGTCTAAACACAAGCTATCCACATGGAAGTCTAAACACAAGCTATCCACACGGAAGTCTAAGCATGTCAACAAATGAAAACACAAACTTGACAAGCACATTGACAAAACACAGAGTTAAAAGAAATAAGGCCACTGGAAAGGGACGCCAAAGTAATGTAACATGTAATGAAATAATTAACGTTTTGGGGGAAAAGATACTTAAACAACTTTGAAGGATGTTCTTTCTAACTAAAACCATCTTTAGATTTCATAACAAAACACGAAGAAAAAAAACTTTTTAAATTTCTCAATTAATGTACTTTTTCTATGCTTAAATCATTTTGATCATTCCTTAAGAAACAAAAAGTTTTAAAACCCTAAACATATTCTGGTATATTCACTTCACACGCAGGCTTGAATGCAGTCCCTCTATATCATTATATAAACCAAAAAATGCTTCTTTTCAATTTCATTCATGGACTACATCCTTAGAGAGTTAACAGACTAATAAAGTTTTATGTTTATTATTGAATACTTTTTATTTTAGCCATTTGGCATAAACAAACTGGACACTCTAAAGTTCATCCATTTCATCTAACATATTCAGTGTTTGTAAATACATAAGTATTGGCCTGTTAATGCCAATATAAGTATTAGCCTCTTAGGCCAATATAAGTATAAGCCTCTTAGGCCAATATAAGTATTAGTATTACCTGAAGGCGATCAGACGTTTGTCATGTTAATATTATTTGTCTAATGGTAAAAGTTATTAGAAGTCATTAAGTATCGTGTAAAAATTGAGATTTTGATTAAAACGAAAGAATTCCTTCAACTTAAGGTTACAAGAAAGTTAGTGTGTAATTTACATAATTTTTAACAAAAACTCTTTTCATTTCTGATATTTGTAAAAAAAAATATTTAAAAATTAACATTCTTGCGGCTTGCCCTTTGCGCTATTATTTTCACAGTTTTCTCTTTGGGGCTGTCCATAAATGACGTCACGCACCTAGGGGGGTCACACTTTTGTGACGATGCATGACGAGGGGGAGGGAGGGGGGGTTGAAGAAATGTGACGTCACATCAAAAGGGTAACTTTAAATAAAACTTCCACTGAAATATTTGGTCGCTTACAATTTATTTAATGACTTTTTTTTCTTTTTTTTTAAAAATCAGTGCTTCTCAATGTGCCGGTCGGTAGGCCATCAGACGCTGGTTGGCGTAAGGGGCCGTCCATAAATGACGTCACGCACCTAGGGGGGAGGGGGGTCACACTTTTGTGACGAGGGGGGGGTTGAAGAAATGTGACGTCACATCAAAATTTGCAACTTTAAATAAAACTTCCACTTACTATTTGATCGCTTGCAATTTATTTAATGGCTTTTAAAAAAAATAAAAACATAAAAATTTTAATTCTATTTTTTTTTAAAAATCAGTGCTTCTCAATGTGCCAGTCAGTAGGCCATAAGACGCTGGTTGGCGTAAGCTATCAAAACACGAAAATTAAATCTAATTATAATCCTTAAGTTTGAGAACCCACTAGATAACGTATGAAATTGCGTCGTTTGATGTTGACATCAAAGCATTTGTGATGTAACCGCTGCTCCCTTTGCTTCTCTCACGGCAGGAGTCGGCGAACATTTTTGCCCGTTATCCCAAAATATACAAGTTTATGTGTGCGTTACTTCCCCAACCCACAGACTCTAGGTCCTGCTCACATGACTCTGGGATTTAGGGGAGCGTCGTTAGCCGAAAATGCTACTGGTGAGTTTTACAAGCATGACAAGTGTCTAAAAATGATCTGAATAGGATTATGTGTAGATATTTTAAGTCAAAACAACACGGAATATCCTTTTTCTTTTTTTATAAAAAAAAGGGGGGGGGGTGATCTATTGATAGAATTATAAACTTTTTTGATGTAATTGTTCGATTGGTTTTTGGTCAAAAGCCCCTGGCCATTCTAGATATAATGATAAATGAGCCCATTTAAAATTAGTCAAATTAGTCACTCGTGTCAATATAAATGAAAGTAGGGTGGATTTACGTGTATTCGTATAGTATGTAGGTAATAAATCTACATAGTTGTCACATTTAAAAAAAATTAATTTACTGGAATTAGCCGGTTCAATAATGGGCATATGTTCCAAGCGTACAAGTACACGTGGCGTATTTTAATATATCTAGTGGATTGTAGTTGATGTTATGTGTCCCAAATGAGTCTGCATTACCCCCAAGAATTCCCTTTTGACCCCAGATGAGGTTATTTACCCTTGTTCGCCGACCTCTTTCTTACGGGATGCCCATCAGTCAATTGAGGGATTTTTAAAAAAAATACATTTTAAAAATACTATTTTTAAATATTTTGAAAAAGACAAAGACAATAACCTTGATGATTAATAGTCAATGTTTAATTTGTATGCATTAAAATAAAATATAATCTAAGGATGTTAACACAGTTCGTTTTCTGAAGGCCGGTTAAAAGTTTTTAAAAAATTCTTCACACGGGACGGGTTACGATATTACAATGTAGATCTTCACTAAATAAATAATAAATACTTGATAAAAAATTGATTTGAAACATACTTATTTTCAAATGGAAAATAAGTTCTTTATTTTTTTAGTCAAACTTTTTGTGACGACGCGTGACGAGGGGGAGGGAGGGGGGCAAAAATCGGTCAAAATTGCGTGACGTCATTTATGGACGGCCCCTAAGCTATCAAGACACGAAAATCTAATTATAATCCTTAAGTTTGAGAAACCCCAATATAACGTATGAAATTGTTACCCTGCTTCGTTTGATGTTGACATCAAAGTATTTGTGACGTAACCGCAGCTCCGCTTGGTTCTCTCACGGCAGGCAACTTTTTTGCCCGTTACCCCAAAATATACAAGTTTATGTGTGCGTTAAGCCCCCCCCCCAAACCCCCAGACTCTAGGTCCTGCTCACATGACTCAGGGATTTGGGGGAGCGTCGTTAGCCCCCCCCTCCCCAGAAAATGCTACTGGTGAGTTTTACAAGCATGACAAGTGTCTAAAAATGATCTGAATAGGATTATGTGTAGATATTTTAAGTCAAAACGACACGGAATATCATTTTTCTTTAAAATGGGAGGGGGGATCTATTTGATAGAATTATAAACGTTTTAAGTTTGATATAATTGTTCGATTGGTTGTGGTAAAAAGTCCCTGGCCATTCTAGATATAATGATAAATGAGCCAATTTAAAATTAGTCAAGTATTCATTAATTTTATTGAATGCATCAAATTCTTGACATCGCAATTCGAGAGGAGCACAAAACAACTTTTCTTCTTAGCTCAGTTTTAAGGCATTAATTTTAAATATCACAGAAAGGATTCAAGTCATGTGGATTAAGATTAGGCCTATTGTCACTCGTGTCAATATAAATGAAGTTATGGTGGATTTAGGTTTATTCGTATAGTACGTAGGTAAGAAATCTACATAGTTGTCACATTTTTAAAAATGCATTTTCTGGAAGGAACCGGTTCAATAATGGGCATATGTTCCAAGCGTACACGTACACTTGACGTATTTTAATATATCTAGTGTATTGTTGTGGATGTTATATGTCCCGAATGAGTCTGGATTACCCCCAAGAATTCCCTTTTGACCCCAGATTAGGTTATTTGCCCCAGTTCCTCGACCCCTTTCTAACGGGATGCCCGTCAGTCAATTGAGGGATTTTTTAAAAAAATACATTTTAAAAATACTATTTTTAAATATTTTGAAAAAGACAAAGACAATAACCTTGATGATTAATAGTCAATGTTTAATTTGTATGCATTAAAATAAAATATAATCTAAGGATGTTAACACAGTTCGTTTTCTGAAGGCCGGTTAAACGTTTTTAAAAAATGCTTCACGCAGGTTACGATATTACAATGCAGACCTTCACTAAATAAATAATAAATGCTTAAATTACAATAAAAGTGATTTGAAACATACTTATTTTTCAAATAAAAAAAATAAGTGTTTTGTTTTTTGTTGTTTTTTTTTGGGGGGGGGGAGTCAAAGCGTTGTGACGTATTTTTAGAGGGGGGGGGTCTAACTTTTTGTGACGACGCATGACGAGGGGGGAGGGGGTCAAAAATCGGCCAAAATCGCGTGACGTCATTTATGGAGGGCCCCTTTGGTGCGTAATAAATTTGTGCCATTTTATTTTTAAAAAATATTTGTCTAATTCAACGGTTTTCAAACTGCGGCTCCCAAGCCGCATGCGGCTCTTCTATATTCACACTGCAGCTCGCGTATGAGTAGGCTATAAGTTAGCACAGTCGAACTTCAGCACAACGACTCTCTGAAGAGTATAGAGCAGCGGTGGGGAAACTTTTTTGTCTGTGAGAGCCATCAACACCACATATTTTGAAAAGTAATTCTTTGAGAGCCATAGTAAAAGTAAAAATTCAAGTAATGTGTAATGTGTGCATTGTGTGTAATTTCAACACTAAAAGAACAATAATTATGTCTTATCATTGTTTTGCTGTTTTTTTTATATGCAATTAATATGTAGATCAAAGGAGTCTGAATAAACTGTGTTGTTGTTTTTTTAAATAATCGAACATTTGTCTGAGAGCCAGATGCAGCCATCAATAGAGCCACATTTGGCTCGCGAGCCATAGTTTCCCGACCCCTGGTATAGAGTATAGAGGCTTATGGCGACTGTGGGGTTAAATAGAATCGATAAAAGGTGACGTACAGTTGATCTCTCAACTGATTGTTTAATCTACGACTTATTAACAGTAGTAGATTAAACTTAATGCAAGTGAACCTGAAAATCCTTAATTAATTTGTGCTGCAAATTGCGAATTCAACATGTCATGTTAATTTCTTTTGAATTTGAAGCAGGAATGACAATTTAAAGGCCATTTTTTAAATTAATTTTTAGTCATTGTTCCACATGCGTTTTGAAACAGACGGTTGATTTATTGGTGATGTTTTTTTTAAAATTTGGTTTAATTATTTCTTTATTTTTAAATCCTTTATATTAACTCGTGGTGTCTGCGGCCGACCTTGCTTGCTTGCTTGCTTGTCGCCAAAACTTTTGATCGATTTTTAACCCACTTGCTCGCAAGATAGCGAGCTGAAATTTTGCAGGCAGTTTCGTACCGATGATAAAAACAATGTATCAAACTTTCAGATCGATCGCATGTACCGTAATTAAATTATTGATTTTTTAGATCATTTTATTTATTCCTATGTATCATGCTATTTTTTGAGATAGAGCGTCGCGGTGCGTATTATATTGAACAACCTTTCTGTCGCGCAATAAGGTGCGTATTTTACTGACAACACTTTTTATAAACCTATTCCTGATCGGTGCGCATTATATTAAACACGTTTTACGACACAACTGCAATTTTGTATTTTTGGATGGTCTGGCGCTGCGTGTTATAATGAACATTCTTTTAGTTACGTCTCATACGTAAAGGATTTATAGTCAAAAACTTTGGTTTTTTACGGGTTGTTTTTATTCATAAACAAAATTTGGTGTGGGGTTATGGAATATAATTTAAAAAATATGATGTCTTATCGAAAAACGGGATCCAAGAGAGAATTGCATTCCTTTTTGAAATTATACCAATTGCATAAAAGCCGTAAATTTAAATCGTAAAATATAGCGAAAAATTATGTAAAATTGTATCATTTCCATATTGAAACTCCTATAAAAACGTTCAAAAGGTAGAGTTATTTTTGATGCAGTACTTCATTACAAGCCGGACAAAATCAGCAACCGGAAACTGTGGCAGCGGACAAAGCAGAATCCAATTGAGGAAGAGATTCCCCAGAAGCGGTGGAGGTGGATTGGTCATCCCCTAAGAAAACCTGCCTCCAATACAACAAGGCAAGCCCTGAAATGGAACCCCAAGGGAAAGCGAAAAAGAGGCTGTCCAAGAAATACTTGGCGCCGAGAATTGGAGGCAGACATTGAGAGAATTGGCCATGACTGGACGATCCTGGAGAGGCTGGCCCAGGATAGAAAGGCCTGGAGGTCTCTCGTAGGTGGCCTATGCCCTTGAAGGATTCGCAGACGCCGACGATGATCGGTGGATGGCCCTCATGGATGAGAAGGCTCAACAGCAACAACATTATTACAAGACTTTGTTATAAGCGGCAATCTTCCTATTATATTTAATTGTCTAAATACGGTGCGCAGATTTTCTTGAAGCCTTTTTAAATACCACTTCTTTTGATTCTTTAAAGTCTTTTAGAAACTATTTTTCTTTTATAACTTTATAATTTAGTTTATTGGCGCTACGGGGTAAGTAGCAGTAGCCTGTTTGAGAGGATAAGTGCTTCAAGTTATTTATTTAATAGATGCTGTTACAAATATTGTATTACAGTGGTACCTCGAGATACGAAATTCATCTGTTCCGGGGTGCCTTTCGTATCTTGATCTTTCGTATTTCGAACAAAGATTTACATGTAAAATACCAAATCCGTTCCAAGCCACACAGAAACAACACTAAAAATGGAAAATATAATGGTAAACTATACAAAACAAAACAAAGTAGGATACTTCAATGCTTAAAAGTATACATTATTAAAAATAATAATTATAATAATAATTTTTAAAAAAATTAAAAAATGAAAACAGAATAAAATAAATGAAAAATAAAATGTATATAAAAAAACTCGTAAAAACAAAGTTTAAGAACATACATGCCTTATATATGAGACATAACTAACAGTATTGATTATTTTCATAACCCTATGGGGGGGGGGACCCGGGACCCGAGCTCAGCATGACACGTAAAATGTAAACAAAAGCACGCCGGTGTTTCGATGGGTCGCGTCAAAGCGTCAACTCAAACTTTCACGTGGGGAAAAAAAACAATAACAAACCGTGAATTTGAATTACATACGTTATATAAGGATAAACTAAAAATGCATTAATTTAATTACGGTACGATCGATCGATCTGAAATTTTGATACGATGCATTGTTAGGTGAGATGGGCCCGTGTGCCAAATTTCAGCTCGATCGGATCACGGTAAGTGGGTCATTTTATGACTTTTTTTATTTTTGCGCCGCGCCCAAGACAGAGAGAGAGAGAGAGAGATGACGACAGAGAGAGAGACGGCCGTGAAGTTAATATACGGGATTTAAAAATGTAACTTTTACCTTTCGAGTAAGGCGATTAATTATTAATTTCTTTGAATCCATGGCCATAAAAATACGCTTTTCCAAAGATTTCACCAAAATATTCAGGAATTTAGGGCAACAACAACAAACGAACTACACCGTAAATAAAGCATGACAAGCACGAACACACAGCAGTAGGGCTGGAATTGACCAATAGGAGAGCAGAACTGTTAGTTGCACGTTAAATGACGTCACGTTATTTCCAGTGTTGTCAGGTGTGCGTTTTTTCGCATCTTGGAAATAAAAAATTCTTACAGTGGTCTATCGTATCTTGGATTTTTCTTATCTTGAAGCATTCGTATCTAGAGGCACCACTGTACTTAAAATTGTTTTACGATGCAGTGTCGTAAATATATACGCTTTCTGAGTGACGAGGGTGGTAGATCGTTTTATAAACTGTCAATTTTATTATGTTTATATTTATATAGTGCATGTGGCATGTGGGAATGAAATTGTGAATTTAGTTTTTATGGTAGTCAAAATTCATAAATAAATTTAAAAAATAACTTTTAAATAGTGAGGGAATTTTATACGGGCAAGGCACTGCTTTAAGTGAAAATACATATTTTTTTTTAAATTTAAATTTTTAATATTTTTTTTGCTTTTGGTTTGTTGCTATTTTTTTAAAGGAAGTTTCAGATTTAAAATTTAAACCAAGAATATTTCATGTTTATACTTTATATATGATTGGATATCTCCTTAATATGTATATTTCAAATGTTCTTGATTCATTTATTTTTGTGTGTCTTTTTAAAATCCTTTATATTAACTCGTGGTGTCTGCTTGCTTGCCGAAAAAAACTTTGGATCGATTTTTAACCCAACTTCCCCGTATGCTGGAGAGCTGAAATTTTGCAGGCAGACAGTGGCGATGATAAAAATGATCTATCAAAATTTCAGATCGATCGAATGTACTGTATTTAAAGTAATGCATCTTTAGATTATCTCTATTTATCTCTACGTAGCTTGTTAATTATTGTGCTAGTGTCGTGATGCGTATTATATTGAACAATCTTTCCTGTCGTGCGGTAAGGTGCGTATTATATTGACGATACTTTTTAAAAATATATTCCCGATCGGTGCGCATTAAATTAAACATGTTTTACGAGACATATCTAAAATTTTAGATTGTCTTGCGCTGCGTATTATAATGAACATTCTTTTGCTTATGTCCCGTATATAAATGATTTATAGTCACCCATGTCTGATGGTAGTCTCTGAAGAATGATTATATTGACTGTAAGGCATCAAGTGATTCCAATATTGCAAGTCCAGTGTCAAGAAGAAGTATCTAATTAATAATTTAAATAATAAATTAATGATTTACCCAATAAGCATGTTATTCCATATGGAATTAAACTGCACTTGTTTATTCATTAAGGTTGGCTAGGAGGCTACTAAGACATTGTAATGTATTACAATCTTAATTTGATTTAATGAATTATTATTTTCTATTTCTGTCTAGAATAATAAAATACAGGCATATAGGTACATATAGGAAAGGGTCTCTTTCTTTTTATTTTCAAAATTGTGATAATTGGAATGACACCTTCTTGTAAAATTTGTCAGACCATTTTTTGGTGTGTTCAGTATGTGAATTGTATTATTTGTTTCTGATATATTGTAATTTTTATTATTGCTGCATTTGCTCGTGCAATGCTTTCTATATGTGGTCATAACTTTTAACTACTTTCTGAAGTGGTCTACTTTGTATAAATATCTTTGTCTAAATCTTTGCATTTACATTGTTGTTATAAATGTTTTTTCTTTCTTTTTTTTCTGATTGTAAATATGTAATCCATTATTTTAGTGTTACTTATGAATACTTGATTTTGATAAATGTTTAATATCATATTGTGTTACAATTGATAATTTTATAATAAATATCTTTGTAATTTGACATACTGATTATCAGTTTCATCAGTCCCGTGACGGTTGCGGTCGTTGGGGGGAGCGCATGGACACATCAACAGACAACGATCTCCACATCGCCTATCTGAGCGGCGGCCAGTAATTCGTTCAATCTCATCCCTGTCCAGTCATGGTATAAATTTTGTGTATTGATTTGTTTAAAAACATATTTCTGACTGAGTGTAACCAAATACTAATTTATGACTATTAAGTACTTTCAGCATTAAGATCTTCAATTTGTGACATACAATTGTCAAATAAATGAAGCTGGAAAAAATTTTTATCATGGCATTCATGGCCAAATATTTAGAATTACTGTGAGTATAAAAGAATTAGACAAAGAGCAAAAGAAGAAAAGGAACAGAAAATATTGCTCAAAGTAATGAGAATTTCAAATTGCCAGAAAGGAAAAAGAAAGAATCTTTGCATACACAATATGGAGCAGTAATAGCTAAGGTCAGTCTGTATTTATCAGCAGATCAAAGGAAGAAAGACTATAATTACTCAAGGAGCATCCTACTTAATATGCTTTGGGAAATCTGTAGATGAGAATTTTCTTAATGTTAACATTAGACATCAAAACTGATCCAACCAAAATAATATTTAATATCAGGGATAATTTAAATGAATGGTTAGAGTTATCTGAAGATGGGAGTCCAAATGCAACAAGGCCCTCACTGCCCTGCATTAAATATAATAAACCCATCATTAAATCAAGTCCAAGACATCCAACAGGAAAAGAGATGATATTAAACTGCATTAAACACGTCTAAGATTTATCATTTTCTGGAGCAAAATACTCACACATATTTACTATATAATATATTGCTTATTAGAAACCTTGCTTTTTAAAAAAATATTAATCAAAACTTTGAATAGCAGCACTGACTGACAAATAACTCTACTCTACTAATACTGACAAATAACTCTACTTACTATTATTGGTGACTGAAATGTTAAAGTACTCTTGAAGTATTTTAGTGCATATATTATTAATTGAATACCTTTACATAGATCCTGTGGTATAAGATAATTGAATACCTTTACATAGCTCCTGTGGTGTAAGATAATTGAATACCTTTACATAGATCCTGTGGTGTAAGATAATTGAATACCTTTACATAGATCCTGTGGTGTAAGATAATTGAATACCTTTACATAGATCCTGTGGTATAAGATAATTGAATACCTTTACATAGATCCTGTGGTATAAGATAATTGAATACCTTTACATAGATCCTGTGGTATAAGATAATTGAATACCTTTACATAGATCCTGTGGTATAAGTATAAGATATCCTAAATAATTTCATTAATGCTGAAATGGATTTTAAACCTTTTAAAAGCATAATGAACTGGTGAAAAGCGATTAGTTTGACTTAGAATTGCAGCTGCAAATATTTCTATCTACCTTAGCAATTCAATAATTCGACCATTGGCATTCACCATAAATAATACAAGTTTTTCTATTTCACACAGCAGGTGGTCAGACTCTACTTTCATTTCCCATTTTAGACATTAAAATATTCCAATTGAAGTTTAATTAAATTAACATTCTTGCAACAATTGTTTTAAATGCAGTTTTGTATACTGGTGTTGTTCTTACATCATGCTGGATGTGGTGTTAATGCACCATTACACTTCAGATTCTGTATAAACTATCGGTAACTCCTTTTCAGACCATCAGGTTTTTTTTGGTAAGAAATTGTGCTTTACGTGCTGTTTGCATTATTAGAGTCAATAATTTAAACAGGGCAAAGTTGATTTATGCAATATCTGCAACAGGTCTTCCAGTGGATGTCTTTGTCTTAATTCAAGACAAATATCCTGAAATAATACGCTTCCGATGTTTTATTGAATTTTTATTGGATCATAATCTGCAGGAGCAATTTTTTAAAACACAAAAAAAGTTCTTTCATGAAAATGACAATAAATGTAAGAGCTTACATTTGAAAGTTTCCCACGCTGCTAATACATAATATATATATACATGATATACTGTTCCTTTAAGGAGTTTTACACAAATAAAGTTATTATAATCATACAATCAAATCTTAAGCGTTATTTTCGTCAACTATTTCTAAGCATGCAATGAAGTGCTGAAGACTGCATGTTACTAACAAATATTTAATTTCCATTTTTGAAAAGAAATGAATTCATGAGTTAACATTACAAACATCACACATCGTGTTACACAGAAGATATGTGCCCAATGATCAAGTCACGACATTCCTTTTTTTAAAAACCATCTTTTGGCATATATAATCACACCATGCTTAGCAATGACACCTTAACTGATCATAATGACAACTGATCAGCAATGACACCTTAACTGATCATAATGACAACTGATCAGCAATGACACCTTAACTGATCATAATGACAACTGATCAGCAATGACACCTTAACTGATCATAAGACTCAAGAGGTAATTCATCCTCCTTACAATTGATAACAGTATTTTTAGATAAGCTTTAATTCCTCACTTAACTTCGTTATGTCGAGATCAAAATGTATTTAAAAAGGCAATACTCGTCTGAACTATCATGATGTTCCCCAGATCTCCACATCTCGTTAAAAGAGAGAGAGACCTACTGCTTATTTCTATATTCTAATTCAGGCTGATGTTTTCTCTAGTCTGGAATAACGTCTTCATTAATTCTATTTGAAACAAACTTGAAACACATCCTGGAAGAAATTCAGTTGAAATAAGTTCATTTTATTTTTAGAACAGGAATATGTGGACCTCTAGTCCATGGTCTTGTAGCTGAAGTAATTGTTCACAACATATCAATGATTGATGGCATTAGGTTTTCATTTGTACAAGTACACAAATTAATTAGACTTCCTTAATGCTAATGTATAGCTAACATAAATTATGCCAATCCATATTTTAAAAGGGTGAATGAATGGTGGAGAAGGACTAATTGATGATGTTTTGTTGACATTTCACCTGCCAGAAAGAAAAATCATAAAACGTTGTCCCACTATTGCATAGAATAAATGGATATTTAGGTGACGCTATCAAAAATATGACAGTTCTTTTAATGTCATGCATACAACCTCAATGTTCAACTAGATGCCTGTCTCAACAGCAGATCAAATTAAATCATAGTTAAGAACTTGTTCAGCTGGTTAAGTTTGTATTTCTCATTCATTATAAAAAAACAATGAGGTTTTAAGAAAGTGATTAATCACAGTGCAGGTTTTTTCTGTGTGTGTGTGTTGTTTTTAAATTACATGTAAATGTGAACACCTAGTGGTTTGTTACTACCCTCTATTCAAAATAACGAATATTCCATGCAGCCGGTTGTGCTGAACATGGGTATGACCTTCAACTATCAACTCTATGTGAATATTAGCCCAGGAACTCAGGAGTTAAATATTTATTAACACACATTTATTTTTGTAAATAAATAACTGAAGATAAAATCTGCATACATGTGTGATATTTATTGTCTAATCATTGTTGTTGTCTTTTATATTAACCGCATTGAGAAACAATGGGTTGCTGGTTTTTTTATTTATTTATAGAATTTAGCAATAATGACATACATAATACATATAAATGAAAACTGAAATTCTGATCCAAAACCTAAAATTTATTTCAATTAAAATTGAAAATGTAATTCTGATCTTAAAATCTTTGCTCTACATTCAAGCAAACAAAATTTTTATTTGACTAGTCGATCAAAAAAAAGTTATAAATATTTTGTTTTCTTTTCAGCTTCAGTAACCAAAAAAAAAGAATTTCTTGTCCCTAATGATTATTTCATTATCTATCGTAGTTAGACAAAAAAGTTAACTGTTAAATTGAATTGACACAAAAATAATACATTAACATCACAACTTGAACGTAAGACAATAAAACATTGTCTTCTTGTTCTTTATTATTGTACAGAAATTATAGACATTTGTATGCTGCGTATTGTGTCAGCATACAACCCTGTACATTGAAAGACCCATTCTCATTAAAGGTGGGATCTTTAGTCAATGACATGCATCAAACATATTCAATAGATTACAAATCATGTTAGCAAAATTTAATTAATGTACACACATTTTGTAAATTTGTATAATAACAATATATTTATTGAAAATATTTTTTGTTTAAATTTTCTCTACAACAATAATAACAGCAACTATCATTTACAGACTTTGAATGCTGCGTTTTTAAAATAAAGAGTAATTTAAATATTAACCTAAACGATTTGATTATAATTCTTTAAAAGAACAATTTACGAAATGCACAATAAATTAAAGCTTAATAAACTTAAAATTACCTCTCTCATACTAAATAAGAAGTTTTTGTTAAAAAAATCTTTTTAGTAACAGTAACAGTGTTTGAAACAAAACCACATGGTTCATAGAATGCTGAAATTTACGATTTACAATGAAGAAAAATTATCATAAAACAGCATGACACACTATATATCATAGTATACACCACATGTACTGTCACAATTTGTGTGATATAATAAATATAATAGGTTTTAGGACATTAAGATGATATATTTTCTCTAAGTCTAAGCATATTTTTTTTCAGGTACTAAGAAACAATGGACATAAAGGTTAATATGTAAACCCTTCAGTGGTTAAGAACAAAAAAAAACACACAAAATTACTTATCATGGTAAACATTTTTCTCAAAGTTACCAAAAGCAAGGATTCTGAAATTGAAGTTTTACTCAATTTAAATAATTGAAAATGATCATGGCACAGAAAATGTTTATACGCAAAGTTCTAGTTATGATCTGAGATTTTTAAAACTGAATATTGATTGGTCTACTGAGAGTAATAAGACAAAAAATTAAAGTTCTAACCAAAACAATGTATTTATACGGTGTCTTCTATTTTTCTAGTCACACTAACTGCTATTTCTATGCTAGAAGTACACAGCTGTACTTCTATGCTAGTAGTACACAGCTGGTACTGCTATGCTAGTACTAGTAGTTCACAGCTGGTACTTCTATGCTAGTAGTACACAGCTGGTACTTCTATGCTAGCAGTACACAGCTGGTACTTCTATGCTAGCAGTACACAGCTGGTACTTCTATGCTAGTACTAGTAGTTCACAATTGGTACTTCTTTGCTAGTAGAACACAGCTGGTACTTCTATGCTAGCAGTACACAGCTGGTACTTCTATGCTAGTACTAGTAGTTCACAGCTGGTACTTCTGTGCTAGTAGTACACAGCTGGTACTTCTATGCTAGTAGTACACAGCTGGTACTTCTATGCTAGCAGTACACAGCTGGTACTTCTATGCTAGCAGTACACAGCTGGTACTTCTATGCTAGCAGTACACAGCTGGTACTTCTATGTTAGCAGTACACAGCTGGTTCTCTTAAGACACAATGTGTCAATTTCATATACTACAACAGATATCCCACTGCAAAATGTACCTCACTCAGATTTACCTCAGTCAGAGTTATCTAACTCAGAGTTACCTCAGTCAGAGTTAAGTCATTCAAATTGTCATAAAGAAAATTACAGGACACAGAGAAATTCCAACCTAAATATTAATGGTAACCCAACCAACCTTTGGAATTCCAAATATCATATCAAAATAATTATTGCTTCCCATGAACCCCCCCCCAGCATCTCCATACACCAACCCCCCCCCAGCATCTCATTGGAGCACACACCCCCCCCCCAAGCATCTCCATAGTACTAAAGATGATTTATGGTAAACATGTGGTCACTACAAGGCACACAGACAAGGAAGCAAGAAAAAGATGGGACATGGAACAAAAGGAACAGACACTAACATGAACCGATGTTGGAACTGTACACTGTATGGACCCATGTTGGAACAGACACTAACATGAACCCATGTTGGAACTGTACAGTGTATGGACCCATGTTGGAACAGACACTAACATGAACCCATGTTGGAACTGTACAGTGTATGGACCCATGTTGGAACTGTACACTGTATGGACCCATGTTGGAACTGTACACTGTAGTCGAACTGTCATCCACACAATTGAAATAAATATTTGATTGTTTTGTTGGCAGGTAAACTGAAATAATCCAACACAATGCTACAATAAAGAAACAAGGAAATTTTAAGAAGAGTATTTCGTTATGTTATAAATGTTATTACTTAAAAATAATATCTCAAAAGGCAAGCGATTGTCAACGACCAGACCAGTAATAATGATATTGAATCGTTTAAATGTGAAACTTACCTTTAAATAAAATTAATTAAAGGCTCTTTTAAAGTTGAGGTAGTTAACACAAAATAAGTTATTGGTGATCTATTGAATGATAATATTTTCTATGAAATGGGCAGAATGAAATTGTTCATAGTGTTGTTGGGTAAATTGATATCATTTTAAGCATTTGCTTTTTTTTTCCCTTCAAATATTTTGCACCAGGTCCAGAAACAAAATTGTTGAAACAATAACATTTACCTCCCCTAGAATTGTGTCACAGAGGATAATAATGTTCTTTTCCCAGAAGTGAAATAATTATCTTGCAAGTGAGTAGGGAGATTTGAAATGATTGAAACACTTTGAATCAACTTTTCTTGTAAGGATGTGAATGAGAAGTGAGGCACGTTGTGTGACTTGCCTGCCATTTAAGTTAGACTGCACTGGGATGATGGAATCGCCACAGGGTCAATGGGTCTAGACATGGCACCTCACAGCACCAGGTGGACACGGCACCTCACAGCACCTGGTGGGCACGGCACCTCACAGCGCCTGGTGGGCACGGCACCTCACAGCACCTGGTGGGCACGGCACCTCACAGCGCCTGGTGGGCACCAATGTTCCCTTTAAGCTGCGCACCTGCGCAGATATCTGACACATGCCGCGCAGCAGTTTAGAGCTACGGCGCAGCAAATTTTGTAAAATATTACACAAAAAATGGATACTGTGCAACTTTTGCACACAAGCTTTTTTACTTTGCACACGGACCAACGAACCCTTACAGCACCTGGTTGGCACGGCACCTCACAGCGTCTGGTGGGTACGGCACCTCACAGCACCTGGTGGCCATGACACCTCACAGCACTTTGTCTTTGAGGCATGTGGCAGCCAATTGCAAAGAGTATTTTGCTCATTTCTACATTAAATTTGTGCCCCTTCTTTCTATTAAGTGAACTTTTATTTAAAAAGGATTAAAAATATATAGTTGCTTTTTTAAAATTCTTAAGACAATATTTATAGTTGCTTTTTAAAATTCGTAAGACAATATTTATAGTTTCTTTTTAAAATTCATAAGACAATATTTATAGTTGCTTTTTAAAATTCGTAAGACAATATATTAACAAGTTAAATGAAAATGGTTTTGTATAATAATATTGATGAAATTGACGTTACTCATTTTTAAGTGGTGTAAGAAATATTTGACATGAAATAATTTTTAAAAAAAAATATCTTTCTATATGAACAAGCAAATTCTAGAGATGTGTTAATAGGAAAAAATCCTGCACTGAATGATATTATGCTGGGTTAAGATGACTTGTGACTGTTCACTGAATTACATTCTCATAAAAAGATATAGACAGAAAGGTATCAAAATATACTTGGCTTGTCAAATAGCTCAATCTAGGCAAACAACAACCTGAATATTGAAATAGGGGTTTGTGACGGCATGTCTATCTGAAAACTGAAGCTCGGTGGTAGAGACGGAGGTAGAAATATTGTCTGATCTGAACAAACATTTCAAGTTTAGTTGACATGATCTTGAAGTTCTTAGTTACTGGCCATACATAAAGCTAATGAAAGAAGTTCTTAGTTACTGGCCACACATTGCAAGCTAATTAAAGAAATTCTGAGTTACTGGCCATACATTGTAAGCTAATGAAAGAAAAGTCTAATGGAAGGCGAACATGGTGGAGGGAATGTCACAACAATGATTGGTTTCCTGGTTGAAATTTTCCCATAGAAAAGTTGATTCATTTAATTATTGTATCTTAACTGTATCCATACTAGCCCACAAGGTTTGACATTCCCTAGCCGGGCCCTCAAGTTGTAATATTGTGGTTCAGTTTACTATTAAAGTCAAGAATGTGTTTGATCTTATGCTGCTGACCCATCATATAGCTGCAGTTTATTTAATTGGATTAAATGAAAGAATAAAAGGAAATACAAAATGTAACTGTAAATTTAGTGATGAGAAAAGACTCAATTAATAGGGAAAATAAAATCAAGAATTATTCATAACAAGGACGACAGCCCTGGCTATCAGACACGCTGACCACAACAGCCCTGGCTATCAGATACGCTGACCACAACAGCCCTGGCTATCAGATACGCTGACCACAACAGCCCTGGCTATCAGATATGCTGACCACAACAGCCCTGGCAATCAGATACGCTGCCCACAACAGCCCTGGCTATCAGATACGCTGAACACAACAGCCCTGGCTATCAGATACACTGACTACAACAGCCCTGGCTATCAGATACGCTGACCACAACAGCCCTGGCTATCAGATACACTGACCACAACAGCCCTGGCTATCAGATACACTGACTACAACAGCCCTGGCTATCAGATACGCTGACCACAACAGCCCTGGCTATCGCTGACCGCAACAGCCCTGGCTATCAGATACGCTGACCTCAACAGCCCTGGCTATCGCTGACCGCAACAGCCCTGGCTATCAGATACGCTGACCACAACAGCCCTGGCTATCAGATACGCTGAACACAACAGTCTTGGCTTTCAGATACGCTGACCAAAAGAAAGAAGTCACGCCAACAGTAGTTTCAGGCCATACATTGCAAGTCACAAAACAATTGATCTTCTAAGTACAGCACTATATAATGATCCAATTAAAAACCATTGATAGTTTATACATTCAATACCTCAAGATACCAAGACTTGACACACGCACTCTCAGAACAGTGTTACATTCAGTTTTATAGACATGGTTGACCCTACTTTCTTTTACAGAGAAAGTATCTCACAATGTCATCCAAGACCTGTCCACCCCTGACCAAATTTCTACTGCCAAACAAATGTGTCCAGATTCATCAGCAACAAATAGCTGCACACACATTACCAAGGGATTCGGTGCTGTATAGTAAACACCTTGGACTTGACATTATATCATGGTAAAGAGAAAGCATTTAAACGATAGGGTGGTTAATTAATTTGTGGTCATCCTACATAAGGTTAATGTTATCTTTACAAGTGGTATTCAATAGTAGCTCTATGCACAAGTTCGATGGTTTTAGTGAGGAATCCTTTGAGTTGAGATTAACAGAAATTTCTGGTTGGCATTGGTGACAGAGCCTCACACCGTCAAAAGTAGTTACACCAATTTACACAGTCAGCTTACACATGCTCGTAATCTTTAGGCCCTGATCAAAACATGACCAAATTAGTCAATGCAATAAAAAAAACATCTCCTCTGGAAGCCATAAAGCAGAACATTCTAGGCAGGTTTTCAGAACATTCTAGGCAGGCTTTTCTGAAAGATCCAATCCACCACTACCTGATATGCTTCAAGTGTTAATGACAGTCTGCTTGATGACAGTCTGCTTGATGTCAGCCTGCTTGATGACAGTCTGCTTGATGACAGTCTGCTTGATGTCAGTCTGCTTGATGACAGTCTGCTTGATGACAGTCTGCTTGATGACAGTCTGCTTGATGACAGTCTGCTTGATGACAGTCTGCTTGATGACAGTCTGCTTGATGACAGTCTGCTTGATGTCAGTCTGCTTGATGACAGTCTGCTTGATGACAGTCTGCTTGATGTCAGTCTGCTTGATGACAGTCTGCTTGATGACAGTCTGCTTGATGACAGTCTGCTTGATGTCAGTCTGCTTGATGTCAGTCAGCTTGATGTCAGTCTGCTTGATGACAGTCTGCTTGATGACAGTCTGCTTGATGACAGTCTGCTTGATGTCAGTCTGCTTGATGACAGTCTGCTTGATGACAGTCTGCTTGATGACAGTCTGCTTGATGACAGTCTGCTTGATGACAGTCTGCTTGATGTCAGTCTGCTTGATGACAGTCTGCTTGATGACAGTCTGCTTGATGTCAGTCTGCTTGATGACAGTCTGCTTGATGACAGTCTGCTTGATGTCAGTCTGCTTGATGACAGTCTGCTTTATGACAGTCTGCTTGATGACAGTCTGCTTGATGACAGTCTGCTTGATGACAGTCTGCTTGATGACAGTCTGCTTGATGACAGTCTGCTTGATGACAGTCTGCTTGATGACAGTCTGCTTGATGACAGTCTGCTTGATGTCAGTCTGCTTGATGTCAGTCTGCTTGATGTCAGTCTGCTTGATGTCAGTCTGCTTGATGTCAGTCTGCTTGATGACAGTCTGCTTGATGACAGTCTGCTTGATGACAGTCTGCTTGATGACAGTCTGCTTGATGACAGTCTGCTTGATGACAGTCTGCTTGATGACAGTCTGCTTGATGACAGTCTGCTTGATGACAGTCTGCTTGATGTCAGTCTGCTTGATGACAGTCTGCTTGATGACAGTCTGCTTGATGTCAGTCTGCTTGATGACAGTCTGCTTGATGACAGTCTGCTTGATGACAGTCTGCTTGATGACAGTCTGCTTGATGACAGTCTGCTTGATGACAGTCTGCTTGATGACAGTCTGCTTGATGACAGTCTGCTTGATGACAGTCTGCTTGATGACAATGACATGACCTCTGAACTCCATGTTATCTGTGGTAAACAGTCCGTATAGCCCCCCAAAATAAATGGAATAATTGTGAGCTCCCACCCCACAGAATTCCAGGTAAAAAGTTCTACATTCCAGATATAAAGTTCTATGTTCTACAAATCTCATTTCTCTTTAAAGAGACGAGACAGCAGGTTCATGGTGGCAGTTCGCGGCCTTGACATGAGAAAGAAGCAGTGAGCCTCGAGTTGATATTTAGCCAGCTGAGCTTCTATCGGATGTGGTTGACGTGGTAATAAGAGCGGCAAGTAGTCTGAAGAACATTAGAAGGCACCAACTGTTAAAACAACGCGCCATCGAGTTAGTGCTTTGTACTGATGGATGACGGCCCGTTAAGTAGATGCTACCTGTCATGTTCCTGGTGCCAGGGGATGTGTGCGAGTGGCGTAACATGAGATGCATGTGTGGCCAACATGAGATGCATGTGTGGCCAACATGAGATGCATGTGTGGCCAACATGAGATGCATGTGTGGCCAACATGAGATGCATGTGTGGCCAACATGAGATGCATGTGTGGCCAACATGAGATGCATGTGTGGCCAACATGAGGTGTATGTGTGGCCAACATGAGGTGTATGTGTGGCCAACATGAGATGCATGTGTGGCCAACATGAGATGCATGTGTGGCCAACATGAGATGCATGTGTGGCCAACATGAGATGCATGTGTGGCCAACATGAGATGTATGTGTGGCCAACATGAGATGCATGTGTGGCCAACATGAGATGCATGTGTGGCCAACATGAGGTGTATGTGTGGCCAACAGATCGGCCACACAAAAATGCTGATTCCATGTAAAACTCCAATTATCATTGAGTTAGGACACAGAATTAACCCAATAGTTGATTCTGAACATGCCATTGAGTGTGCCTAGACAAGTTGCCCAATAGTTGATTCTGAACATACCATTGAGTGTGCCCAGACAAGTTGCCCCTTTGAATCCTTCACAACCAATATTGCAAATAAACATAACGCTGTACACTCAGTTCTTCTCTGTCCGTTATTATGGGTCATTTCTGACTATGGCTTCTTAACCAGGCACATCACGAGTATATTAGTCTATTTATAAAGCATATAGTTCCTTGGTACTCCAGAAAACGTAATAATCTCTACCCTAGCTAACTCAAAGTGTTATTCATATGACTGATTCCCTCCACTAATCTCCACTTGACTCCATCGCCAGAGAATCTTGGCGGTTACTATCCTCTGATTTATACAAGTTTATTTCCCCCATGACCTCGGACACATCAACAAAATACCAGCACTTGCTTCAAGCCACAGTGTAAAGATAGAACCAATAACACGAGTCCCAATGAAAGTGCTGAGCCGCCACTGCTTCCGTTCTCTTTTTTGACCATTGGCCCAGTTTTATCAGCGTTCTCAGGTTTAGGGGTGCCTGGAGTTTTGGGCTTTTCTGTTGTTGGTCGTTTGACCACGGTCTTTTTGGTGGTGGTTGGTAGGCTGTCGATGTCGATGCTGCCGTTGACCTGTTCATCTGTCACTCTGTCACCAGACGAGCTGCCCTCTGCTAGATCCCCGCTGCCACTGCCGCTGGATTCAGTGTCCTCTGAAATACATTGAAACAAACACAATTCAAGAGTTACTCTTCAAGCTATGAAAGAAATGAATTGATGTTGGCATTTTTACATTTATTTTGTTGGGACTAAATTCAATATTTTCCTAAAAATATGTTGGGACTAAATTCAATATTTTCCTAAAAATATGTTGGGACTAAATTCAATATTTTCCTAAAAAATATGTTGGGACCCATGTCATATAATAAAAAAGAAAAAAAAGTCATTTACATTGCAGATGTTAAGATAATAGTAATATAATGTAACATCTTTTTAAGAAGCTGATAAGGTCAAGGCCAGGATAACCTGTTATTAATGCTTGTTATCTAGGTCAAGGCCAGGCCAACCTGTTGTTAGTGGTTGTTATTAAGGTCAAGACCAGGCAACCTTATTAAGGTCAAGGCCAGACTAACCTGTATCAATCCAGTCCACATCCTCCCCGCTGTAGGCGTTGTGGAGTTTGGTGGTGATGAGCTGAAGTTGGATCTTCTGTCTACTGACCACAGTGTTGGACTTTGTTACATCCACATCCACCTCCGGATTGTTGATCTGATGAAGGCTTCCATCTTTCTGTACTTCTGGGAGATACCTTTGGACAGAGACAAAATAGCTTTGTATTGTACAGGTAGCACAGGTAAACAGCTTTGTATTGTACAGGTAGCACAGGTAAACAGCTTTGTATTGTACATGTAGCACAGGTAAACAGCTTTGTATTGTACATGTAGCACAGGTAAACAGCTTTGTATTGTACATGTAGCACAGGTAAACAGCTTTGTATTGTACATGTAGCACAGGTAAACAGCTTTGTATTTGTACATGTAGCACAGGTAAACAGCTTTGTATTGTACAGGTAGCACAGGTAAACAGCTTTGTATTGAACATGTAGCACAGGCAAACAGCTTTGTATTGTACAGGTAGCACAGGTAAACAGCTTTGTATTGTACATGTAGCACAGGCAAACAGCTTTGTATTGCACAGGCAGCACAAAATGTTCCCTCTAAGGTTCGTTGGTCCGTGTGCAAAGTTGCATCCATTTTTTGTGCATTATTTTATAAAATTTGATGCGCTGTAATTCTAAAATGCTGCACTGCATCTGTCAGATATCCGCGCAGCCGTGCAGGTTAAAGGGAACATTGTTAGCAAAGGCAAAATAGTTTTATATACTCCATGTTTTATGGCTAGTTTTGACATTTTAATAGAGTTTTAAATGTATTTAATAATGTTTTTGTTATATATTTTTGATTATTACTATCTTAGTATAATTATAAATATTATGGTTAAGCTGGTTTGTGAACTTATAATTAGGTCTGGTTCTTTGTTTGTTAGAGCTGTAATTTTATTTTTGATAATTTGGATATTTGTAATTGGTGTTTTATTTTGATCATTAACATTGTTAGGTTTTTGAAAGTCATTTTTAGGGTTTTGTGTGATTAATGTCATTCTTTTATTTCCTTGGTAAAGATCTCAGTAGTGGTTTATTTAGGTTTAATACTATTCAACATAATCCACATATTGACTCGGTTCAACCTGATGGAAGTGATACAGACTACAACGAACCACGGGATGACCATTGCGATTAAACTTCTTGGTGGAATCTTGAGAACGAGAGAGACTACGCCTAACAGGCATGCATAGCCTTGAACTCTTGTTTTAATTGTGTGTATTTGTCTTGTTATTATTTCTGGATCAGGATCTTGATCATGGATTCCTTTTTCGCTAAGGATTTCTCCATTAAATTAACAGTCTATGGCGGCGATGCGTCCATTTCTGAACATTTATATGAAATTTTGTAATTTTGTGTGTGTAACAATGTTTAGGAAGATTTAAAGTGCAATGTGTTTTATGTAGTTGTTGAACATGTTTGTAAAGCGCTGTGAGCCCAGCTGTAGACTGGGGTACTGCGCTATATAAGTGAACAAAATAATAATAATCATCTTGGTACATGTAGTGGTTTATTTAGGTTTAATCCTATTCAACATAATCCACATATTGTCCCTAAATCTTGGGACATGTACTTGTTTATTTAGGTTTAATCCTATTCAACATAATCCACATATTGTCCCTAAATCTTGGGACATGTACTTGTTTATTTAGGTTTAATCCTATTCAACATAATCCACATATTGTCCCTAAATCTTGGGACATGTACTTGTTTATTTAGGTTTAATCCTATTCAACATAATCCACATATTGTCCCTAAATCTTGGGACATGTACTTGTTTATTTAGGTTCAATCCTATACAACATTATCCATCTATGGTCACTTAAAGAAATAAAGAAATTTGGATGCACTTTTCATGTCAATGAATCAGAAATGCCCCATGCACCCCCTCCCCAGCTCCAGGCACCCCCTCCCCAGCCCCAGGCACCCCCTCCCCATACACCCCCTCCCCACCCCATCCCCAGGCACCCCCTCCCCAGCCCCAGGCACCCCCTCCCCAGCCTCAGGCACCCCCTCCCCATACACCCCCTCCCCAACATGAACCCAGCTCCCCCTCTCCTCCTGATGGATCTACAACAGGTGTGAGCAGCCTATCACTAGGAGAGATCTATTTTTGGCTAAACCATCAGACTTGAAGCTAATACACCAACCACAGACACATTCACCTAGGCACACATACACAAACACACACAAACACACACAGACACACACAAACAATTAACTCACAAACCTAGATATTGCCAAACCATTTTTTTAAAAGTAATTGTTTTGGGAATATGTGTGTTCATAAACAACAAAATTCACCACACAGTAACTTAACCACACCACAGAAACTATTGTATAGGCATGGGAACCACCACATAGTAACCACACCACAGGAACGGTGTAATCTTAACATGTAATCAAGTCCAATAACATTCTTCTGATCCTTAACTGAAATGACTTCGTGGAAGGGCTGTAAGTGTAAGTGAACGTAACACAAGTGATGTCAGTGATCTCCCTTGAGCATTTCACTCCCTTATTCCCCATGTTTTCCGCGAAAGCATCTTGTCACTTTAACAAGCTTCCACCATTTTACCTAGGCACCAGTCCAAGATAGTATAAGTCAATTACATGATTGTATCAGTCAACTCTCAGATTGTATTAGCCAAGTCCAAGATTGCGTCACTCAATTACAAGATTGTATCAGTCAAGTCCAAGATTGTGCCACTCAATTACAAGATTGTATCAGCCAAGTCCAAGATTGTATCAGCCAAGTCCAAGATTGTATCAGAATCAGTCAAGTACAAGATTGTATCAGCTAAGTCAAAGATTGTATAAGTAAATTACAAAACAGTATCGGTCAATTACAAGATTGTATCAGTCAAGTACAAGATTGTATCATTCAAGTCCAAGACTGTATCAGACAAGTCCAAGACTGTATCAGACAAGTCCAAGATCGTATCAGTCAAGAGCAAACCTGCTTGTCTCTATCTTGACCATATAAATAAGAGTGGCCAGAGCAAACGTACCTGGCTCTATCATGACCATTCCAACAGTCGTCTTCCTTAGAAGCTGCAGCAGCCACTTGCTCGTTGTTGCAGACAACATAAGGCAGTTGGACCCAAAAGTCCTTTGCTGTTTTGACCTTGTCCTTGATGTCACGGACCAGGCGGTCAAGGCTGGTGCCGGCCGCTGTGGTTGGACGAGCGCGGTTGGCTTTGGTCACGTTGGTGGGGAACTCGAATGTGTGTTTCTGTGTCTCGGTCTCTGTCTGGGCGTCACGGCGCTTCCTTGCAAGTCTTGGTTGTCCGCAACCTGTAAAGATCTGGCCAAGTAAACAAACAAGATTGGTTACATAGTAATAAACATCTTGGTGGCTGGATAGATTAGTTACATAGTCATAAACATCTTTAACAAAATGATAGGTGAGATGATGGTGGGGGGGGGTCCAAAGATAATGGTCATAGGATGAGGGGCAGAGGAGAATCAAAGATAATGGTCATAGAATTAGGGTCAGATGAGAACCAGTTTGTAAAATGACAAGGAGAGATGAGATGTTATCTAAAAGACAAAGATCAGAGGAAAATAACAGATAATAGATTAAAACACTTAAAGAGAGTAGGACTGTCCATTATTTAGGTCAAAACATTAGGGGGTGGGTGGGCGAAAAGTTTGACCACTGGGTAAATAAATAGAAGTAAAAAAAAGATTTTTAAAAACCACGTTTTTATAAGCGGACTAAAAAGAAGAAAATAATTTAAAACTTATTAGTTCAAGTACTTCGATTTAATATGACTAAAAACGTGGGGCGGGCGCTTATAAACATATGCGGTTCACTCATTCTCTCACTTATAGATCTCTCTTTTGCCTTCTACATTAGAAATCTTTAATTTTTATACCAAACACCCACCCCACGTTTTTGAAAAAATCTTGGACAATGCCTCACCAACGAAAGCGAGCTAATAAAAACGTAGTAATAAAACAAACCCGTAAAAACAAAGTGTTTGACTATAAATCCCTTATATATGAGACATAACTAACAGTATTGATTATTTTCAAACATTTACAGACTGAATCTGTCTTAACTCAAGTTTGCTTCATAACCCTAGGGGGGGAGGGTGGGGGGGAGGGGGAGAGGGGAAAAGTCTGGTCACCGATTCGCTTGACCGAGCTCAGAGTGACACGTAAAATGTAAACAAAAGCGCCCCGTCGCTTCGTTGGGTCGCCTCAATGCGTCAGCTCAAACTTTCACGTGGCAAAAAAAACAATAACAAACCGTGAATTTAAATTACATACCTCATATAAGGATAAACTAAAAATGCATTAATTTAATTACGGTACGTTCGATCGATCTGAAATTTTGATACGATGCATTGTTAGGTTAGTCGGGTCCGTGTGCCAAATTTCAGTTCGATCGGATCATGGGAAGTGGGTCATTTTTGACTTCTGTTTTTCCGCCCGCCCAAGACAGACAGAGAGAGAGAGACGCCGGTGAAGTTAATATAAGGGATTTAAAAAGGAATCAACAGAGTGATGTTTGGTGCCCAGGGTGAAGAGAGGAATCAACAAAGTGATGTTTGGTGCACATGGTGAAGAGAGGAATCAACAAAGTGATGTTTGGTACCCAGGGTGAAGAAAGGAATCAACAAAGTGATGTTTGGTGCACATGGTGAAGAGAGGAATCAACAAAGTGATGTTTAGTGCACATGGTGAAGAGAGGAATCAACAGAGTGATATTTGGTGCACATGGTAACGAGAGGAATCAAGAAAGTGATATTTGGTGCACATGGTGAAGAGAGGAATAAAAAAAGTGATGTTTGGTGCACATGGTGAAGAGAGGAATCAACAGAGTGATATTTGGTGCACATGGTGAAGAGAGGAATCAACAAAGTGATATTTGGTACCCAGTGTGAAGAGAGGAATCAACAAAGTGATATTTGGTGCCCAGGGTGAAGCGAGGAATCAACAAAGTGATATTTGGCGCCCAGGGTGAAGTGAGGAATCAACAATGTGATATTTGGCGCCCAGGGTGAAGTGAGGAATTAAGAAAGTGATATTTGGTGCACATGGTGAAGAGAGGAATCAACAAAGTGAAATTTGGTGCCCAGGGTGAAGTGAGGAATCAAACTTCTAAATGTTTCTGTGATATCATTTTATTTCCCTGTATAATATTATTGACAAATTATTTTTAATTGTTCCTCATAATTTAATGCAGATTGTTAATTTTATTTCGGGGACAAGTCTAAATTAAGTATGAAATAACGCATTAGGAGGGTCATGGATTGTTTCACAGCTGTTGACTTTGGGGAGGCGGGGATTGAAGGTAAAATTATGTTGAAATACTAAATCATAATTAATGGGCGGCCCAATAGTCTATTTCTGATATACGGTCCAATAGTCTATTTCTTCTGATATACGGTCCAATAGTCTATTTCTGATATACGGTCCAATAGTCTATTTCTTCTGATATACGGTCCAATAGTCTATTTCTGATATACGGTCCAATAGTCTATTTCTGATATACGGTCCAATAGTCTAAATCAGATATACTATCCAATAGTCTATTTCTGATATACGGTCCAATAGTCTATTTTTGATATACGGTCCAATAGTCTATATCAGATATACGGTCCAATAGTCTATGTCAGATAGAGGCTTGTGGGGGATGTAATACAAAAGAAGAGTAAAACGGAGTGTGTTTGTGTTTGTTTTTGGGTGGGTGGGGGGGCACCTGTCCTAGAGACTGATCAACGTTGGTGCCTTTAAGCTACTCGGCTGCACAGATATCTGTGATGGGGGGGGGCACCTGTCCTAGAGACTGATCAACGTTGGTGCCTTTAAGCTACTCGGCTGCACAGATATCTGTGATGGGGGGGCACCTGTCCTAGAGACTGATCAACGTTGGTGCCTTTAAGCTACTCGGCTGCACAGATATCTGTGATGGGGGTGGGGCACCTGTCCTAGAGACTGATCAACGTTGGTGCCTTTAAGCTACTCGGCTGCACAGATATCTGTGATGGGGGGGCACCTGTCCTAGAGACTGATCAACGTTGGTGCCTTTAAGCTACTCGGCTGCACAGATATCTGTGATGGGGGGGGGGCACCTGTCCTAGAGACTGATCAACATTGGTGCCTTTAAGCTACTCGGCTGCACATATATCTGTGATGGGGGGGGGGCACCTGTCCTAGAGACTGATCAACATTGGTGCCTTTAAGCTACTCGGCTGCACAGATATATGTGATGCCACGAAGCAGTTTAGAATAATAGATGCTGAGCAACTACACACACGGAACAACGAACCTGAGAGGGGGCGTTTCTGATCAATGAAAGTAAAAAACTGAATAAAACTTGGACATAATAAGACATCCGTCCTAGGATGACCAGACGACAACATGTAATCTCAATACCACGGTCGTTACTTAGACATAATAAGACATCCGTCCTAGGATGACCAGACGACAACATGTAATCTCAATACCACGGTCGTTACTTAGACATAATAAGACATCCGTCCTAGGATGACCAGACGACAACATGTAATCTCAATACCACGGTCGTTACTTAGACATAATAAGACATCCGTCCTAGGATGACCAGACGACAACATGTAATCTCAATACCACGGTCGTTACTTAGACATAATAAGACATCCGTCCTAGGATGACCAGACGACAACATGTAATCTCAATACCACGGTCGTTACTTAGACATAATAAGACATCCGTCCTAGGATGACCAGACGACAACATGTAATCTCAATACCACGGTCGTTACTTAGACATAATAAGACATCCGTCCTAGGATGACCAGACGACAACATGTAATCTCAATACCACGGTCGTTACTTAGACATAATAAGACATCCGTCCTAGGATGACCAGACGACAACATGTAATCTCAATACCACGGTCGTTACTTAGACATAATAAGACATCCGTCCTAGGATGACCAGACGACAACATGTAATCTCAATACCACGGTCGTTACTTAGACATAATAAGACATCCGTCCTAGGATGACCAGACGACAACATGTAATCTCAATACCACGGTCGTTACTTAGACATAATAAGACATCCGTCCTAGGATGACCAGACGACAACATGTAATCTCAATACCACGGTCGTTACTTAGACATAATAAGACATCCGTCCTAGGATGACCAGACGACAACATGTAATCTCAATACCACGGTCGTTACTTAGACATAATAAGACATCCGTCCTAGGATGACCAGACGACAACATGTAATCTCAATACCACGGTCGTTACTTAGACATAATAAGACATCCGTCCTAGGATGACCAGACGACAACATGTAATCTCAATACCACGGTCGTTACTTAGACATAATAAGACATCCGTCCTAGGATGACCAGACGACAACATGTAATCTCAATACCACGGTCGTTACTTAGACATAATAAGACATCCGTCCTAGGATGACCAGACGACAACATGTAATCTCAATACCACGGTCGTTACCGAAATGACCTCTGATTTAATGTCAGTCGATGTCAAGAAAGTACCTCAGAGATGGCAATTTAAAATAACCTCTAAACAGAGGAATTAGCCGATCAATTATTTCTTCAAACTAGCTGACAGTATATATTAAACCGAACAAACTTGTGAATCCCAGACCATGAAATATTCTTTTCTAAGCTACCACCGACATAATTCACCGTCTAATTATAATTTTGCCATTACGGGCAAGTCCCGAGTAACTATAAGCTAGTGAGGTTCCAGTTGAATAGACACTCGTTACTACCATACGAAGCCACTGCCTATGGCCGTGCAGTACATACTATAGCACCTATACCAAGGAAGGAGCGGTTATACCATACGACGCCACTGATTACGGCTAGGCAGTACTATTATATTGATTAGCATTACATCACTTGGCAGATTAATAGAATGCAAAGTGAAAATCGATGGAACGTGTGAGCGAAAACGTGTTCTGGTAAAATGTTCAAAAAGAAAAGTTCATTAGCAGGGAATGAATGCCCATAATGAAATTCAAGAGTTGCATGGGCGTTCAGATCTTTGGGAGAGGGGGGGGGGAGAGAGTTTGGTTTGGAAACCAGGTAAAATGTCATACATTAAATTTAAAAAAAAATATATATATATAAAATATATTTTAAAAACACGCAATTTGTAGAAAGAAGACTCCACTCCAATGTAACAGAAATCCACAGCTTCATGGAAGGGTAAAATAAGAGATGCCATGCAGATTCCTTTCTGGTGAATACTCAAAACTGACGAGAGTAACACCATTGGTTAAATCGTGAAACCTTCAAACACCGTAGGATAGAAGAACAAAGAACAAAGTAGTAATTTACATACGGAAATTAATTCCAATACAGCCCTCAAATAGACAAAGGGATAAAAACACGTTCCTTGTTCCGTGTGCAGCAACAAACACGTACAGATTCTCGTTCTTCCCGTCCGCAATTCTGATGTGGAATGGGTTGCCTGATGAAACCAGGAAGACCAACACTCTATCAACATTTGAAACTTAAATAAAAATGCGCGACTAGGCAAATGGAATAACCAAGAGCAAATACTGAGGTCGTAGTTTTAATTGCACTCAAGAAAATCTTCTTCTTTTTAATAGTTTTGACTTGGAAAGTAAATAGAATACAGAATAGTTACAGAATAGCCCTATTGTTACATTCTTGAGCATGACAAAATTAGATAAGGAATGAATTTTGTTAAGTTTTATTTTTTCTTGAAGGGTGCTGGTCACGATTTAGTTCTTTTAGTCTCAACTCTACAGGTCATGTCATTACCTCAGCTAAACTCTAGATAAAGATTCTAGCTACATTTTCGAGAATGGCCGCAGAAAACTTCAGAGTTTGTTTTTTAGCGATGCTGTGGGGACTGACTCAGGATACACGTACTCTGGTAGAAAATGACAAGAAATGGACATGAAAAGATCAGCAGTGTGTGGATCTGGGCACCCCCCCTCTGCCGCCGCCCCGATCACCCACACTCAATGCAAGCCAATCATTGGGGTCATCCATCACTGACAACCTCTTTGCATTCCATCGGACCGTCGGACAGTTGCGATAAATTCTCCCCCAGCGTGTAAGCCCCCTGGACGGTCGTAACACACACCCAAAGTGGTTCAGATTTGTCTATACAAGCTTTTAACCTTTTCATATAAGTGAGAAAAAAAACGTGTTCTACATTCGATAAATATTTTAATTTAAGGTGTTTTTTTATTTATTATTATTGTTTGTTATGGCTATTTATTTATAAGCTAAAATATTGGCAGTGGGCCAATTGAAATCGTCATTATATCTTCATTATATCTTCAACAACCCTGACTTGTTAGTTTGATGCCGGTATTGGTATAAGTCCAACTTGGTATACGTCTCACTTGGTATACGTCCAACTTGGTATAAGTCCAACTTGGTATACGTCCTGTTTGGACGCGAAACAGTTATTTAATATACGACCTTTGTTTGGAATAAGCCCGCGTGCTAGAAATTGAATGAGTCAAAATTACAAACGCAATAATTTCTTGTGGAAAAAAATACGTTTTTTTTAACGTCCTTTTTGGTATAAATACAAGGATCTGTAACTGATTAAGGGCGTATACCGAGATACCACTGTATATGATATCATCGTCCGGCCTTTCACATTCATTCAATACTATTTTTGTAATACATATTTTTATATCTTTCTTATTTTTTAAATGTATTTATTTAGTTATAAATATTTTTTTGTTCGTCTATTTATTTAATTGAGAATACTTGTTGAAAACGTCCACCATCCATTTCGTCTATTTATTTAATTGAGAATACTTGTTGAAAACGTCCACCATCCATTTCGTCTATTTATTTAATTGAGAATACTTGTTGAAAACGTCCACCATCCATTTCGTCTATTTATTTAATTGAGAATACTTGTTGAAAACGTCCACCATCCATTTCGTCTATTTATTTAATTGAGAATACTTGTTGAAAACGTCCACCATCCATTTCGTCTATTTATTTAATTGAGAATACTTGTTGAAAACGTCCACCATCCATTTCGTCTATTTATTTAATTGAGAATACTTGTTGAAAACGTCCACCATCCATTTCGTCTATTTATTTAATTGAGAATACTTGTTGAAAACGTCCACCATCCATTTCGTCTATTTATTTAATTGAGAATACTTGTTGAAAACGTCCACCATCCATTTCGTCTATTTATTTAATTGAGAATACTTGTTGAAAACGTCCACCATCCATTTCGTCTATTTATTTAATTGAGAATACTTGTTGAAAACGTCCACCATCCATTTCGTCTATTTATTTAATTGAGAATACTTGTTGAAAACGTCCACCATCCATTTCGTCTATTTATTTAATTGAGAATACTTGTTGAAAACGTCCACCATCCATTTCGTCTATTTATTTAATTGAGAATACTTGTTGAAAACGTCCACCATCCATTTCGTCTATTTATTTAATTGAGAATACTTGTTGAAAACGTCCACCATCCATTTCGTCTATTTATTTAATTGAGAATACTTGTTGAAAACGTCCACCATCCATTTCGTCTATTTATTTAATTGAGAATACTTGTTGAAAACGTCCACCATCCATTTCGTCTATTTATTTAATTGAGAATACTTGTTGAAAACGTCCACCATCCATTTCGTCTATTTATTTAATTGAGAATACTTGTTGAAAACGTCCACCATCCATTTCGTCTATTTATTTAATTGAGAATACTTGTTGAAAACGTCCACCATCCATTTCGTCTATTTATTTAATTGAGAATACTTGTTGAAAACGTCCACCATCCATTTCGTCTATTTATTTAATTGAGAATACTTGTTGAAAACGTCCACCATCCATTTCGTCTATTTATTTAATTGAGAATACTTGTTGAAAACGTCCACCATCCATTTCGTCTATTTATTTAATTGAGAATACTTGTTGAAAACGTCCACCATCCATTTCGTCTATTTATTTAATTGAGAATACTTGTTGAAAACGTCCACCATCCATTTCGTCTATTTATTTAATTGAGAATACTTGTTGAAAACGTCCACCATCCATTTCGTCTATTTATTTAATTGAGAATACTTGTTGAAAACGTCCACCATCCATTTCGTCTATTTATTTAATTGAGAATACTTGTTGAAAACGTCCACCATCCATTTCGTCTATTTATTTAATTGAGAATACTTGTTGAAAACGTCCACCATCCATTTCGTCTATTTATTTAATTGAGAATACTTGTTGAAAACGTCCACCATCCATTTCGTCTATTTATTTAATTGAGAATACTTGTTGAAAACGTCCACCATCCATTTCGTCTATTTATTTAATTGAGAATACTTGTTGAAAACGTCCACCATCCATTTCGTCTATTTATTTAATTGAGAATACTTGTTGAAAACGTCCACCATCCATTTCGTCTATTTATTTAATTGAGAATACTTGTTGAAAACGTCCACCATCCATTTCGTCTATTTATTTAATTGAGAATACTTGTTGAAAACGTCCACCATCCATTTCGTCTATTTATTTAATTGAGAATACTTGTTGAAAACGTCCACCATCCATTTCGTCTATTTATTTAATTGAGAATACTTGTTGAAAACGTCCACCATCCATTTCGTCTATTTATTTAATTGAGAATACTTGTTGAAAACGTCCACCATCCATTTCGTCTATTTATTTAATTGAGAATACTTGTTGAAAACGTCCACCATCCATTTCGTCTATTTATTTAATTGAGAATACTTGTTGAAAACGTCCACCATCCATTTCGTCTATTTATTTAATTGAGAATACTTGTTGAAAACGTCCACCATCCATTTCGTCTATTTATTTAATTGAGAATACTTGTTGAAAACGTCCACCATCCATTTCGTCTATTTATTTAATTGAGAATACTTGTTGAAAACGTCCACCATCCATTTCGTCTATTTATTTAATTGAGAATACTTGTTGAAAACGTCCACCATCCATTTCGTCTATTTATTTAATTGAGAATACTTGTTGAAAACGTCCACCATCCATTTCGTCTATTTATTTAATTGAGAATACTTGTTGAAAACGTCCACCATCCATTTCGTCTATTTATTTAATTGAGAATACTTGTTGAAAACGTCCACCATCCATTTCGTCTATTTATTTAATTGAGAATACTTGTTGAAAACGTCCACCATCCATTTCGTCTATTTATTTAATTGAGAATACTTGTTGAAAACGTCCACCATCCATTTCGTCTATTTATTTAATTGAGAATACTTGTTGAAAACGTCCACCATCCATTTCGTCTATTTATTTAATTGAGAATACTTGTTGAAAACGTCCACCATCCATTTCGTCTATTTATTTAATTGAGAATACTTGTTGAAAACGTCCACCATCCATTTCGTCTATTTATTTAATTGAGAATACTTGTTGAAAACGTCCACCATCCATTTCGTCTATTTATTTAATTGAGAATACTTGTTGAAAACGTCCACCATCCATTTCGTCTATTTATTTAATTGAGAATACTTGTTGAAAACGTCCACCATCCATTTCGTCTATTTATTTAATTGAGAATACTTGTTGAAAACGTCCACCATCCATTTCGTCTATTTATTTAATTGAGAATACTTGTTGAAAACGTCCACCATCCATTTCGTCTATTTATTTAATTGAGAATACTTGTTGAAAACGTCCACCATCCATTTCGTCTATTTATTTAATTGAGAATACTTGTTGAAAACGTCCACCATCCATTTCGTCTATTTATTTAATTGAGAATACTTGTTGAAAACGTCCACCATCCATTTCGTCTATTTATTTAATTGAGAATACTTGTTGAAAACGTCCACCATCCATTTCGTCTATTTATTTAATTGAGAATACTTGTTGAAAACGTCCACCATCCATTTCGTCTATTTATTTAATTGAGAATACTTGTTGAAAACGTCCACCATCCATTTCGTCTATTTATTTAATTGAGAATACTTGTTGAAAACGTCCACCATCCATTTCGTCTATTTATTTAATTGAGAATACTTGTTGAAAACGTCCACATCCATTTCGTCTATTTATTTAATTGAGAATACTTGTTGAAAACGTCCACCATCCATTTCGTCTATTTATTTAATTGAGAATACTTGTTGAAAACGTCCACCATCCATTTCGTCTATTTATTTAATTGAGAATACTTGTTGAAAACGTCCACCATCCATTTCGTCTATTTATTTAATTGAGAATACTTGTTGAAAACGTCCACCATCCATTTCGTCTATTTATTTAATTGAGAATACTTGTTGAAAACGTCCACCATCCATTTCGTCTATTTATTTAATTGAGAATACTTGTTGAAAACGTCCACCATCCATTTCGTCTATTTATTTAATTGAGAATACTTGTTGAAAACGTCCACCATCCATTTCGTCTATTTATTTAATTGAGAATACTTGTTGAAAACGTCCACATCCATTTCGTCTATTTATTTAATTGAGAATACTTGTTGAAAACGTCCACCATCCATTTCGTCTATTTATTTAATTGAGAATACTTGTTGAAAACGTCCACTATCCATTTCGTCTATTTATTTAATTGAGAATACTTGTTGAAAACGTCCACATCCATTTCGTCTATTTATTTAATTGAGAATACTTGTTGAAAACGTCCACCATCCATTTCGTCTATTTATTTAATTGAGAATACTTGTTGAAAACGTCCACCATCCATTTCGTCTATTTATTTAATTGAGAATACTTGTTGAAAACGTCCACCATCCATTTCGTCTATTTATTTAATTGAGAATACTTGTTGAAAACGTCCACCATCCATTTCGTCTATTTATTTAATTGAGAATACTTGTTGAAAACGTCCACCATCCATTTCGTCTATTTATTTAATTGAGAATACTTGTTGAAAACGTCCACCATCCATTTCGTCTATTTATTTAATTGAGAATACTTGTTGAAAACGTCCACCATCCATTTCGTCTATTTATTTAATTGAGAATACTTGTTGAAAACGTCCACCATCCATTTCGTCTATTTATTTAATTGAGAATACTTGTTGAAAACGTCCACCATCCATTTCGTCTATTTATTTAATTGAGAATACTTGTTGAAAACGTCCACCATCCATTTCGTCTATTTATTTAATTGAGAATACTTGTTGAAAACGTCCACTATCCATTTCGTCTATTTATTTAATTGAGAATACTTGTTGAAAACGTCCAACATCCATTTGTAAACAACAAAAACTAATTATGCGATTAAAACAAGTAGAGTGTAGAGGGATGTCAGGTAATATTGGTAATAATGTAACATTCTTACAGTGAGATGGGACTTGTCACCTGTATAACATTTATGATGGGACCTGTATAACATTTCCGATGGCACCTGTATAACATTTCCGATGGCACCTGTATAACATTTATGATGGGACCGGTATAACATTTATGTGGGACCTGTATAAAATTTATGTGGGACCTGTATAACTTTCTGATGGAACCTGTAGAACATTTCTGATGGGACCTTTATAAAATTTATGATGGGACCTGTATAAACTTTCTGATGGGACCTGTATAACATTTCCGATGGGACCTGAATAACATTTATGATGGGACCTGTATAACATTTATGATGGGACCTGTATAACATTTATGATGGGACCTGAATAACATTTATGATGGGACCTGTATAACAGTTATGATGGGACCTGTATAACATTTATGATGGGACCTGTAGAGCATTTCTGATAGGTCGTGTATAACCTGCAGGACCCGATGTGCAGATGGGTCATGCATACATATATATATATATAACATGACAGATGGGCCATGTATAACATGATAGATAGACCATGAATGACTTATAAGAAACGTAATAATATAATATCATATGGCCAATGTATAACATCAGATTGGCCATGTAAAAAAAATGACAGATGTGATATTTGTGTCTTGAGGGATTGGTCCTGTATAAAACGTGTGAGGTTAAATAAATGGGATAGTGAGGCTGTTACCTTGACATGAGTGAGTTTTCGTGAGATACAACCCAAAGCAAAATGACGTCATCACGCCTTTGCCTAAATTTCTTGAGTTTAGAGGACATTGAATGAGACATCGTCCTTGTATGGAGAAAATCAATAAATAATTGCAAGGAACATTGGGGGGCGGGGAGGTGCGGCGAATGTTTTCTCTGAGGATTATGGCAGTTTAATGACATGAAACAGGAGGGCGTAGCTCGTTCTATGCTATAAGAAGGGTGACGAAGTGGGTGGGGGTGTGTGGCGGGAGGAGATTAATGTGTGTGTGTGGGGGGGGGGAATTGAAGTGGACACCAGGTCTGTCCACTTCCAAATAATATTTGTATTTTTTCTACGGGCTTTACATCCTAAAAACGTTATGTCAATTAAAATAATAATAATAAAATTTCAAAATTAGATTTGGCCAAGTACACACATTTCTTTGTTCCGCCTGAAAATTAGGGATGTATTTTATAATTTCATTTTGGCTAAGGTTTCTCCCAATCTGTGAAAAAGGCAATTACGTTTTCCTAATCTCAGATCACACGTTCGTCTTAAAACTCGCGTTTTCCCCGGGAAAAATCAACCGTTAAACAAGTATTATAATTTAATATTAAAATAAAGTTATTGATTTTTAAATTGTTGCTTGTTTATTATTATTTTTTTGCGCATAGATGTATATACCTATTAGGTTATTGTTGTAGTGTATAGATGTATATGCGTATTAGATAAGGTTATTGTTGTAGTGTATAGATGTATATACGTATTAGATAAGGTTATTGTAGTGTATCAACAATCGTTCACATAGCTTTAGATTGTCTCAGCTGAAGTTTCTGATACTGTAGTGGATATTTGGTTTCCAGGTGATTTGTAAGCGAAGTGTTAGAACCATGGTAGCAATGTTCCATGCATTTAAGCAGCGCGGCTGTGATGATATTTGACCGACGCCACGCAGGAGTTTAGAATCACCAAGCATCAAATTTTGTAAAATATTTTGCACAAAAAATGGACGTTGTGCAACTTTGCACACGAGTTTTTTGTAGGCAAACGATTTCTCTCAATGGACACATAACCTTTATCAACATTTTGAACATTCACGTCAGTCCATAGTTTAAAACCAAAATGTTCGTGTAATCGATTGAAATGGTATAACGTGCATGATGGTGTGTGACTTGTATTACCGTAATTGTATAACGTACATGATGGTGTGTGACTTGTATTACCGTAATGGTATAACGTACATGATGGTGTGTGACTTGTATTACCGTAATGGTATAACGTACATGATGGTGTGTGACTTGAATTACCGTTATGGTATAACGTACATGATGGTGTGTGACTTGTATTACGTAATGGTATAACGTGTATGATGGTGTGTGACTTGTATTACCGTTATGGTATAACGTACATGATGGTGTGTGACTTGTATTACCGTTATGGTATAACGTACATGATGGTGTGTGACTTGTATTACGTAATGGTATAACGTGTATGATGGTGTGTGACTTGTATTACCGTAATTGTATAACGTACATGATGGTGTGTGACTTGTATTACCGTAATGGTATAACGTACATGATGGTGTGTGACTTGTATTACCGTAATGGTATAACGTACATGATGGTGTGTGACTTGAATTACCGTTATGGTATAACGTACATGATGGTGTGTGACTTGTATTACGTAATGGTATAACGTGTATGATGGTGTGTGACTTGTATTACCGTTATGGTATAACGTACATGATGGTGTGTGACTTGTATTACCGTTATGGTATAACGTACATGATGGTGTGTGACTTGTATTACGTAATGGTATAACGTGTATGATGGTGTGTGACTTGTATTACCGTTATGGTATAACGTACATGATGGTGTGTGACTTGTATTACGTAATGGTATAACGTGTATGATGGTGTGTGACTTGAATTACCGTTATGGTATAACGTACATGATGGTGTGTGACTTGTATTACCGTAATGGTATAACGTGTATGATGGTGTGTGACTTGTATTACCGTAATGGTATAACGTACATGATTGTGTGTGACTTGTATTACCGTAATGGTATAACGTGCATGATGGTGTGTGACTTGTATTACCGTAATGGTATAACGTGTATGATGGTGTGTGACTTGTATTACCGTTATGGTATAACGTACATGATGGTGTGTGACTTGTATTACCGTAATGGTATAACGTGTATGATGGTGTGTGACTTGTATTACCGTAATGGTATAACGTTCATGATGGTGTGTGACTTGTATTACCGTAATGGTATAACGTACATGATTGTGTGTGACTTGTATTACCGTAATGGTATAACGTGCATGATGGTGTGTGACTTGTATTACCGTAATGGTATAACGTACATGATGGTGTGTGACTTGTATTACCGTAATGGTATAACGTACATGATTGTGTGTGACTTCTATTACCGTAATGGTATAACGTACATGATTGTGTGTGACTTGTATTACCGTAATGGTATAACGTGCATGATGGTGTGTGTCTTGTATTACCGTAATGGTATAACGTACATGATTGTGTGTGACTTGTATAACCGTAATGGTATAACGTGCATGATGGTGTGTGACTTGTATTACCGTAATGGTATAACGTGTATGATGGTGTGTGACTTGTATTACCGTAATGGTATAACGTTCATGATGGTGTGTGACTTGTATTACCGTAATGGTATAACGTACATGATTGTGTGTGACTTGTATTACCGTAATGGTATAACGTGTATGATGGTGTGTGACTTGTGTTACCGTTATGGTATAACGTACATGATGGTGTGTGACTTGTATTACCGTAATGGTATAACGTGTATGATGGTGTGTGACTTGTATTACCGTAATGGTATAACGTTCATGATGGTGTGTGACTTGTATTACCGTAATGGTATAACGTACATGATTGTGTGTGACTTGTATTACCGTAATGGTATAACGTGCATGATGGTGTGTGACTTGTATTACCGTAATGGTATAACGTACATGATGGTGTGTGACTTGTATTACCGTAATGGTATAACGTACATGATGGTGTGTGACTTCTATTACCGTAATGGTATAACGTACATGATTGTGTGTGACTTGTATTACCGTAATGGTATAACGTGCATGATGGTGTGCGTCTTGTATTACCGTAATGGTATAACGTACATGATGGTGTGTGACTTGTATTACCGTAATGGTATAACGTACATGATTGTGTGTGACTTGTATTACCGTAATGGTATAACGTGCATGATGGTGTGTGACTTGTATTACCGTAATGGTATAACGTACATGATGGTGTGTGACTTGTATTACCGTTATGGTATAACGTACATGATGGTGTGTGACTTCTATTACCGTAACTATATTATATCACGAAATTAAAAACATGTTTTCGAAATTAAGTTACAATCATTTTTACTTCTGCACCTCCTAAACGATGATAATGGCTCATGAAATGATTTTAAGAAACGTTTCTTAGTGACTGACTGCGTGTGTGTGTGTAATACAATGTTTTTTTTTACTAACTTTAATTTTTTTTTAAAACAGCAGCATGCATCAACCCCAAGTTAAAGGGAACAAAAAGGGGGTGGGGGCGCAGATGCTATAGTAATTATCTCCAAGTTTCCCTGGTCACTAAATATTTAGTGAGTTTCAGCGCGGACACATTCTCTTTCTTTCACTGCTCTCTCTCCCCCTCCCCACACACACACGCTTCTTTCCGAATAGAGCGGTGGAAGGACAGTGTTGACATTTGACATAGTTTGAACGTGTTCCCTTGGAGATGGTGGGTGTTTGACATAGTTTGAATGTGTTCCCTTGGAGATGATAGTGTTTGACATAGTTTGAATATGTTCCCTTGGAGATGGTGGGTGTTTGACATAATTTGAACGTGTTCCCTTGGAGATGGGTGTTTGACATAATTTGAACGTGTTCCCTTGGAGATGGTGGGTGTTTGACATAGTTTCGAAACGTTCTTCTAAAGATGACAAGCAGCTGACCTAGTTTAGGAAATGTTCCCTGAGAGATGGTAGAACATGTTTAGAAAATGTTCCCTGAGAGATGGTAGAACGTGTTTAGAAAATGTTCCCTGAGAGATGATAGAACATGTTTATGAAATGTTCCCTGAGAGATGGTAGAACGTGTTTTGGAAATGTTCCATAAGAGATGGTAGAACGTGTTTTGGAAATATTCCCCGAGAGAGTGTAGAACGTGTTTTTAGAAATGTTATCTGAGAGATTGGAAAACATCTTTAGGAAATGCACCATTAGGAAACAAATGAAATAGTAAAGATGGTCCCTTCAATAGTAAACAAATGAAACAGTAATGATAGTTCTTTCTATAGTAAACTAATGCTGTTGGCTACAAGTATTGACATAGAGACAGAGACCATTTCTACACAGTTTAAGAGATCAGTAGTACAGGTTACTACACATTTAAGGGATCAGTAATACAGGCTACTGCACAAAGGGATCAGTAATACATGCTACTACACAATTTAAGGGATCCGTAATACATGCTAAGAGAAGTTGGGACCAAAAACAAAACGTCTTAATCTGCACGTCGCTCGGGAGTAATTAGGCGAATTGTCTGACGCATAATTTGTTGAGCTGAACAAAGGAGATGAAGACAAGGGAAACAAGGCAGGGATCAGGCGCTAGTTGTGTTGTTGTTTTTCCCCATTTAAGGGGCAAGTTTGGGGATGGCATTTACTGTGTAATGTTGTCGCCAATGGTACAAACATGTAGTCGCCAATGGTACAAAAATGTAGTCGCCAATGGTACAAAAATTTAGTCGCCAATGGTACAAAAATGTAGTCGTCAATGGTACAAAAATGTAGTCGTCAAAATGGTACAAAAATGTAGTCGCCAATGGTACAAAAATGTTGTCGCCAATGGTACAAAAATGTAGTCGCCAATGGTACAAAAATGTTGTCGCCAATGGTACAAAAATGTAGTCGTCAATGGTACAAAAATGTAGTCGCCAATGGTACAAAAATGTAGTCGCCAATGGTACAAAAATGTTGTCGCCAATGGTACGAAAACTTAGTCACCAATGGTACGAAAATGTAGTCGCCAATGGTACAAACTTGTAGAGGCCAGTGGCAAAACTTTAATTACCAGAAATCAGTGGTATTTGGATAAAGGAGTTTTCGAGACCACTGATGGCCAGCTGCTATAAAATAGTTTCCGAATGTTACACAATGTCCATTAGTGACACGAAAGTGTCCCATCGTTATATGACAATGACCGGTAAATACACGGTAGTGTCCAGTTGCAAGGCAGTGTCCAGCTGTGACGCGCTATCGAAACATTAAAATGTAAACGCGTATTCCAAATGAATGATTGAAACTGTATCCAAGTGTGCTCAGCCAGGCCCGGGTCAAAGTTTATATGATCAGGGACGGGTCACCAAGGCCGCGTCGTCCCGCTCAGGTTAGAAGGACAACGATCCAGTCCCTCGTCGGGCCGTCGGAAAAAGATAGGAACTCCGACTCGGTGCTGCTAAAGACCCCCCCCCCTTTTTTTCTTCTTCCTCCAGCAAACATTTTTTTTAGCTCAGTTTTTTTTTCAAGCTGGCGTGTCACTAAAGGCTCTTGGAAGACCCTGGTGACGGTGATTAGCACCCGCCTTTGCCTTGCCCAACCAAGGCCGCCGCTGAACACTGAGGCTAGAACAAGGGAGGCAATAAACGTCGGTTTCAATCAATGAAGCAAACTTGCTCGCGTCAGCCAAAGGGTTTTCCGGGCAGACGACACGGAGATTGGGCTTATTTCCTGACCTTGACTGTTGGTAGGCCGAAACCGTGACAAGTGAGAGGTTAATGTCAAATAATAAATCCAATTCCCGAGAGGTATTTCGTGTGGTGGTAGCCGTTTGGAAATAAAAGTTAAAATATAACGTCATTTAAACGAAGATGTACTTTTTAAAAAAAAAGCGTACTTTAAAACCGTTTAAAAAAACGTACTTTAAAACCGGAGTCAATTTTCTATCGGGGAAGATTTCCATTCGATAAAAATAAAAACAACCCGTAAAAAAACAAGTTTTTGACTATAAATCCTTTACGTATGAGACGTAACTAAAAGAATGTTCATTATAACACGCAGCGCAAGACCATCCAAAAATACAAAATTGCAGTTGTGTCGTAAAACGTGTTTAATATAATGCGCACCGATCAGGAATAGGTTTATAAAAAGTGTTGTCAGTAAAATACGCACCTTATTGCGCGACAGAAAGGTTGTTCAATATAATACGCACCGCGACGCTCTATCTCAAAAAATAGCATGATACATAGGAATAAATAAAATAATCTAAAAAATCAATAATTTAATTAAGGTACATGCGATCGATCTGAAATTTTGATACATTGTTTTTATCATCGGTACGAAACTGCCTGCAAAATTTCAGCTCGCTATCTTGCGAGCAAGTGGGTTAAAAATCGATCAAAAGTTTTGGCGACAAGCAAGCAAGCAAGCAAGCAAGGTCGGTCGGTCGGCCGCAGACACCACGAGTTAATATAAAGGATTTAATAACAAAACAATATTCTTAAAATTCCATGACCCAAAGTAAGACAGGCGTATTTGTATATATTATAGCAGGGGTGGGCAATTGTTTAGGCTCGCGGGCAACTTTGTGGTAGTGAATTTTAGCGGACGGCCGCACTGTTTAAAATGATGGAATTCTTTAGTTAACATTAATTCTTTAGTTAACATTACATTTCATTTAAGAAAATGTATGAATGCTTTCATAAAAATAAAGAAGTAAAACTTAAACAAAAGTGGTAGTTTTGTTGAATGTAATTATTGAGCTAATGTCATTTATCTAGATCTGTAGCTGCTAACACATTTAATTATAGATTCAGTTTTATGAGGCAAGTGCATCCACTACACTTTTTAAATCCCTTATATTAACTTCGAAATCTTGTCGTCATCTCTCTCTCTCTCTGTCTGTCTTGGTCGGCGGAAAAACAAAAGTCAAAAATGAAATTTGGCACATAGACTCGTGTCATCTAACAATGCATGGTATCAAAATTTCAGATCGATCGAACGTACCGTAATTAAATTAATGCATTTTTAGTTTATCTCTATATAACATATGTAATTCAAATTCACGGTTTGTTATTGTTTTTCTTTCACGTGCCATTTGATTTCACGCGTTGACGCCACTCGTCGATGTCCACACCCCCTCCCGTCCCTTCCCCAGGTTTCAAAGCCAGGGGATATCATTCGGTTTCAGTCTGTAAATGTTTGTCGCGTTTGAACATAATCAATACTTTTAGTTATGTCTCATACATAAGGGATTTATAATCAAAAACTTTGTTTTTACGGGGTTGTTTAATTTACAATTTTTGTTTTAAAACTAGGAGAAAACTTGCTTGTTGAGACATGAAGCAATTCTCAGTTCATGACGGGTTTTCTGAATGTCTTGGCGGACAACAACAAAACTCTGTGGCGGGCCTCATCTGGCTGGCTTGGCGGGCCGCACTTTGCCCACCCCTGAATTATTGTTAACTGATAGATGGTGTTTATGATGGCCACCCCCCAGCGTTGTTCAAGACAAGGAAATACACAAATATTACTTTATTAATTCAACTAAGTGACAAAAGTTAAGTTTCTGTTTCCTTTACCAAGACGTTTCCATCCATCAGCTGAAACTACAGCAATTACTAGAGGTGAAGAAAGAAATTCTCTGGGTCGTGTTATATCTTGACTTAGATGAACATGTATAAGATGAACCAAGCAGAGGAACGTGTATAAGATGAACTAGCAGAGGAACATGTATAAGATGAACCAAGCAGAGGAACATGTATAAGATGAACCAAGCAGAGGAACACGTGTAAGATGAACCAAGCAGAGGAACATGTATAAGATGAACCAAGCAGAGGAACGTGTATAAGATGAACCAAGCAGAGGAACATGTATAAGATGAACCAAGCAGAGGAACATGTATAAGATGAACCAAGCAGAGGAACATGTATAAGATGAACCAAGCAGAGGAACATGTATAAGATGAACCTAGCAGAGGAACATATATAAGATGAACCGAGCAGAGGAACATGTATAAGATGAACCGAGCAGAGGAACATGTACAAGATGAACTAGCAAAGGACAACTCATGTCCAATAGACAAGACTAAGGGAGCTTACTTTTGATGAAACTTTTTCAGAGTTCTCCTGGAAGTTCATGATGGCCTCTGAGATCTTGACGTCAATGGGGTCCATGACCGTCTCGAAGTTGAAGGGCCCTTCCAGTCGCTGGGCCACTTTGTTGAGAGCCTCTGTAAAGTAAAGGAGTTTCAATTAAAATTGCAGCTTGTTAAAATCACGGACTTTTCCCAAAATAAAAGACTTTCTCAAAATTAAGGGTTACCTTGTTGTGCACATAGGGATGACTTGGAACAGTTACCTTCTTGTGAACATAGGGATGACTTGCACACATTTAATTATTAACAAATGGGCACAAACACCAGTTAGAAGAATGTTCCACAAGTTTGAGGACCCGTGACCAAAACAATAACAACAATAAATTCTACGTTTCTCTTAATAATGACCAAGCGTCACACCAAAGAAATCAAAGTTGGTCGTAAATACAAGACAGAAATCCTTCAGGAAACAGTTTCAATACCAAAGGCTTATTGGCTGTGTCTGGATTGAGGGGCATGGGGTGTGGCAGATAAGTGAAAGATCTCATGGTGAGGGTGATAGATTTGACAGATGAAAGCCACCATTAATAGCGCTTTACAAACACCGAAGACCTTCTTGAAATTTTTTTATATTTAGTTCAAGAAATGTCAATACTAATGGATTATAATGGTCACCTGCTGTGAGGTATTAGGCGGTCACAATATACAATTTGTGTATAGCTATATAGAAAATATACAATTTGTGTATAGCTATATAGAAAATATACAATTTGTGGAGCTTTATAGAAAATATATACAATTTGTGTATAGCTATATAGAAAAGATCTACAATTTGTAGAACTTTTCAAGACAAGTCGTTTGAGGAGGTGTGACTTGTCCCAGCCAGATGCCCTGTACGTTAGTCGTTCAGCTACCAGAGGTTCCCAAAGTGTTGTTAGTCGTTCAGCTACCAGAGGTTCCCAAAGTGGTGTTAGTCGTTCAGCTACCAGAGGTTCCCAAAGTGTTGTTAGTCTTTCAGCTACCAGAGGTTCCCAAAGTGTTGTTGGTCGTTCAGCTACCAGAGGTTCCCAAAGTGTTGTTAGTCGTTCAGCTACCAGAGGTTCCCAAAGTGTTGTTAGTCGTTCAGCTACCAGAGGTTCCCAAAGTGTTGTTAGTCGTTCAGCTACCAGAGGTTCCCAAAGTGTTGTTAGTCGTTCAGCTACCAGAGGTTCCCAAAGTGTTGTTAGTCGTTCAGCTACCAGAGGTTCCCAAAGTGTTGTTAGTCGTTCAGCTACCAGATGTTCATAAAGTGTTAACCGGGGCGTATCGGGGGTGCTCATTTAAAGACTATACTTAACACAAAAACAATGTTATTCCCTCGCCCTGTTCAGTGGAAAATTGGTTTCCACAAAAATTAAAGAATTTAACAGATGCATGTACCAATCAGTGCTTATAAGAATGTGAATGTTGAGAAATAAGTCCCATCCTTAGGTAAATAAACTTCATGGAATGTCCATAAGTCAATCCTCTTAATGAAAGTCCATAAGTCAATCAACTTTATGAAATGTCCATACGTCTTACAAAAATGTCCTCAAGTCAATAAACTTTTTGAAATGCCCATAAGTCAATGCAGCAAGATAAAGAAATGAAACTCAAAGTTTTAAAAATATGAATCTAACCAAAAAATCTTTCATTTCAAATCTAATTTTCATTCCTGTAACAGTCACAGCCACCGGCTATGAAACGTGTGAATTCACTTGGCTTGGGAGAGGGTCGGGAGATTCAGGTGTTCTTTGGTACAGGTGAAATAGCACTGATCTAAGGAGCACGCCTGCTTCTATAATACAGTGGCTCGCTTCTATATATGTATGTCTCTTTCCCCTTACATGTTTATAACATAAAAATCACAATAACACAGAGCAGACAGAAAAATAATACAATTAGAGTGTATGGTATTGGGTTTTCCACACATGAACCAATAATGCCGATGTCTTGCCAAACAAATGAGCACAGTTTGAAATTCAATCTCTGCAAACGTAAATGGTAGTCATAAATTCATACACTGAAAGTAACATGCGCATGGCTTCTAATAAATACCAATAATGACAGTAGCATGATGTGTGTGTGTATATATATATATATATATATATATATATATCTATATATATAAGACGCATTTGTTGTCTGTCTGGTTGTCTGTCTGTTCCCTAATAACTCAAGATCCAGACAACCAAATAACGTGAAATTTGGTACACGTACACAAAATTATACCGGAAAGGTTATTAAACAGGTTTCGTTCCATAAATATAAGATACTGGGGGCCGGGGGCCCAAAATGTAGTTTTTCCCAATATGAGCTCTATAAAATAAAAATTATTGAAAATTAAGACGTAAAATAATGACGCAAATTAATAAACATTTTGGTGTCGAGATTAACAAGAAGGCGATTATCGCCATAAAATAATTTTTTTGTTGTTGCTTTGCTGTTGTTGCTTTTGTTGTTGCTTTTGTTGTTGTAGTTGTTGTTTTGTTGTTGTTGCTTTGTTGTTGTTGCTGTTGTTGTTGTAGTTGTTGTTTTGTTGTTGTTTTGTTGTTGTTGTTTTGTTTTTGTAGTTGTTGCTGTTGTTGTTTTTGTTGTTGTTGCTGTTGCTGTTGTTGTTGCTGTTGTTGTTGCTTTGTTGTTGTTGCTGTTGTTGTTGTAGTTGTTTTATTGTTGTTTTGTTGTTAATTTTGTTGTTTTTATTGTTGTTTTGTTTTTGTTGTTTTGTTGCTGTTGCTGTTTCTGTTGTTGGTTTTGTCGTTGTTGCTGTTGTTGTTGCTGTTGTTGTTGCTGTTGTTGTTGTAGTTGTTGTTTTGTTGTTGTTGCTTTGTTGTTGTTGCTGTTGTTGTTGTAGTTGTTGTTGTTTTGTTTTTGTTGTTTGTTTTTGTTGTTTTGTTGCTGTTGTTGTTTTTGTTGTTGTTGCTGTTGTTGCTAAACCCGGGAGAAGCCGGGTACTTGCCCCTAGTCTCTATATATATAAGCCGCATTTGTTGTCTGTCTGTTCCCTAATAACTCAAGATCCAGACAACCAAATAACGTGAAATTTGGTACACGTACACAAAATTATACCGGAAAGGTTATTAAACAGGTTTCGTTCCATATATATAAGATACTGGGGCCCGGGGGCCCAAAATGTAGTTTTTCCCTATATGAGCTATATAAAATAAAAATTATTGAAAATTAAGACGTAAAATAATGACGCAAATTAATAAACATTTTGGTGTCGAGATTAACAAGAAGGCGATTATCACCATAAAATAATTTTTGTTGTTGTTGCTTTGTTGTTGTTGCTTTTGTTGTTGTAGTTGTTGTTTTGTTGTTGTTGCTTTGTTGTTGTTGCTGTTGTTGTTGTAGTTGTTGTTTTGTTGTTGTTTTGTTGTTGATGTTTTTGTTGTTGTTTTGTTTTTGTTGTTGTTGCTGTTGTTGTTTTTGTTGTTGTTGCTGTTGTTCTTGCTGTTGCTGCTTTTGTGTTGTTTTTGCTGTTGTTGTCCACATCCCTTGCCCTGCGACGACAATGTCCTTCATGTTGTTGTTGCTTTGTTGTTGTTGCTGTTGTATTTGTTGTTTTGTTGTTGTTGCTTTGTTGTTGTTGCTGTTGTTGTTGTAGTTGTTGTTTTGTTGTTGTTGTTGTAGTTGTTGTTTTGTTGTTGTTTTGTTTTTGTTTTGTTGTTGTTTTTGTTGTTGTTTTGTTTTTGTTGTTTTGTTGTTGTTTTTGTTGTTTTTGTTGTTGTTTTGTTTTTGTTGTTTTGTTGTTTTTGTATTTTTTGTTGTTGTTTTGTTTTTGTTGTTTTGTTGTTGTTTTTGTTGTTTTTGTTTTGTTGCTGTTGTTAAACCCGGCCGGGAGCCGGGTACTTGCCCCTAGTATATATATATATTATCTATATATATATATATCTCTATATATGTAAGCCGCATTTGTTGTCTGTCTGTTCCCTAATAACTCAAGATCCAGACAACCAAATAACGTGAAATTTGGTACACGTACACAAAATTATACCGGAAAGGTTATTTAACAGGTTTCGTTCCATATATATAAGATACTGGGGCCCGGGGGCCCAAAATGTAGTTTTTCCCTATATGAGCTATATAAAATAAAAATTATTGAAAATTAAGACGTAAAATAATGACGCAAATTAATAAACATTTTGGTGTCGAGATTAACAAGAAGGCGATTATCGCCATAAAATAATTTTTTTTGTTGTTGTTGCTTTGTTGTTGTTGCTTTTGTTGTAGTTGTTGTTTTGTTGTTGTTGCTTTGTTGTTGTTGCTGTTGTTGTTGTAGTTGTTGTTTTGTTGTTGTTTTGTTGTTGTTTTGTTGTTGTTTTGTTGTTGTTTTGTTGTTGTTTTGTTGTTGTTTTGTTGTTGTTTTGTTGTTGTTTTGTTGTTGTTGCTTTGTTGTTGTTGCTGTTGTTGTTGTAGTTGTTGTTTTGTTGTTGTTTTGTTGTTGATGCTTTTGTTGTTGTTTTGTTTTTGTTGTTGTTGCTGTTGTTGTTTTTGTTGTTGTTGCTGTTGTTGTTGCTGTTGTTGCTTTTGTGTTGTTTTTGCTGTTGTTGTTGTTGTCCACATCCCTTGCCCTGCGACGACAATGTCCTTCATGTTGTTGTTGCTTTGTTGTTGTTGCTGTTGTATTTGTTGTTTTGTTGTTGTTGCTTTGTTGCTGTTGTTGTTGTAGTTGTTGTTTTGTTGTTGTTGTTGTAGTTGTTGTTTTGTTGTTGTTTTGTTTTTGTTTTGTTGTTGTTTTTGTTGTTGTTTTGTTTTTGTTGTTTTGTTGTTGTTTTGTTTTTGTTGTTTTGTTGTTGTTTTGTTTTTGTTGTTTTGTTGTTTTTGTTGTTTTTGTTGTTTTGTTTTTGTTGTTTTGTTGTTGTTTTTGTTGTTTTTGTTTTGTTGCTGTTGTTGTTAAACCCGGGCGGGAGCCGGGTACTTGCCCCTAGTAATATATAAGCCGCATTTGTTGTCTGTCTGTTCCCTAATAACTCAAGATCCAGACAACCAAATAACGTGAAATTTGGTACACGTACACAAAATTATACCGGAAAGGTTATTAAACGGGTTTCGTTCCATATATATAAGATACTGGGGCCCGGGGGCCCAAAATGTAGTTTTTCCCTATATGAGCTATATAAAATAAAAATTATTGAAAATTAAGACGTAAAATAATGACGCAAATTAATAAACATTTTGGTGTCGAGATTAACAAGAAGGCGATTATCGCCATAAAATAATTTTTGTTGTTGTTGTTGCTTTGTTGTTGTTGCTTTTGTTGTTGTAGTTGTTGTTTTGTTGTTGATGTTTTTGTTGTTGTTTTGTTTTTGTTGTTGTTGCTGTTGTTGTTGTTGTTGCTGTTGTTGCTTTTGTGTTGTTTTTGCTGTTGTTGTTGTTGTCCACATCCCTTGCCCTGCGACGACAATGTCCTTCATGTTGTTGTTGCTTTGTTGTTGTTGCTGTTGTATTTGTTGTTTTGTTGTTGTTGCTGTTGTTGTTGTAGTTGTTGTTTTGTTGTTGTTGTTGTAGTTGTTGTTTTGTTGTTGTTTTGTTTTTGTTTTGTTGTTGTTTTTGTTGTTGTTTTGTTTTTGTTTTGTTGTTGTTTTTGTTGTTTTTGTTGTTTTGTTGGTTTTGTTGTTGTTTTGTTTTTGTTGTTTTGTTGTTGTTTTTTTTGTTTTTGTTTTGTTGCTGTTGTTGTTAAACCCGGGCGGGAGCCGGGTACTTGCCCCTAGTATATATATAATATGCATATATAAATATTCGTTGATGTGACAGAGCAAAGATAATCTCAAATTCAAATTTTAAATTTATTACTCAGAATTTACAACCATGACAAATAATTAGATTTTATTGTTATAAATCAAAATGAGAAAAATGCCCCCCCCCAAAAAAAAATGGTTATTTCCCTTCAAATGCTTATTTTTCCCCATTAAAAATTCTTTCTTTTAAAAAAAAATTAACTTATTTTTTTTTCATAGAAAATTCTGAATAGGAACACCAATAATATGAATGAGCGTATGTACATTAAGTGAAGGTAATTGTTAAATGTTAACGAAAAGTTAACATAATATATGGCCAGTGAATAACTGTTCGTCCCCCTCCACCCCCTCCCTATTCCTAACTCTAACCTTTCTTGTACACATTCACACAAGCCACGAGACAGCTGCATGAATACACATACAATTTTTGCTCTTTTCTAATCCTCGTCAATGCGGTCGCTGTTCTGTGCGCCTTTTGTGCTGTTAACGTAACGTGAAAATAGTTGAGACGAGCCGATTGTATTGGAGAATAAGTAATATTAGTTCCTCTCATTTATATCGCCATTTCCTCGTCACATGAAAGCTGGCTTTAGAATTCACGAGTTGGATTCAAGCTCAGGTGACAGAGTCGAGCAAAGAAAGTTCACAAGGAGCCCAGAGATTGTAAGGAATTTTAATACTACAAAAGTGTGGGATGGTGTTTGGTAGACTGGGAAATGGTGTTTGGTAGACTGGGAAATGGTGTTTGGTAGACTGGGAAATGGTGTTTGGTTGACTGGGAAATGGTGTTTGGTAGACTGGGAAATGGTCTTTGGTAGACTGGGAAATGGTGTTTGGTAGACAGGGAAATGGTGTTTGGTAGACTGGGAAATGGTGTTTTGAAGACCCAGAGACTCGTTTTTCGGAGAATGGGAACTACGGTGTGGTCCACAATCTCTCACACTAACCTCACATACAACCCACTCTCCCCACTGACCTCACATACAACACACTCTCCCCACTGACCTCACATACAACACACTCTCCCCACTGACCTCACATACAACACAATCTCACCCACTAAACTCACATACAACACAATCTCCCCACTGACCTCACATACAACACAATCTCTCACACTAACCTCACATACAACACACTCTCCACACTGACCTCACATACAACACACTCTCCCCACTGACCTCACATACAACACACTCTCCCCACTGACCTCACATACAACACACTCTCCCCACTGACCTCACATACAACACAATCTCACCCACTAAACTCACATACAACACAATCTCCCACACTAACCTCACATAAAAACACAATATCCCCACTGACCTCACATACAACACAATCTCCCCACTGACATCACGCATACAACACAATCTCACTCACTAACCTCACATACAACACAATCATTCATTTTTAAAAAATAAATTTTAAAAATTATTTATAAGCAATACTAATATATATATGATTATTATATTTACGCTCAATTATCACTGATGCCTAAAGCTAATGGACATCACTCTGCTTTTTTTTAAACATAGACTCAAACAGTGCTAACTGACTCAAAGAGTGGTGCACTAATTTGGTGCGCTGCTTTCTAAAATGAGTGTATGATAAATACGAAATATTCCTGAAATGTACACAAAGTATTTATATAACATTTTTAAAACTCAAACAGTGCTGACTGACTCAAATAGTTTTTTTGTTTTGGTGCAGTAATTTGGTGCGCTGCTTTCTAAAATTAGTGTATGATAAATACGAAATTTTCCTGAAATGTACACAAAGTATTTAATATAACATTTTTTTACAGTGCTAATCACCACACGATTTCGTGACGCTACTAAAACAAGGATAACTTACGACGCTTTTGACCCCCCCCCCAAAAAAAAAGTGGGCGCCATAGGCGCCCTATAGCCCCTATTATAAAATACTTTGTGTACATTTCAGGAAGTTTAATATTACGTATTTATCATACAAGGACAAGTTAGTTGTGCTTTTGAAAAAGGTGGGCGCCGTAGGCTTCTTAAAAAAAGTGGGCGCCGCTGGCGCCACGGCGCCGCAGCACAACCTAGTACAGTAATAAAACTAGATTAATGATTTTAATACTAATTTATTCAATCTTTATCGTCGTAAGTGGGAGAAGTCCACGGTGACCATAGCCATCTAGTAGTAATAGCCTAAGTATCGCGGAGTTTCCAACAGTTGATACTAAAGTAATAAATAATTCGTTTTCGGTGGTCGGATAAAAAAAACAAGTACCAATTTAAGATATAATCTTATGTTCATGATATTCCGTTAAAAAGTGCAACTTTTATCCAAGTGATGTACAAATGGGTTTTCTTTAAAACTAAAACTACACGTTTAAAGGTCACGGAAGCAAAGGTGAAAGAAGCTGAGTAGACGAAAGATTCATAGCCACGAAACGGTTTTAAATTCGCCCTCCTGGGCTAAAGATTGTTTCACGAGGGGTGTACGAGGGAATTAATCAAAGAGTGCTACTGTTCCGTTGTTCAATTTTTCAAAAACTTTTTTTTTAACCGCGATAACAGGAGCAGGGACCGGAAGATTTTTCGTTATGAGTTTTATGTTGTTATAACAGCGCTGATTTTTTTACATTTTGCAGCTATGTCCTCGTATTCGGCCCAGCCAGGAGCGTGAGAGACAGACAAGGCAGAGACCAGTGCCTATCTCTATCGTCAGTTGGATTGTCAGAAATGTAAGAGAGAGCACCCAGGATGAAGAAGAGATAGTTCAAGCCAGTTTTATGTCAGTAATGTTTTCGGTTTAAAACAGCCTTGTTTGTTCAAATGTACAGTGCAAGTCACAAGATAAAATTAAAATAAAACACAATTAATTTTCTGACTACTCATACACACAGTTGAAAACGTTACACTACACACACTTTTACAAATTTACAAGCTAATTTACAGCCCACACATATCACCAACATCCAATTTACACCATTAATTTACAGCCCACACATATCACCAACATCCAATTTACACCACTAATTTACAGCCCACACATATCACCAATATCCAATTTACACCACTAATTTACAGCCCACACATATCACCAACATCCAATTTACACCATTAATTTACAGCCCACACATATCACCAACATCCAATTTACACCACTAATTTACAGCCCACACATATCACCAACATCCAATTTACACCACTAATTTACAGCCCACACATATCACCAACATCCAATTTACAACATTAATTTACAGCCCACACATATCACCAACATCCAATTTACACCACTAATTTACAGCCCACACATATCACCAACATCCAATTTACACCATTAATTTACAGCCCACACATATAACCAATATCCAATTTACACCACTAATTTACAGCCCACACATATCACCAACATCCAATTTACACCAGTCACACCACTAATTTACAGCCCACACATATCACCAACATCCAATTTACCTCTGACACACCACTAATTTACAGCCCACACATATCACCAACATCCAATTTACCTCTGACACATATTCGGACCGCCAACAAAGGGACAGCACTAACAACAGCTGAGAACGAAGAGTTAAACCCGCCGAACACGTGCGGGCTATGATTCACGCGTGCACAGTCATATATTCTACAACCACATTTCATAGGCTTATACTTGTTGGAAGGCGCGACTGTCGTCTGCTCATTTGGTGAGAAGCACGGAAGTCTCTCTATTTTAAAATGGTGCGAAGCACTGAAGTCTCACTATTTTAACTAAGTTTTAGAAATTTAAAAAAAAATCACAACAGCTGTTACTGAACGTTGTCCAAATAACTCATGATTGTTACAAGTATCAGTTTTGTAATCATTATTGTGTGGGAGGGGATGGTATAGTTTATGATCATTCTAATTATCATTGTTTTGTTTACACAGACACGCCATATACCATTAATAGTTTCCTTCGTCATACACAGCTCACACGGTTCACAACTTTAAACACAGTTAACCTCATGCAAAAACACTTCTCTACTTAACATCTTTGTTGATACATTTATGGACGTAGAACGAGAGGGAAAAGGGGGGTGGGCGCCGAGCTGAGGTGGCTGTTCGTCCCGGGGGACAATGTAAAAATATTGAGTGTTGCGTGTTCAGAGAAACGCATTTTTTTGATGGGGCGGTGGAGAAATATTGTTCCTGATACGACTGCACCATTAACCCTTGCTACGCCACCTGCATTAACCCTAGCTACACCAAGGCATTAACCCTAGCTACACCAACTGCATTAACCCTAGCTACACCAATGCATTAACCCTAGCTACACCAATGCCTTAACCCTAGCTACACCAATGCATTAACCCTAGCTACGCAAACTGCATTATCCCTTGCTACACCAATGCATATTCCCTAGCTACACCAATGCATTAACTCTAGCTACACCAATGCATTAACTCTAGCTACACCAATGCATTATCCCTAGCTACACCAATGCATTAACCCTAGCTACACCAATGCATTTTCCCTAGCTACACCAATGCATGAACCGTAGCTACACCAATGCATTAACCCTAGCTACACCCAATGCATTAACCCTAGCTACACCAATGCATGGACCCTAGCTACACCAATGCATTAACCCTAGCTACACCCAATGCATTAACCCTAGCTACACCAATGCATTAACCCTAGCTACGCAAACTGCATTATCCCTTGCTACGCCAACTGCATTAACCCATATCCACGCAACTCTATATATTATTTTCGTCTCCTCTGGTACAAAAAAGCCTAACAAATAATTTATGTATAAAATATTTTAGCGCAAAAATAAATTTCATACGACCACCCACGCCACCAACTCCATCCTCACCACCCCCCCCACCCCCAAGTAAAGTTTTTTTATCTTCAAATCGTGATACTGCCGTTTGACATCAATATCCAGTTGAATTAATTTAATGCAGGGCCAACTATAAGTTTAGTGCATGGCTAACTGTAAGTTTAGTTCATGGCTCATGGCCGAGTGAAAGTTTAGTGCATGGCCAACTGTATGTTTAGTGTCATGGCTGAGTGAAAGTTTAGTGCAGGCCTGAGTGCAAGTTTAGTGCAGGGCTGAGTGAAAGTTTAGTGCAGGGCTGAGTGAATGTTTAGTGCAGGGCTGAGTGAAAGTTTAGTGCAGGGTCTGAGTGAAAGTTTAGTGCAGGGCTGAGTGAAAGTTTAGTGCAGGGTCTGAGTGAATGTTTAGTGCAGGTCTGAGTGAAAGTTTAGTGCAGGGTCTGAGTGAATAGTTTAGTGCAGGGTCTGAGTGAATGTTTAGTGCAGGGTCTGAGTGAATGTTTAGTGCAGGTCTGAGTGAATGTTTAGTGCAGGGTCTGAGTGAATGTTTAGTGCAGGGTCTGAGTGAATGTTTAGTGCAGGTCTGAGTGAAAGTTTAGTGCAGGTCTGAGTGAATGTTTAGTGCAGGTCTGAGTGAATAGTTTAGTGCAGGTCTGAGTGAAAGTTTAGTGCAGGTCTGAGTGAATAGTTTAGTGCAGGTCTGAGTGAATATTTAGTGCAGGTCTGAGTGAATGTTTAGTGCAGGTCTGAGTGAATGTTTAGTGCAGGTCTGAGTGAATGTTTAGTGCAGGTCTGAGTGAATGTTTAGTGCAGGTCTGAGTGAAAGTTTAGTGCAGGTCTGAGTGAATAGTTTAGTGCAGGTCTGAGTGAAAGTTTAGTGCAGGTCTGAGTGAATATTTAGTGCAGGTCTGAGTGAATAGTTTAGTGCAGGTCTGAGTGAATATTTAGTGCAGGTCTGAGTGAATATTTAGTGCAGGTCTGAGTGAATATTTAGTGCAGGGTCTGAGTGAATGTTTAGTGTAGGGCTGAGTGAAAGTTTAAGTGCAGGGCTGAGTGAAAGTTTAATGCAGGGCTGAGTGAAATTTTAGTGCAGGGCTGAGTGTACGTTATGTGCAGTGGTGAGTATATAACCAGTGCAATGTTGTTTTTTTCCATGGCTCCAGCAGGAAGAGGAGAGCTCCCAACAAAATAACATTGTCTAACGCTAATTAGACTTAAAAATGTCCATGATTCTATCGTTATATTATGCTATGATTATATCCATTCTAAGAGACCTGACTGAGGAGAATACATTTAAATGAACTATCTGTGTTACTGATAATATAGGCACCCTTTACATTTCTTTAAGGAATTTTCTAAAACCTTTGACACTGGACCCGTCAAGTTAGTCTATGCCTGCGACCATTAAGCGAGTTTACGCCTACGACCATTAAGCGAGTTTACGCCTACGACCCTTATGTTTGTGTGCGGATCAAATCAAGTGATTTGAGCGACACAACTCAAACTGCAGTTACTCCCCCCTCCCCCCCCCCTTTAACTTCATGCCTCAACTGATCCCCCCTCCTGTAGCACCTCCACCCCCACTAAACATGTCACTCCCCTGAGTGAATGAAATAAATTCCCATGGCATTCCTCCCATTCCAAGCGTCTCCTAACGGGGATGAGCTGTGACTCGAACTCGGGAAACAAACAAGCGGATGTGAACAGTTGAACTTTCTTATACCAACGCCCCCAGCCGAGAACAAATAACCCCATTAGGAATTGGGGCAAAGATAAATTACAGGGCACAAGTAGTTGTGAAATTGATCAAAATTATGAACACAGTTCGTTGTAATAGAGACACAGTCCTTTGTGACAGAGACAGATATCGTTATAACAGAGACACAGACCGTTGTAACAGAGACACAGACCTTTGTAACAGAGACACATTCCGTTGTAGCATAGACACAGTCCGTTGTGACAGAGCCACAGTCCGTTGTAACAGAGATGAAATCCGTTGTAACTGAGATACAGTCCGTTGTAACAGACACAATTCGTTGTAACAGACACAATCCGTTGTAACATAGTCTGATCAATTATGTGCTTACGGCTTACAGTGACCTAATATGTGATACCAGCGACCCAATTTCAAATTAAGTTTCACAATTAGAATAATTGATGTTAACGCAATTTCCCTTGGGAATTGCGTTTGCGTTTATAGATTCGAAAAGTCTGGCTAGTCTTTTCGCGCTTTGAACAGGAACTCCCCTGAACCATACCAGATAGAGGGTTCGGGTCTTTTGCAAATATGTTAAGGAGGTCCCAAGGATGTGCACGGACCAAAAAAAATTCACGAAACGATTTACTGGATATCTTGGAAAATTTTTAAAAAACGAAAAAATATCAGTATTTTGTCAATTTCTCGACAACCATAACAGTTATCGGGTTGAAACAAACGCCAAACGATAGCTAATAATATTTAGAACAAAGTTGGAGAAGGAATTTTTGAAAAAATCTCTTTAGTTAGACTCTCGTAATTTTAGCAGCAATTTGTAGATAGCAATTGTTTTGTTTCGCTTCAAAATTATTGATTTGAAATGGCTTTGAATGTAATCTAGAATGATAGTTAATGGGGTTTTCCCGCTATGTGAATGCTTATGTTAGAAATAGATTGTTTCGCGGTGCGCATTATATTGACACATTTTTGGTGTGATGTAGCGTGAGGGGATATGACGTCATATTGTGTTTAGTTGCATAATTACATATTTGAATCGACTTTTAATGTAATCTATAATTATTTCCCTTGAATTAAAAAAATCTGAAATTCTTTGTTAGAAACTGCGTTTAAATACTCATTCGAGTTTTTATTACTTGTTTTTATTTATTTTATCTGATCTGTTACAAGTGCTCCTTCTAAACAGAGGTTTATTGCGTCCTAAGCGTATCCAAACCCCTAAATGTCAAAATGATTTCTCCAAACTATTGCTGGAAGCATCTCCGATATCAAAACTTAAGCGATTATTTTTTTTCCAACGACACCCCAATCCAAGTCTTTGTGAGTGAGGAATGTGCCACATAGGAGCTCCCGTGTCCCAGAATGCAACGTTTGACCTCTTACATGACTACATGACCCCAGCCATGAATGACCGACTGTCCACAAGATCCCCTGTGGTGGGGGGGGGGTTGTATAACCGCTAACACAATAATAAGGTATGGGAGGTTAGTCTCGCGTGAATTATTCGACTGGACATACATTCCAGGTCAGGTCGCTGTGAAACTTGAGGAGGTGAAGCTACGTCCTGTCATGCAGGGCTTCTCACACTAGAGGTTGAAGCTACGCCATGTCAAATGTTCCCTTTAATCTGCGCAGCATTTTTTGTAGAAAAAAAAATCCACAAAAAATGTCATGCAGAGATTCTCATACTGGATGTGAAGCTACGTCATGGCATATAGGGGTTCTCACACTGGAGGTAAACGGTAAAGCTACATCATGCCATGAAGTGATTCTCACACTGGAGGTGAATGCAGAGGTTCTCACACTAGAAATGAAGATACGTCATGTCATATAGGAGATCTCACACTGCAAATGAAGCTACGTCATGCCATGCAGATGTTCTCACACTGCTCCATGGGAAACTACTAGAGGCTTAAACATTTTAATCTCGGTAAATCCGGTAATTAAGAATGATAAGAGCATGGACTGTACGGATTAGTTGGAAATTAATTTTACATGGGTAGAACTCACTGCAAAGCTTTTATATAACGTATACAGCCTGTAGTATGTTGTTTACATAACGTATACAGCCTGTAGTATGTTGTTTATATAACGTATACAGCCTGTAGTATGTTGTTTACATAACATATACAGCCTGTAGTATGTTGTTTACATAACGTATACAGCCTGTAGTATGTTGTTTACATAACGTAGACAGCCTGTAGTATGTTGTTTACATAACGTATACAGCCTCTAGTGTGTTGTTTACATAACGTATACAGCCTGTAGTATGTTGTTTACATAACATATATAGCCTTTTATTTATTTCAAAGATTCCTATCCATTTATGACCATGAACGTTTTTTTCATGAACTCAGTAACCTCAACCCAACTGCTTTAATTTATAAAACGTTCCAACCATTGTTATGAAATTTCAGATACATGCTACAGAGACTATCCAAGGACCACACATCCCTGAACAGAGTCAATCCAAGGGCCATATATCCCTGACAGAGTACATTCAAGGACGATATATCCCAGACAGTCAATCCAAGGGTCATATATCCCAGACAGTCAATCCAAGGGCCATATATCCCTGAACAGAGTCAATCCAAGGGCCATATATCCCTGACAGAGTAAATTCAAGGACGATATATCCCAGACAGTCAATCCAAGGGCCATATATCCCAGACAGTCAATCCAAGGGTCATATATCCCAGACAGTCAATCCAAGGGCCATATATCCCTGAACAGAGTCAATCCAAGGGCCATATATCCCTGACAGAGTAAATTCAAGGACGATAAATCCCTGCCAGAGTCAATCCAAGGGCCATAAATCCCTGCCAGAGTCAATCCAAGGGCCATATATCCCTGCCAGAGTCAATCCAAGGGCCATAAATCCCTGCCAGAGTCAATCCAAGGGCCATATATCCCTGCCAGAGTCAATCCAAGGGTCATATATCCCTGACAGAGTCAATCCAAGGGCCATATATCCCTGCCAGAGTCAATCCAAGGGTCATATATCCCTGACAGAGTCAATCCAAGGGCCATAAATCCCTGCCAGAGTCAATCCAAGGGCCATAAATCCCTGCCAGAGTCAATCCAAGGGCCATATATCCCAGACAGTCAATCCAAGGGCCATATATCCCAGACAGTCAATCCAAGGGCCATATATCCCAGACAGTCAATCCAAGGGCCATATATCCCTGCCAGAGTCAATCCAAGGGCCATAAATCCCTGCCAGAGTCAATCCAAGGGCCATAAATCCCCAATATAGACACGCCAACGAGCAAATACCTTCGTTGTAGCCGATTCAATAACCTAATATCCCTAACAAGTACCATCACATGGCAACATAGCGATATGCACACTCACTTTTAGGACACGAAATGTTCCTAGATTATTTTATTTTGTTTTCTATCACACCTGTACTTGTCCCTCAAGCCTGGTGGCGAGCCCACGCTGGTATATGGCGAAATTCTTGTGCTCCTCGTGAAGGACCGCTCCAGAAATTATCGTCAAGCAAGAGGCGCGATACATTTTTAAATAGGGAGAAAAGCGCGGCATGGGCGAGAGTCGCTGGAATGACATTCCCCCCCCCCTCTCTCGTGTTAGGGGAAATGAGAGCTAGGCAATGATTGCAAAGTCTTAACACGTGGCCGCGTAGTAAGAAAAAAAACAAATTGGTCTTATAAGATGGCGACCGTTATTGTCCAGGTCAATTTACAACCCGGCATAAAAGGTGTAAGGAGTACCGGCTAAAAGGTGTAATAAGTACCAGCTTGAAGGTGTAAGTGTAAGGAGTACCGGCTAAAAAGGTGTAATAAGTACCGGCTTAAAGGTGTAAGGAGTACCGGCTAAAAGGTGTAATAAGTACCGGCTTAAGGGTGTAAGGAGTACCGGCTAAACAGGTGTAATAAGTACCGGCTTAAAGGTGTAAGGAGTACCGGCTAAACAGGTGTAATAAGTACCGGCTTAAAGGTGTAAGGAGTACCGGCTAAAAGGAGTAAGGAGTACCGGCTTAAAGGTGTAAGGAGTACCGGCTTAAAGGTGTAAGGAGTACCAGCTTAAAGGTGTAAGGAGTACCGGCTTAAAGGTGTAAGGAGTACCGACTTAAAGGTGTAAGGAGTACCAGCTTAAAGGTGTAAGGAGTACCGGCTTAAAGGTGTAAGGAGTACCGGCTTAAAGGTGTAAGGAGTACCGGGGGAAAGGGGGGGGGAGCTTGTACATCTCCTGTTGTCCGAACTGGGTGATTTTGGCTGATTCAGGGGCAGTCAAAATGTTTCTAAAACGTAACGGTTTAATATGAAAAAGTCATTATGACCTGAATACAGGGCCCACAATATTCATGGCCGATGATAACTTATGAGTTGAGCTTGGTTTATCTAGAAATACATTTTGAATGTTGACTGGGTGTAAGTCATTCCGAGAACTGTGTGGGTGCTTCGAGAAGCGGCATGTTCAAAGCTTTCAAATCAGCTGTGAACTTGAACTATCCCTTAACCCGTTGTTGGGTCGTTGGGGCACCATCGTGAACTGCTCACTTACACACGCCATTTGTCACGGTCCTGTGCTGCCCTTTGAGAGTCGCTGAATGACAGACCGGTCCACTCTTTGATATCGTCCTCCCATCTCTTCTTTTGTCTGCCTCTTTTCCTTCCTCCCTGGACTGTGCCTTGTAATATGGTTATTGCGAGACCTCCAGTTCTTGTCACGTGTCCGTACCATCGTAATTTCCTCTTCTTAATTGATGTGAGTAGGTCATCGTAGGGGCCAATGACAGTACTTATTGTGTTGCGGACCGCTTCGTGTGTGATGTGCGCTGTGTAGGAGATGTTCAATATCTTTCTGAAACATCTCATCTCTAGCGCTTTGATTCTTCTTTGGAGGTCTGCAGTGAGCGTCCAAGCCTCACAACCATACAAAAAGACCGACATCGCCAGAGAGCGCATTAGCCGGATCTTTGATCTCAGGGAGAGTTTCTTACTTTGTCAGATGTGCTTTAATTTGTTCAATGCTGCCATTGTTTGGGCTACTCTGGCAAGAATTTCTGGCTTTGAGCCTTCGTCGGATATTATGGCCCCTAGATACTTGAAGGTGGAGACTTCTTCGAGTTTTTGCTCGTTTATCTGAATCTCGCTTGTGAATTTACTATTTGCCATGACCTTGGTCTTTTCTGCATTGATTTCCATGCCGTACTGGTGGACAAACTGCCACAGAGACCGGTGGACAAACTGCTACAGAGAACGGTGGACAAACAGCAACAGAGATAAGTGGACAAACAGCACCAGAGACCGGTAGACAAACTGCAACAGAGACATGTGGACAAACTGCAACAGAGACCGGTGGCAGATTCATCAATTACAAGTTGTTTCATGTGACCATCACTGTTTATGTTGACGGCACCAGTATCACAGGGCCGCTTCGGTCCGCCTGGGAAACTCCAGGGAACGTTGGTAGAGGACGCCACTTAAAAACACTGTAGCTGGTGGACTGGGGCGAGTGACACAAAGTCAAGACGCCGTAACAAATTGTTGGGAGATAGAGTTACAGGGTAATTATCTCTTGGGCGTAACAATTAGGAGTTGCGGAAAAGGTTATCAGGGCCCGCAGGTAACCCCAATATATCCCGCCGAATGCCGGAAGTGGTGTCACGCCAGGGGGTGGGGAGCGATACCGTAGATGGGAGGAACAATAGCAACAGGATAACCAAAACAAAAGCAAAAAAAGGTTTCAGTTCTAAAAAAGTCATTTTAAAAATGGAAAACCCAATAGTTCAAGGGATAATATACTATTTATGACACTTAATTGTCTTAATTAATTCAATAGCAGTTAAAGTTTAAAAAGATGATAATACATAATAACTGCGCATTTTGGGACAAAAATACGTACAGAAATGTGACATACAAGTTGTGACAATACAGACATGTGACGTACAAGTTGTGACAATACAGACATGTGACGTACAAGTTGTGACAATACAGACATGTGACGTACAAGTTGTGACAATACAGACATGTGACGTACAAGTTGTGACAATACAGACATGTGACGTACAAGTTGTGACAATACAGACATGTGACGTACAAGTTGTGACAATACAGACATGTGACGTACAAGTTGTGACAATACAGACATGTGACGTACAAGTTGTGACAACACAAACTGAATGAGCGTAACAGTACAATGACAGACAATGTGTCACACAGTGACTTGAGATCCCAAAACACATTCCGGCTTTTTGGTCAGCTTGTCAAGGTTTACCTGGCCATTCTGTCACAAACTTGCAGAATTTTTCAGTCAACAATGTTAGTGAGAGGGGCGCCCAACCTTTCAAGTGGTGAGAAAAGGTATATTTACTTCTTTTTTTATATTTTTTATTTAACCAGATTTGGCATACGAAGGAGACTGTGTTTTTTTTTAACCCACTAAAACATTTTGTAGTTGGTCTAAGTCTAAACCTAAACGATATTGTTTTCTAAAAACTGCCCAAACATCGATCTATGGTGGGGAGAAAAGAAAAATGAATTATGTCCGTCATACACAAATTAGTTTTGAAAGAAAAAATATCGTTAACTTTTGGATTAATAATTATGTTGTTAACTGTAAGGTTTGTTGTGTCAAGACGGCAATACTTTTATTGTAGTACATAGTTATGACAGCTAACTGCACAATGAATGTTAACTACAAGCCACAGTTCGTGTATGAAGGGTTAGCCGTATTGGGTTAAAACTATCAGCTATAAACAACATTTCTGCCATAAATATTAGCAAGAAGAGTTTATCATCACGCCCCTACTGAGATAATTTAATAGTATAACGCCCCGCCCCCCCCCCACCCACCCACCAAAAAAAAACACTTCCACTTTCGCTGACAACTTTCCTCACCCTCTCCCGCCTCCGGGTCGGGAGCGGCTAGGTATTCCACACACACACACACACACGGGTTAGTGTCGTCCTAACGACCCACGAAAGTCTGGAATGTGAGGACCCAGAAGGCTATTACCTGAAAGGCTAATTTACTGGGCCTACTACAGAGATAAGCTGTGTCATAGTGGGACTTACACGAAGCACATCAACCTGCGACCCACGGGCGGGGCGGGGGAAAGGGGGGGGGGCGGGGTGTTCAACTGTCATTAGTAGAGGGGCCGGTGTGAGTGCCCACCCGCTTTGTCACGGTTCTACTAATAGCTTATTGACTTGAACGGTCCTCACAACCCGATAGAGGATGGCTACGACCAATTTTACATCTAAGCTTCGTTTGTTGGTGTTGAAAAATTAGCTCGTTTGCACATTATATATATTGTGTCCAAAATTTTACATCCAGCAAAAACAAAAAGGCCTGTATTAATCTTATAGAAATTCGATGCGAGTGTATAATGTATGGCAGAAAGCTACGCGACCGCGCAGGTTAGAGGTAACATTGATATACCCTGATATTGAAATCTCAAAGTCTCAATGTTGTGTCAGATACCTTTAGTAATTTATTTTCGTTTAATAAGTGAATCAAGTGATAATATTAAATCGTTTCTTAATTCAAGTGAGGGTCTTGAATAAAAGGCAGTTGTGAACAAATATAACATGGATCAGTTGTGAACAAATATAACAACGGACAGTAGAGAAAAAATACAACACAGATCAGTCGTGGGGAAATATAACATGGATCAGTCGTGGGGAAATATGGCATGGATCAGTCGTGGGGAAATATGGCATGGATCAGTCGTGGGGAAATATGACATGGATCAGTCGTGGGGAAATATGGCATGGATCAGTCGTGGGGAAATATGGCATGGATCAGTCGTGGGGAAATATGGCATGGATCAGTCGTGGGGAAATATGGCATGGATCAGTCGTGGGGAAATATGACATGGATCAGTCGTGGGGAAATATGGCATGGATCAGTCGTGGGGAAATATGGCATGGATCAGTCGTGGGGAAATATGGCATGGATCAGTCGTGGGGAAATATGGCATGGATCAGTCGTGGGGAAATATGGCATGGATCAGTCGTGGGGAAATATGGCATGGATCAGTCGTGGGGAAATATGGCATGGATCAGTCGTGGGGAAATATGGCATGGATCAGTCGTGGGGAAATATGACATGGATCAGTCGTGGGGAAATATGACATGGATCAGTCGTGGGGAAATATGGCATGGATCAGTCGTGGGGAAATATGGCATGGATCAGTCGTGGGGAAATATGGCATGGATCAGTCGTGGGGAAATATGACATGGATCAGTCGTGGGGAAATATGGCATGGATCAGTCGTGGGGAAATATGGCATGGATCAGTCGTGGGGAAATATGGCATGGATCAGTCGTGGGGAAATATGACATGGATCAGTCGTGGGGAAATATGGCATGGATCAGTCGTGGGGAAATATGGCATGGATCAGTCGTGGGGAAATATGGCATGGATCAGTCGTGGGGAAATATGGCATGGATCAGTCGTGGGGAAATATGGCATGGATCAGTCGTGGGGAAATATGGCATGGATCAGTCGTGGGGAAATATGACATGGATCAGTCGTGGGGAAATATGGCATGGATCAGTCGTGGGGAAATATGGCATGGATCAGTCGTGGGGAAATATGACATGGATCAGTCGTGGGGAAATATGGCATGGATCAGTCGTGGGGAAATATGACATGGATCAGTCGTGGGGAAATATGGCATGGATCAGTCGTGGGGAAATATGGCATGGATCAGTCGTGGGGAAATATGACATGGATCAGTTGTGGGGAAATATGACATGGATCAGTCGTGGGGAAATATGACATGGATCAGTCGTGGGGAAATATGGCATGGATCAGTCGTGGGGAAATATGACATGGATCAGTCGTGGGGAAATATGGCATGGATCAGTCGTGGGGAAATATGACATGGATCAGTCGTGGGGAAATATGACATGGATCAGTCGTGGGGAAATATGACATGGATCAGTCGTGGGGAAATATAACAAGACATTATTTTTTTGTTGAAATAAATTACTATTATACGATTTGTGCGAAATAAAAATGTGTATATTTCACTGTCTTCTGTGACTAACGGCGCCATTGTTGTTGTTGGAAGTCTGCTTTTAAAAACCCTTTTCTAAGTTAAAACCCCCTTTAAACTCAACAAAACACACGAAAAACTAATTGTAAAGCATTAATTACTTTTTTTATTTCTGATTTAAGTGTTTAAATTAGTAAGAGTAAGTTATTTTATTTATTTTGTTCTAAATATTTAAAATGCGCTGAAATAAGGTATTACCATAAAAGTAATAATAATAATTTTTTAACTGAGCAACGAATAAAATTGTTTTCTGTTAATTCGTCTAATGTTCCTGAAGTTGTCCCGGGAGCCATCTCTCCGTTTCCGTCCAGAATGCCAGTCGACATAAGATGGCTCGCTTCAGCCAGGAGATCCCATCGGCCAACCAGAGTGACTAACAATACCGAAACCGGAAGAGGGTTTGTTTGTGAAGTGTGATGCCGTGACCAGGCATAAAGCATCAGCTACCCACCAGAGGAGTCACCAGAGGAACTTGTGACTTGGTCACTTGATAGGCCTCCAAGTCTCGTCACAGTTGTGGCAGGACGAACGTTGTGGTTATTTTATCTTATGTTATTTTAATCTAACAGTATTCATATGGCTTTACACGCGAAAAAAGAGAAGGGGGGGGGGTAGGTGCCTGAAGTTGTGTCCACACACCTAGTAGGGGGGGGTGGTATCCACACACCTAGTAGGGGGGTGGTATCCACACACCTAGTAGGGGAGGGGTGGTATCCACAAACGAATCCATTTCAAAAATGTTCGTTTCTCATTAAAAATTCTATACATAAACTAGGCTAAAAAGCAACAACGAAAGTCAGAAACTATTATTAATGAACTTTAAAGTGATAGTCTTTCCAAGCGAAGTTTGACTAATGACATAGAAAAATACCTGTCAGATATTTGGGGTTGATATGTGTGTGGTGGTATTAGCGACCGCATTCGGGCCGTGTGCCGTCTTTTGAGGATCCCTGGTCTAATGTATTTAGCCAGCATCGTTGTGAGGCTGAATAATATGAACATACTATGTAATTTTAAACTAGAGTACATGTATTTCATACTGGCATTTTTTTTGTATCGCCTGTGATGTGATGGTCATTTGATTCCACGTTAGGAATGGGTGTGGCTTGCCTGGGTAAGGGGCGGTAGAGTGTCCGTCCACGTTAGGAATGGGTGTGGCTTGCCTGGGTAAGGGGGCGGGAGAGTGTCCGTCCACGTTAGGAATGGGCGTGGCTTGCCTGGGTAAAGGGCGGGAGAGTGTCCGTCCACGATGGGAATGGGTGTGGCTTGCCTGGGTAAGGGGCGGGAGAGTGTCCGTCCACGATGGGAATGGGTGTGGCTTGCCTGGGTAAGGGGCGGGAGAGTGTCCGTGCACGTTAGGAATGGGTGAGGCTTGCCTGGGTAAGGGGGGGGAGTGCCGGCCACGTTAGGAATGGGTGTGGCTTGCCTGGGTAAGGGGCGGGAGAGTGTCCGTCCACGTTAGGAATGGGTGTGGCTTGCCTGTGTAAGGGGCGGGAGAGTGTTCGAGGATTGTGGGCATGGAATCAGCACAAAGTAATCCCCCCATCTGTCAATATCGTTTACAATTCGATTAGAAATACTATGCGGTCTATAGAATAATAAACAACACAATCTATTTATTATTATGTGATCCGTGCACAAAGCGCGGATCCAACTACTTTTTTAAAAAAAGGTGCACCTCTCAGGAGTCTTTCAACCTCCGACGCACAGCTGCTATTTTTAGCACCTACTCACTGGACGGCGCGTGGCAGGTGCAAGGCGAACAATGACCCAGTGTCCTGCTGGCCGCTCACATGGAATGACCATTAAAACAGCCAGCCCCCCCCCCTTCAAGTAGACTCGCGGGCTCGTTATGGTTGACAAATGGGAGGAGGGGAGAGGAGGGTACGAGAATGGATTCAGTGATAGCCAGAGTGTTGGAGAGTATTGGGAAACGTGAGAGTTGAATACAATCTGAAACCAATAGTTGGTTAGAGCTGTGATATGGGCAAATAAGTTGAAATTCAAATCATGTCCAATGATTTTTATTCGAAGTCAAGGGATTTTCACACAAGGTCAATGATTTTCATACCTAGTCAATGATTTTCATAGACGGTTTAAAAAAAAAGTTAAGAAAGAGATTTTGTGTGTGTGAGTGTGTGCGCGCGTGCGTATGTTTGTTTGTTTGTGTGTGTGTGTGTGTGTGTGTGTGTGTGTGTGTGTGTGTGTGTGTGTGTGTGTGTGTGTGTGTGTGTGTGTGTGTGTGTGTGTGTGTGTGTGTGTGTGTGTGTGTGTGTGTGTGTGTGTGTGTGTGTGCGTGCGTGCGCGCGCGCAGTCACACAACATTTTATCAACACTTAGCAGTATAAATCTTTCAGCTGCAAAAGTTTGCTTCAAAACTTAATTGCCATAAAATTTCATCTTTTTTTTTGTTGAAACATTTGTCCCCAATATTGTCTACCACCATTTGGTCACCCAAAACGGAAGTGCTAACGAGGCGCTTGATGTACTGCGACATTCTTCCTATCCCAGACAGTAGGTCTAACGAGACTTTTGATGTACTGCAACATTTTGCCTATCCCAGACAGTAGTTCTAACGAGACTTTTGATGTACTGCAACATTTTGCCTATCCCAGACAGTAGGTCTAACGAGACGTTTGATGTACTGCGACATTTTGCCTATCCCAGACAGTAGGTCTAACGAGACATTTGGTGTACTGCGACATTTTGCCTATCCCAGACAGTAGGTCTAACGAGACTTTTAATGTACTGCAACATTTTGCCTATCCCAGACAGTAGGCCTAACGAGACGTTTGATGTACCGCGACATTTTGCCTATCCCAGACAGTAGGCCTAACGACACGTTTGATGTACCCCGACATTTTGCCTATCCCAGTCAGTAGGCCTAACGAGACGTTTGATGTACCACGACATTTTACCTATCCCAGACAGTAGGCCTAACGACACGTTTGATTTACCGCGACATTTTGCCTATCCCAGACAATATGTCTAACGAGACGTTTGATGTACTGCGACATTTACCTATCCCAGACAGTAGGCCTAACGGGACGCTTGAAGCAATGCGAAATTTCTCTTATCCAATATTATATTCGAACTTGACTGCACCATACTATATGCCAAAACGCTCGCGTTTTATCTACATTTTAAAGAAAGTTTTGTTTTAAGACAGAACCAAACAAAAGTGACTGTAAAATGTGAGGTCCATTGACCTAAATACTAAAACAAGGCTGGGGCATGAACGAGGTGAGTAAGCGTGTAAACTTAACTCACCCAGGGCAAAAGTTCGTATGCCATGTTTTTACCCTCCCCATGTTCATTTGAGCATACAGGTAAGTTTGGTTTTGGGTTTGAGTGGGGTGGGGGTGGTGAAGGCTTCCCCAGTCAGGTGTATAGTTAAGTAGTTAAGACGTGACTGAGAAACAAGCCAGCCAATTTACGGCCTTGCATGAACCTGGCGTTGTTAGCGAAATGAACTCTCGATATGAATTATGTCAAGAAGAGAACATCGCATGAGACGGGCCATTTGTTTGGACATGACTGTAATAAGTATTATGTCAAGAAGAGAGCATCGCATCAGGTTGGTCATTTGTTTGGACATTACTGTATTATCTGTATTATGTCAAGAAGAGAACATCGCATCAGACGGGCCATTTGTTTGGACATTACTGTATTATGTCAAGAAGAGAACATCGCATCAGACGGGCCATTTGTTTGGACATTACTGTATTATGTCAAGAAGAGAACATCGCATCAGACGGGCCATTTGTTTGGACATATGTATGTCAGAAAGACATCGCATCAGGGGCATTTGTTTGGACATACTGTAATGTCAAGAAGACAACATCGCATTAGACGGGCCATTTGTTAGGAAATTATTGTATTATGTCAATCTGGTGACATTACTGTATTATGTCAATCTGGTGACATTATTGTATTATGTCAATCTAGTATAGCGCACGGCTAGATGGCAAGTGGCATCAAAAGAAAACAATTTCTGTACACAGCAAAGAGGGACACAGTTACAATGATATCTTACTTTGTGTAGTTATGTAAATATAATAATAACCTCTTCATCGAATTACGATGTTACTAGCTCAGAGAAAGGGAATTAGAAAAACATTAAATTTAACGCCACTGCCGTCATCAACATCTAACATACAGGTAACAAGTCTGGGGGATGTCCAGACCGCGGTCTGTTAGTCACTGTGTTCAGTACGTGCCTGACATCAATGGCCCCGTGGGTCATATGGCTGGTCATACAATGTCCAGGTTGTGACCAGCATGTGTGCCTTTTGGGTCGACGGTACGTGTAGCACGTATTTCAGCTTACGTGAATATTCCATTCCTCCTTGTATTTAGAAAAGAATATCTGTTAGGAAAAGTGGAGGAGGAAAAAATTTGACCGCTGGTAGGAGGTAAATAACTGCTTTCAATGATGTGTTTCTTTATTTATTGAAAGGCATAAATTATAACTGGGAAGTTTGAGGGCTGCTGCCTTCTCCAAACTTAACGTTTCTTGGCTTTTCAATTGGAAGCAATTGGTGCGTGGGGACGCGCCCCGTGCCTGAAGTCCACTTGAAATCGAGGTTTGTGTGCGGGGAATTTCACAGGCCAACATTTCTAGATGCAGTCACTCGTCCGGCTTCGTGTTTTACATTACTGCCTCTTCATTACATTGCACTAACCCGACAGTTACGTCATTAAGATATAATTAGAATACATTTAGAGATGATTTTAAAAATATATATATTTCGTTGTTTATTATTTTATGTCTACTCTGTATGTTTTTTCTTCTTTAGCTGCGTTTTTAGTTGTTCCTATGTTAGTTTTCTTAACGTCAGCTGAGATAAACCATTCTTACGTTTTCATTACTAACATAGAAGTCGGCATAGGCCTAATTTAATTTTTTGTTAAATGCGAGCATACACGACAGAAACACATTTTAGCTGCAAGCTGCTCTGATATGTAACATTACCCACACCCTGAAACTAGCTTACATGTTCATAATTAGAAACATGTTTATCCTGCATTTTACTAGGTACATCATTAATTGTACGTGTTTTTTTTTCAATGACTATTATCAGGTTAAAACTATATGAGAGTAATGTTTTATTTTTAGCATTAGGTTATAGTGACAAATTAACGTAAATGTTAAATTAAATGACTACTAATACTAGACTAAATGATCCAGTGTTACTCGGGTAACAATTAAAGGCATTTACTCGGGTAACAATTAAAGGCATATTGACCTCAAGTCTAACAAACTCGGTTAACAATTAAAGGCATATTGACCTCAAGTCTAACAAACTCGGGTAACAATAAAAGGCATATTGACCTCAAGTCTAACAAACTCGGGTAACAATTAAAGGCATATTGACCTCGAAGTCTAACTAACAAAAAATTGCGCCTTCTAAAATCTGAATTTATAAAAATATAAAAAAAATTTATGTATCCTGAAATAAAATTAGCAGCTCTGCCCGACTTTCCAAAGGTTATTTAGGAAACAAAAAATCAAAATTAGAAATTCTCCCCGACTTTCCACGTTTGTTTAGGAAATAGGAAATCAAAATTAATGTGCTTCAAGATAAAAAAAACTGTTAAAAGTTAACATTACTAACATTTTTTATTTTAAAACTCTGTAATGGAGGATCAACGAAACATTGACTATGTATTTCCTAAGATTTAAAGGAAAATTAGGAGACAAATAAAACAGTGTATTTGATAAACTGGGAAATTTTATTATATTTTGTTTGATTCTGAATTTAATGTTTATAAAGAACTGTAAAAACCTAAGTCCCTCCAAAGATTATTTGTTTAAAGCCACTGATCTAAAAGATACGCGTATAAGTAAATTGATATCAACTTGAAGTAATCGTGGATGTATTGTTATTTTACCACACCGGCCACTATTGCAGGCTTAAAGAGCTTGTCGATGTGAAGACTAGCCGTATCCCAGTATAAGTGCCTGTACTGTTTAGGTAACCTGGATTGTGTTTGATTTTAAAACAAGACTCAATGGTATGCCAGCAGCAACGGCAAGAGATGAGCGGCAAGAGATGAGCGGCAAGGGATAAACGACAAGAGATGAATGGCAAACAGAACATCCAACTCCAGGGGAAAGACTACAAACACCCCCCCCCCAGTTTGTCTATCACTTCCGCTCTTCATCTTGTGTTCCGTCACGTTTCAAATAGGCACAGGTCATGTGTTTATCGGGACCATCGCAACGGCTCTCAAATGTCATAAGCTCAAGGATGGCACCATAAATTATATTAGTTAAAGAGTGCAACTGTTTTAACACATGTTAAAAAAAATCTAATTTAATGTTCATATCTTCATACTCAAAATATTTAGCAACTTGTGTGTGTGTGGGGAGGGGGGGGGGCTTTTTTTGCAGGATGCCAATCTGTCGGGGCCAAATCGTCAAGCCAACGTGTCGGGGCCAAATGGTCAAGCCAACGTGTCGGGGTCCAATGGTAAAGTCAACGTGCCGGACCTCATGGTCAAGCCAACGTGTCGGGGCCAAATGGTCAAGCCAACGTGTCGGGGCCCAATGGTAAAGTCAACATGACGGGCCTCATGGTCAAGCAACCTGTCGGGGCCCAATGGTAAAGTCAACATGACGGGCCTCATGGTCAAGCAACCTGTCGGGGCACAATGGTCAAGCCAACCTGTCGGGGCACAATGGTCAAGCCAACCTGTCGGGGCACAATGCTCAAGCCAACATGTCGGGGCCCAATGGTAAAGTCAACGTGACGGGCCTCATGGTCAAGCAACGTGTCGGGGCCCAATGGTCAAGCCAACGTGTCGGGGCCCAATGGTCAAGCCAACGTGTCGGGGCCCAATGGTCAAGCCAACCTGTCGAGGCCCAATGGTCAAGCCAACCTGTCGGGGCCCAATGGTAAAGCCCACCTGTCGGGGCCCAATAGTCACGCCGTGTCGGGGCCAATGGTCAAGAGTATCACCAAGTCAGATCTGATGCGTCACACACTAACTATATTCCCTTCCTACCACTCCCTCCCCCAACCCCTTTTGACTGGGAGAACATTGATTATGAAATGGTTCTAGATAACGGGTTGCCCAAACTATGAGGTCACGACCCCGAAGAGCGATGGATTTTATTTATGTATTGTAAATTACCTTATTAAAAATCCCCTTTCAATTGTATCCTGGTCGCCACCCGAAAAAGTTCGGAAACCTGTGTTGTAGACCAGTGCTTCTCAAAGTGGTGGTCCGCGGACCGGTGCCGGTCCGTGGGCCATCCGCTGCCAGTCCGCAGATGTTCTCAAAAAAAAAGAACAGAAAAAATTGTCAGTGCAGGGAAAATAGTGCACCGGTCCCTGGTGCAATGGAAAAAATTAATGCCGGTCCACCATACTAAAACGTTTGAGAAGCACTGTTGTAGACAGAGGCAGAATAAATCCTCGGGCGATTTTATTTATAGTCACTATACTCGTGGCGGTTTTTTTTGTATTACGAGACTACAATACGACGGTGTACTGAGAACGGGAAATGGTATCTCTTTATAACGTTCACTTAGATCTACTTTCATTAAAATTAGTATCATAAAAATGGATTATTGTTAATAAATTCGGTAAAGTTTTTTAAATTTTTTTCCTGCTGGCCATTTTTTGTTACGAATTGTTAATTTGAAGAGCTGAATTTTAAAACAGATTTTTTTTTAAAACTTACAACGGTGCGCTAACACGCTAAATGGGCAACGCTAAGAACCGCTGTCCTCTAACTGCTAAGTAGATCGTAAATGTCCAAGCTGGTATCTACTCTACTGTAGGTTGGGTGCTAATGATCACTACGTTACGACCGGCTTGTCACGGTGTTGGTGCTGTGAGCTTGTTTGAAACCTTTCACAACCTCGCCTCGTCTGTACACTCGACGGGAACAGTCAACACTCGTGCTGGGGCGGTGGACGCGGAACATGGGTAATGATGGGGATGGGACGGTGGAAGGGGGCCACGGTGGAAGGGGGCCGCGGAGGATGGGGGCCGTGTGGAATAATGGGGCACGGCGGAATGGGCCAGGGCGGAATGGTGGGGCACGGTGGAAGGGGGCCAGGGCGTGAATGGGCGGCACGGTGGAAGTGGGCCAGGGAGGAAGGGTGGGGCCACGGTGGATGGGCGCCACGGTGGAATGGGCCAGGGCGGAAAGAGTGGGGCCATGGTGGAAAGGAGGCCATGGAGGAAGGGTGGAATGGACCATGACGATATGTTCAGCCTCATTAAAGAAAAGCCCCTAAGTTCCAACCTACAGACCGCTGTTTCGTAACGGGCTTCCTTCCGCTTGTAGCAACCAGAACATGGCCTAGGTTAGGGGTCGGCAACTCGGCTCTTTCGATGTCAAGATGTGGCTCTCACGTTCCATGAGCAAATATTAATAATTATATTACTTTTAATTTCAAAAACTCATGATACTGGCTCTTTAAAAACTGGGGACATTTTTTAAAATGTAACTTTTGGCTCTTCCGTCTCAAAAGGTTGCGAACACCTGACCTAGGTACAGGGAATGACGTCTAAAGTAGCCGTCTAAAAGTGAAAAGGGGCCATATACACTACTCGTCGGCATTCCATATTGCCTATTCCGATTTCATGGTGATGTTTCAAGAATGCAGGAGTGATATGCCCGTGAGAAATGCTAGATAAACGTTTTGTTGACAGAAGTTTGGGGCTGAAGTTTTCATGGCTGGGAAAATGTATCAAAGTGCAGTGAGTGTAAGTTATCACTATATCAGATCAGCGTGGACGGAATAAATAATACAGAGATATCAGTAATCATAATCTGATGACTCATGCGATAGTGAGGCCGTAACAGCACGGTGTATAAACACAACATTCTCTCGCATGCCTCCACCACCAGTTACATTTAAGGTTTCCTAAGACCATAAGATAAAGTGAAAAGTGAAAACAGATCACAAACATAGAACGGGATAATAACATACACTAAAATAAAACCACAAAGTAACATACACTAACTTAGAACATACTAACAATATTCACTAACAAATAACAGCAAAATAGCACACACAAACATAGAACAGGCTAATACTAATAACATACACTAACACAGTACAAGCTAATGACATACACTAACACAGTACAGGCTAATGACATACACTAACATAGAACAGGCTAATAACATCCACTATCATAAAAAGGCTCAATGACATACACTATCATAGAACAGGCTAATAACATACACTAACATAGAACAGGCTAATGACATACACTAACATAGTACAGGCTAATGACATACACTAACATAGAACAGCCTAATGACATACACTAACATAGTACAGGCTAATGACATACACTAACATAGTAGTCTAATGACATACACTAACATAGAGCAGTCTAATGACATACACTAACATAGTACAGGCTAACAATATTCACTAACAAATTACAGCTAAGTAGCATACACTAACATAGAACAGGCTAATACCATACACTAACATAGAACAGGCTAATACCATACACTAACATAGAAGCGGCTCACAAACAATTCTCCTATTTGCCGGCCATAAATCCCTGCTATCCCAAGTGCCAACCAGTGATGATAATGAGATATTCAGATGCGGCTGTAGAACTCTAACGGGGATATGCCGAGTGTTGGAGCGCGGTCTGAAATATGCTCAGAAACACAAACTACTTCGTGTTTGTTTGTGTGATTTATATAATGTGTTTGTTTGATGGGTGAGGGTTGATCAGTGTGTGTGTGTGTGTGTGGGGGGAGGGGGGTGTGGAGGGGGCAGGGCGGGTGTGAGGGTATGTGTGCGCATGCGTGTAGTGTTATTCTATCGTTTCTTGTACATGCGGACTCACCACAACATGGTCTCTAACAAGTGCCTTGTGTTTATCAGTCTCTTCACGTGTCAACATTTGTCGGGTTTGGTGTATGCACGCAAGCTACAGAAGCAGACATAAGAGTGTAGTGAGTCCAGGCGAAAGGAGCGGGATCAAACTTTAAGGAGTGGACACACGCGTTGGACTTTGGTGAGAGGTAGGAAGGGGGTCGACACATACGCCAATCATTAACACTGCGTGTGGTCATATACACTAATGGGGGGTCGGACACACCAGTGGGGGGTCAGACACAAGTGAGTGGTAGGTAATAGACACTGGAATGTGACTATGACAATGAAGGAATTTGTGTACTCTCCTATGTAGTACGAAGGTATTATTGTACTCACCTATGTATTCATTCCAAGGTACATTGAGATCAGCCTGGTAGGCCAGGCAACCCTTCATTGTGTTCAGGCAATAATTATTGCACGGCTTGGTGGAGGTCAATCCTCGGCAGAGTGGACAATACATCATGCGGACAGTGGCCTTCAGACAAGCATTAGACGGGTTAATCTGATGACAGAAAATAGTACAACCATCAGACGGGGCTACCCTAGCACTGCTGAAACCTGCACTAGCACTGCTGAAACCTGCCCTAGCATTGCTGAAACCTGCCCTATAGCATTGCTGAAACCTGCCCTAGCACTGCTGAAACCTGCACTAGCACTGCTGAAACCTGCCTTGGCACTGATAAAACCTGCCCTAGCACTGCTGAAACCTGCCCTAGAACTGCTGAAACCTGCCCTATAACTGCTGAAACCTGCATTGGCACTGATAAAACCTGCCCTAGCACTGCTGAAACCTGCCTTGGGCCTTGGCACTGATAAAACCTGCCCTAGCACTGCTGAAACCTGCCCTAGCACTGATGAAACCTGCCCTAGCACTGCTGAAACCTGCCCAAGCACTGCTGAAACATGCCCTATAGCACTGCTAAAACCTGCCCTATAGCACTGCTAAAACCTGCCCTATAGCACTGTTGAAACCTGCCCTATAGCACTGCTAAAACATGCCCTATAGCACTGTTGAAACCTGCCCTATAGCACTGTTGAAACCTGCCCTATAGCACTGCTGAAACCTGCCCTATAGCACTGCTGAAACATGCCCTATAGCAATGCTGAAACCTGCCCATATAGCACTGCTAAAACATGCCCTATAGCACTGCTAAAACCTGCCCTATAGCACTACTGAAACATGCCCTATAGCACTGTTGAAACCTGCCCCATAGCACTGCTGAAACATGCCCTATAGCACTGCTAAAACCTCCCCTATAGCACTGCTGAAACCTGCCCAATAGCACTGCTAAAACCTCCCCTATAGCACTGCTGAAACATGCCCTATAGCACTGCTGAAACGTGCCCTATAGCACTACTGAAACATGCCCTATAGCACTGCTAAAACCTGCCCTATAGCACTACTGAAACATGCCCTATAGCACTGCTAAAACCTGCCCTATAGCACTGGTGAAACCTATCAGGTGTTGTAAAAAAAGAGCATTGGCCAATCAGGTGAGATGTGGTATGAAATAATAAGTTGACATTATGCACCCAGGGGGAAGGGCAAATTAAGAAAATTGGCGCCCCTCCCCCACTCTCTGTTTAATTAATATCGTACCCTTGTTCACTTATTATAACACGACGCTGCCCTCGTTTTGGCACCCACGTGCATTGGCGCCCGGGGACATATTGTCCCCCCTGCCCCCCCCCCACTAGCTATGCCACTAAAAGTCACGCAGGTAGCTAGAGAACGTACTGACGTCAGGGTGCTAGAAGTGCAGGAGAAATTATCAGGGTTGCGCTTTTTAAAATAGGGACTTCAAGTATAAGTAAGCCAGGATCCTAATATATAGAATGTTGTTTAATTGTTGTTTTTTCAAATTATGTTTAGGATTTTCAAACTGTAAAAAAATGATAAGAAAGTATTGAAATATATCGTGTATTGGAATAAGTGTAGTTATTAATAATGAAGGGAAAGTATTGTAATACATCATTTGTTGAAGTAAGTGTAGATATTAATAATGAAGGGGAAAGTATTGTAATATATCATGTTTTGGAATAAGTGTAGATATTTTCTCCCGAAAATTTAAGAAGAAGAAAAATGTTTCAGCCATATTTTTCTAAATGATGACTTTTTCTTCTTCTGTTTTCCTTTTTAAAGCTAACGTGAGGGCAAAGCCCCTGGGCCACCTCATCATCCTCCGTCTGCCACGGTAGTTAGTGAATGAACCCAGGTAGATGGCAATGTGGGATTTGCTGGGCCTAACGCGAGTATAAGAGACTGAATGGAGGCCAGACCAGTGGGAAGGGCAGACAGTAAACTGGGAAAGAAAGCGTTTCATCTGATCAGAGCCGTTCCATGTTAAAGCAACAGTCGCGCATCACATAACCTCGATGATAGGTAGCCATCACATAACCTCGATGATTGGTAGCCATCACATAACCTCGATGATTGGTAGCCATCACATAACCTCGATGATTCTTTATTTTTATTTTTTTTGTTAATGTCTTCATATCTATTCAATAATTGAATGGCATATTCCTCAGGCTAAGCGAAAGTAACAATAAAAATACACTTCTCCTAAAGTGGCAGGTGCCATCTAAAAAGCTGCATTTCTTTTTGACACATCTCAATTCCGAATATCTATACTGTTAATTCTTTTTAAAGGGAACAGTGCCATCTGATAAACTGCATTTATTTATGTACCAACTTTATACCTACATTTCTTTATGTACAATCTGAATATTCACATTCCTTTATGTACAATCTCAATGTCCCATCTTAATATCAAAATTCTTTATGACCCATCTTAATATCAAAATTTCTTTATGACCCATCTTAATATCAAAATTTCCTTATATACACGCTAAGAACCCAAGAATATGGTTGAGTGCCAGGCTCACGGTCTAGGAGAGAGTTCAGACTTCAGCCTGAAGGATGACGTCACTGATACATTACTCTAGTACTGTTGTCTTTGTATAGCCTCTAAAAATATTTTACATTACCATCCAGTTGGTATGCAACTAGTATATGAATGATAACTGGAATCAAGGTTGGGGTTGGGGGGGGGGCAAGGAGACAAGCGGGTGGTTTTTAGAGAGGGGGAGGGTGGTAAAATGTTGGGTTTAGTGATAAGGTTTTTAATGAGACAGACTTACATCCATGATAGTGCTGACCACGTCCCTGCCTATAGCCAGCCCCTGCACGAACGTCCTGGCCGCGATGAACGCCCTCTTGACCTGATGCGACAACTTCTGCGGCACCTCGCCGAACGGCTTGAGGTCGTTCATCCTCTCCGTGACGCAGCTGAGGTAGCTTTCGTCAAAGTTGTAGTTGACGTTGAGCAGCTCGAACATTCTCTGGAGCAGCTTGCTGAAGAAGTTCTCCATCACGTCCATGAGGTTCATGTCCTTGCCCTTGTAGTAGCTCCGGAGATCGTCGAACAGCTGTGTAAAAATGGCCGCGTTTTGTTGATACAGTAGCCCGTATGTTTGTAAGAACATCTCGTGAAGTTCTCGCTTCGCTTTGTCTAGTAATGCTGTGAAAAATTCTGAGGAAGAGACGAGGGGGGAGACATATGTAATAAGTGAATTGATAAGGAGTTCATATCATGTACAGTGACATTACTTCTTAGGGGCCGTCCATAAAGTACGTCACGCTCCAGAGGGGGGGGAGGGGGTGTAAGAAAGTGTGACAGTTTGAGACAGGGGGAGGGGGGGTCCGGCCATGTGTGACGTCACGCTGTTTTTATTGAATTTTAATTATTTTGTTAATAAAAAACAAAAATTTTGTTCAAAAGTGTGACGTACTTAAAAAGGGGGTGGGGGGTCCAAGATTTGTGACAGTTTGTGACAGGGGGAGGAAGAAGTTAAAAATGGTTAAAAATAGCGTGACGTACGTTATGGACGGCCCCTTAAGTCGTGGATTATGGGGATGTATATGTTTACTCTGAAGAAGCTCGCACCAGTCAGACGGGCAACGTGTTCCTAATTAACCTCTGTATGACAGAGCGACTCACCACTCAATGCTACGGCAAGCTTCCGACGGTGGCTCGGACAGAGCGATATTAAGATTAAAGAGGGTGCCCCGGGCTCGAGTCCCAGAGGACGTGCGTTAGTTAAGGGGATCAAAGAGTTCAGGTCTTTCGTGAAAAAACGATTCGTGACGTAGCGGGGCTAGATTTCCATTAAAGACAAGGAACAGGATATAAAGAAGACGACTGATGGAACAAGAACCTGGCTGGGTGTTACGTACTTTACTGTTGATAAGGAAGAACAGGTTTACGCAATGTCTCCTCTAACGTTGGTTGGTCCGTGTGCAAAATAACAATTTCATGCGCAAAGTTGCGCAGCATCCTTTTTAATTTTTTTGTATTGTGCATAGTTTTACAACCCCACAAACACAAGTATTACCTTATCAAAATTTGCTGCGCGGTAATTCTAAACTGCTTAACAGGAACATTGGGGATGGGTTCAAATATAACAACGGAGAATGGAGAAAGAGTGTCTTAAAATGGAGAGGGGAGAAATAATTTGAATCCAAAAATTTAGAGAGGAAGAAGAATTGAAATCTAACAATGGAGAAGAGAGAAGGAGATAAAATCTTACATTGAATCTTGTCAAAATTCCGCTGGCACCATTTTAAAAAAAATATTCGAACTTATGTAACGCACCGTTTGAATTGGTAGATATATAGGTCAAGTAACGTGAACTTTTGTGGAGATATAAGGGGTTGGTGTGGTATTTGAGTTTGGAGATGGAGGGGGTTGGTGTGGTATTTGAGTTTGGAGATGGAGGGGGTTGGTGTGGTGGTTGTGGTTGGATATGGAGGGGGTGGTGAGGTGGGTGTGTTTGGAGATGGAGGGGGTTGGTGAGGTGGTTGTGTTTGGAGATGGAGGGGGTTGGTGAGGTGGGTGTGTTTGGAGATGGAGGGGGTTGGTGAGGTGGTTGTGTTTGGAGATGGAGGGGGTTGGTTTGGTGGTTGGTGTGGGTGGGGGGGGTTGGTGTGGTGGGTGGTGTGTGGGGTGGGGGGGGTTGGTGGGTGGTTGTGTGGGTGGGGTGGGGGGGGTTGGTGGGGTGGTGTGTTTGGGGTGGGGGGGGTGTGGTGTTGGTGGGTGGTGTTGTGGGGTGGGGGGGGTGGTGGGTGGTTGTGTGGTGGGGTGGGGGGGGTTGGTGTGGTGGTTGTGTGGGGTGGGGGGGTGGGGGGGGTGGGTGTGGGGGGTTGGTGTTGGGTGGGGGTTGGTTGGTGGGTTGGTGTGTGGGTGGGGGGGGTGGTGGGTTGGTGGGTGGGTGGGTTTGGGGGTGTTGGTGGGTGGGGGGGTTGTGGGGGGTGGTGTGTTGGGGTGGGGGGGTGGTGGGGTGGGTGGTTGGGGGTGGGGGGGGGGTTGGTGTGGTGGTTGGTGTGGGTGGGGGGGGTGGGTGTGGTGGTGGGTTGGTGTGGGGGGGGTGGTGGGGTGGGGGGGGTGTTGGGTGGGGGGGGTTGGTGGGTGGTGTGTGTGGGTGGGGGGGGTTGGTGGGGTGGGTGTGGTGGGTGGGGGGGGTTGGTGGGGTGGGTGTGGTTTGGGTGGGGGGGGTGGGTTTGGTGGTTGTGTTGGGGGTGGGGGGTGGTGTGGTGGTGGTGGTTGGGGTGGGGGGGGTGGTGTTGGGGTGGTTGTGTGTGGGTGTTGGGGGGTGTTGGGTGTGGGGGGGTTTGGTGGGTGGTGGTGGTGTTTGGGGTGGGGGGGGGTTGGTGGGTGGTTGTGGGTGTTGGGGTGGGGGGGGTTGGTGTGGTTGGGGGTTGTGGGTGGGGGGGGTGGTGTGGTGGTGTGGGTTGGTTGGGGGGGTGGTGGGTGGGTGTGTGTGGGTGGGGGGGGTTGGTGGGGTGGTTGTGTTGTGGGGTGGGGGGGGTTGGTGGGGTGGGGTGTGTGGGGTGGGGGGGTTGGTGAGGTGGTTGTGTTTGGAGATGGAGGGGGTTGGTTTGGTGGTTGTGTTTGGAGATGGAGGGGGTTGGTTTGGTGGTTGTGTTTGGAGATGGAGGGGGTTGGTGAGGTGGTTGTTTTTGGAGATGGAGGGGGTTGGTGAGGTGGCTGTGTTTGGAGATGGAGGGGGTTGGTTTGGTGGTTGTGTTTGGAGATGGAGGGGGGTTGGTTAGGTGGTTGTGTTTGGAGATGGAGGGGGGTTGGTTTGGTGGTTGTGTTTGGAGATGGAGGGGGTTGGTTTGGTGGTTGTGTTTGGAGATGGGGGTTGGTTTGGTGGTTGTGTTTGGAGATGGAGGGGGTTGGTTTGGTGGTTGTGTTTGGAGTTTGAGGGGTTTGAAGTTTGAGGGGGTTGGTGAGGTGGTTGTGTTTGGAGATGGAGGGGGTTGGTGAGGTGGTTGTGTTTGGAGATGGAGGGGGTTGGTGAGGTGGTTGTGTTTGGAGAAGGAGGGGGTTGGTGAGATGATTGTGTTTGGAGATGGAGGGGGTTGGTGAGATGGTTGTGTTTGGAGATGGAGGGGGTTTGGTTTGGCGGTTGGGAGTTGGAGGAAGGGGTAAGTCTGGTAGCTATATATCGGGATGGGCGGGGGGGGGGCTTATCGTCAGATCATGAACTAAATGTCACAGTCTGTACCTAAATGTACCAGTCTGTGCCCAAATGTACCAGTCTGTACCTAAATGTACCAGTCTGTGCCCAAATGTCACAGTCTGTACCTTAATGTACCAGTCTGTGCCCAAATGTCACAGTCTGTACCTAAATGTACCAGTCTGTGCCCAAATGTCACAGTCTGTACCCAAATGTACCAGTCTGTGCCCAAATGTCACAGTCTGTACCTAAATGTACCAGTCTGTGCCCAAATGTCACAGTCTGTACCTAAATGTACCAGTCTGTGCCCAAATGTCACAGTCTGTACCTAAATGTACCAGTCTGTGCCCAAATGTCACAGTCTGTACCTAAATGTCGCAGTATGTACCCAAATGTCGTAGTTTGTATCCAAATGTCACAGTCTGTACCTAATTGTCGCAGTATGTACCCATATGACGTAGTTTGTATCCAAATGTCACAGTCTGTACCTAAATGTCGCAGTATGTACCCAAATGACGTAGTTTGTATCCAAATGTCACAGTCTGTACCTAAATGTCGCAGTATGTACCCAAATGACGTAGTTTGTATCCAAATGTCACAGTCTGTACCTAAATGTCGCAGTATGTACCCAAATGACGTAGTTTGTATCCAAATGTCACAGTCTGTACCTAAATGTCGCAGTATGTACCCAAATGACGTAGTTTGTATCCAAATGTCACAGTCTGTACCTAAATGTCGCAGTATGTACCCAAATGACGTAGTTTGTATCCAAATGTCACAGTCTGTACCTAAATGTCGCAGTATGTACCCAAATGACGTAGTTTGTATCCAAATGTCACAGTCTGTACCTAAATGTCGCAGTATGTACCCAAATGACGTAGTTTGTATCCAAATGTCACAGTCTGTACCTAAATGTCGCAGTATGTACCCAAATGACGTAGTTTGTATCCAAATGTCACAGTCTGTACCTAAATGTCGCAGTATGTACCCAAATGACGTAGTTTGTATCCAAATGTCACAGTCTGTACCTAAATGTCGCAGTATGTACCCAAATGACGTAGTTTGTATCCAAATGTCACAGTCTGTACCTAAATGTAACGGGGTTCAAGAATCTTAAATGCATTTGAATTTTTATGAGTAAACATGAATCTTGAAATAAGTTAATATAACGATTCTTTGGTAAACTAGTAATTAGCAAGTATCTGGACTATACCTTAGTAATATAATAATAATAATAACATCTTTAAAGAATGTATAAACTTTATAAAATATAAATAAATCAAACTGCCAGTATGTAAATGAAACTATCTATTAGACTTCTCCATCAAATGTAAATGAGAATCATGCAAGTGAAAGTCCCCGTTAAGTAAAACCGGTCAGACACCCACCCCCACCATTTTTTTTGCACAGACAGTAAACCCTAGAGACCGGTTTGAGTAGTTTCAATGAGATCTCAGCCAAACAGACTCAAAGGGTTTGGGCCTTCGTCTTGACTTATCTGGTGGGCCTTCGTCTTGACTTATCTGGTGGGCCTTCGTCTTGACTTATCTGGTGGGCCTTCGTCTTGACTTATCTGGTGGGCCTTCGTCTTGACTTATCTGGTGGGCCTTCGTCTTGACTTATCTGGTGGGCCTTCGTCTTGACTTATCTGGTGGGCCTTCGTCTTGACTTATCTGGTGGGCCTTCGTCTTGACTTGTCGGTGGGGCTTCGTCTTGACTTATCTGGTGGGCTTCGTCTTCACTTATCTGGTGGGGCTTCGTCTTGACTTATCTGGTGGGGCTTCGTCTTCACTTATCTGGTGGGGCTTCGTCTTGACTTATCTCCTATCTCCAAACTCTGTCTAATTAGCGTTTTAAAAATAGAAGGAAATTCTAAAAATTCGATGATTTCAAACGTTATATTAAATTTATACGCGTACGCCTTTCTTAGCCATTTAATACCAAACTACTGAGAAAACATGTGTGTGAACAAGTCAACGGGTGTTGCCTTTAAAGTTTGAATGGTTGAGAACCACTGCCTCTGAGCTCTCCAGTCGCCTCGGCCACACAGTCGCGAATCATAAAAGATAATTAGGGCCCCGGTGACGGGGGTAACTATGGACCTTGTAAGGTCGGCTCGTATTTACTTATGAAAGTGGGGGGCGGGGAACGGTCGACGAGTGAATGATCTTTTGACCTAGATTTTCGCGAGCTCGCTAGGAGGCGCTATTTACCGAGACGGGGGAAATTTATTTTATTTCACAATTTTAAGAAGGAGAGGGGAAGTTTCAGATGTTAAGAACAAACTAGGCGGTGTCGGGAGGCGATGGGAAGAAAGGAGTTTGTGGAATTTTGAGAGAATGATATCAGACCGCAAGCAGCTGTTGAAACACAAATATACGTTCTTGTGGAGACATTTTGAAACATCTGCCTCCTGCAATAGCTGGCCATGTATAGTGCCAATAGCTGGCCATGTATCGTGCAATCGTTGGACATGTATAGTGGGATAGTTGGCCATGTACACTGCAATAGTTGGCCATGTATAGTGCTATAGTAGCCATGTATAGTGCTATAGTTGGCCATGTATAGTGCTATAGTTGGCCATGTATAGTGCTATAGTTGGCCATGTATAGTGCTATAGTTGGCCATGTATAGTGCAATAGTTGGCCATGTATAGTGCTATAGTTGGCCACGTATAGTGCAATAGTTGGACACGTAAAGTGCCAATAGTTGGTCATGTTTAGTACAATAGTTGGCCATGTATAGTGCCAATAGATGGCCATGTATAGTGCTAATAGTTGGCCATCTATAGGAGCGATGCAACAGCTGCAACACGATTCCTGCGACATGTGCGAATTAAGAGATATAATCATGCCTATAAAAGAACACTTAATTATAGTTAGAATAAATGGCAGTGGTCTTACAAAAAATGTGGTTTGAGATGCGCGGTACAGTTTCTATTTGGTTGCTTTGCCTACCATGAAATTATGAATTTTTAACCATGTGGGTTACTTAATGAAAACGATGTTTACATTTTTTTTTAGAAAAACCACAAATTGAGTTATTTTTCTATGACAGGTATTTTTTACACAGTGGTTTCAATGGCGGTCGGGAATTTTACATTACATATATCATTATAATCCAAAGGAAATAGTTTTGCATCACTGTAATATAAATTTCTGTGAGAAGAAAATGGATTTCCGTCGCCGTTGCATAACATTTTTGTTGGAAAACGTGGCTTTACATCACTGTAATCCAATTATCTGTCGGAAGTAAATATATTTACGTCGCTATAATCCAACTGCCTGTCGGAAGCAAATAGCTTTACATCACTGTAATCCAATTATATGTCGGATGTAAATAGCTTTACATCCCTATAATCCAATTGTCTGCCGGAAGTAAATAGCTTTACATAACTGTAATCCAATTGTCTGTCGGATGTAAATAGCTTTACATCACTGTAATCCGATTGTCTGTCGGAAGTAAATATCTTTACGTCGCTATAACCCAACTGCCTGTCGGAAGCAAATAGCTTTACATCACTGTAATCCAATTGTCTGTCGGAAGTAAATAGCTTTACATCACTGTAATCCGATTGTCTGTCGGAAGTAAATATCTTTACGTCGCTATAATCCAACTGCCTGTCAGAAGCAAATAGCTTTACATAACTGTAATCCAATTGTCTGTCGGATGTAAATAGCTTTACATAACTGTAATCCGATTTCTGTCGGAAGTAAATATCTTTTCGTCGCTATAATCCAACTGCCTGTCGGAAGCAAATAGCTTTACATCACTGTAATCCAATTGTCTGTCGGATGTAAATAGCTTTACATAACTGTAATCCGATTTCTGTCGGAAGTAAATATCTTTTCGTCGCTATAATCCAACTGCCTGTCGGAAGCAAATAGCTTTACATCACTGTAATCCAATTGTCTGTCGGAAGTAAATAGCTTTACATCACTATAATCCAATTGTCTGTCGGAAGTAAATAGCTTTACATCACTATAATCCAATTGTCTGTCGGAAGTAAATAGCTTTACATAACTGTAATCCAATTGTCTGTCGGATGTAAATATCTTTACGTCGCTATAATCCAACTGCCTGTCGGAAGCAAATAGCTTTACATCACTGTAATCCAATTGTCTGTCGGAAGTAAATAGCTTTACATCACTGTAATCCATGTGTCTGTCGAAAGTAAATAGCTTTACATCACTCTGGTCCAACACTGGCGTCCACACCGGAAAGTGGCTGATGTGCTCCAAATATAAGCAAGATCGGCTTTGTTAGTGTTAAGTGTCGCGGCCAGACCAAGGAACTCGAGAGATAGCATCTTTTTACAGGGGGTTAAGACTACATCAAAAACGTGGCGGTGAGATCGGAAATGATTTGCCGTTGGTAGGCAAACATTTGGGCAAACAACAATGGTCTCGGATCCCCAGAGGTGATAAAATAAATGTTAAAAAACAAAAAAAACTTTCTTCAAGGCATACAGGGCCAACCGCGAAAGTGGCCTATCTCATTAACAATTGCTAGCATTTAATGTACAGTTTGCTTATGTTCTCCCTAGCAGGAAAGACAAGTTTGCTCATCAAGGGTCGCCCATTGTTAACTTGGAAAAAAATAATTCAACCTATCGACTGAGACCAGAATTAGTTTAGGTCAAGGTGGTGTGTGGGTGAATGTGTGTGTGTGTGTGTCAAGGTGTGTATGGGTGAAGGTGTGTGTGTGTCAAGGTGGTGTGTGTGGGTGAAGGTGTGTGTGTCAAGGTGGTGTGTGGGTGAAGGTCTGTGTGTGTCAAGGTGTGTGTGGGTGAGGTGTGTGTGTGTGTCAATGTGTGTGTGTGTGTTTGGATGTGTTAGTTGAGTATTGTTACGTTTCCCTCAGTAGTGGACTTATTAACAAAAATAAAAGTTAAAACTTCCTTGTTGATAGCAAACACCTTTCCTACCCCCAGGCCCAGCACTATTTGTAAGTATTATAAACACAACTGTCTGACATTGACGCAAATTGCGCGGCATTTTGGGATACGATGTCAGGGTGAACCAATGGCAATTATTCAAAACTTACAGGAACTTGGGGTGCCGTTTCTGCCGGGGGGGGGGCGGCCTTCAAAGCCAAAATAACGACAGCTTTTCAAACAGGGCTTGAGCCAGTGGACCAACATGACTCAGTCCGCCTTTCGTTGTCCATCTGGACAGCGTGTGGTCACAGACCGGTGTGTTGATATTCAAGTGGACATACACCCATATACCCGCGCCCGGTCAAGTTCTACACTATAAAAAAAAGACCCAAGGGTAATAAAGGTCGAAATAGAAACGGGACAATTCCACGCGTATATTGATTGTTCTGCTGGGAATAGAGGCCAAGAGAAGGGAACGTAAGAGAGGCAGCCCTGGTTGATATTAACCCTCGGCTAGAACAGTGTCAATTCAGGTCCATTCCCCACTGGAAGGTCATACTGTTGTGAGAGTCATGAGATAAGACTAAGGGAGTAAACTCTTTAACTGTATCAATTCAGGTCCATTCCCCACTGGAAGGTCATACTGTTGTGACAGTCATGAGATAAGACCTAAGGGAGTAAACTCTTTAACTGTATCAATTCAAGTCCATTCCCCACTGGAAGGGTATACTGTTGTGACAGCCATGAGATATAAACTCTTTAACTGTATCAATTCAAGTCCATTCCCCACTGGAAGGGTATACTGTTGTGACAGCCATGAGATATAAACTCTTTAACTGTATCAATTCAGGTCCATTCCCCACTGGAAGGGTATACTATTGTGACAGTCATGAGCTTGGAATAAGACGAAAGCGTTTAAAACTCTTTAATTCTTGTTTGATGTAACCATTACCAACTTTATACACTACATGTCTATTGTAGTAAAAAAAAAGTCTCAGAAAAAAGAAATGACAATAGATCATGAGTATAAAAGACAGAAAATACGTCTTATGAGCCGTGTAGGCCTAAAAGGAAAAATCTTTTTTTTTAAAATAATTAAAGGACAAAGCTAAGTTTCTTTGCTCCGCACATGTTACTTACTACATAGGTGATGAATATTGACCAAATCATAATTTGCTCACCGATTGGTCGGTCGGTCTTCAAAATATAGAGAAGTCTTATACATATTTCATTGATTTCGTCAGTCATCTAATCAGTGCTGTTAACTCAAGGTGCCAAATTTTCCCAGGCATAAAAAGAATCCCAAATTAGACTAAAAATTCCCAAATGCATTAAATTCTGTTGGCGAAGCAATCTCAAATATTCCCATATTTAGGGCCAAATCCTCATAAATTCCCATTTCTATAAATTTGCCTTATTTGGCTTTTTTAAAAATTCCCACGATTTGGGAAATTTCCCAGGAGTTAACAGCACTGCATCTAATAAGCATTGCACACGGCATAGCAAATATACAAGTTATACATTTGAACCTTAACGGTTGAATACATGTTTTGTAAACATCGCGATGGTTGAATACATTGCTGAGCCACGAGTGTAATCAGAATTTAAATTTAATACTCCAGTAAATTAGGGGGGAAAAAAATCTCGTTGGTTAAAAGAGGGAAAGGAATTCAGATCAAATCTGCATAAGCCTTGTCGCTTTGTGTATTAAAATAAGAACGCGGCTGTGTTATGTTGTTGAAACAATGGCTGTGCGACCACTGCTTCAGATGTTGTATCAGTTGTTTGTGACAGTCGTGTTCATCATTAACTGGGAAAGTCTAGCCATGATGTCTTATGTTTGTGAAAGTCATGTTCAACATTAAATGAGACAGTCTAGCCATGATGTCGTATGTTTGTGAAAGTCATGTTCAACATTAAATGAGACAGTCTAGTCATGATGTCTCATGTGTTTGTGAAAGTCATGTTCAACATTAAATGAAACAGTCTAGTCTAGCCATGATGTCTCATCTGTTTGTGAAAGTCATGTTCATCATTAACTGAAAACTCAATGCTACACACCCGGGTAAAAGGCATCAGCAATGCATGTCAAAAATCGATTTTTTAGCCTTTCCCTTATCTGGAATAAAACGACACTAAAAAACAAAACACTGGGCATTTTTATCAACATTTTAAGAGTCTATTTGAATCACCTATTCCTTACTACTATATTTGGCTACGTTTTTTTAAAGAACAGAGGTGACAGTCCTTTTGATGGTGTGAGGATGTGTTGGTTGATAAGAGTGGGGATGTGTTGTGTGGATAGTGGGGTGAGTTAGACGTAGACGAGGGGTGGGTAGATAAAAGTTTGCAGGAATGGGTTGGTAAAAGGTTGGAGTAATGGGTTAAAGGAAGGTTGGAAAAGTGGATGGGGTGTGGCTGGGTCGGAGTAGGAGGGTTGCATAGAAGATTTAATTAAAGTTGGGGGGGGGTGAGAATAGGTTGGTGGGCGGTGGTATGAGAGCTGGTGATATTTCCATTCAGTTCAACTGTCGTGCGGGGTAGAAACTGAATTAGTCCTATCAGTAATGAGATAAGTGCTCACATGTGACGTTAATTACAGGCAATATATGACGTGGCGTTCCAGTGCTCACTCGAAGAAACGGCCCTCGACAGCCGCCGGCTCGCCGAGCATGACACGGCAAGGAAAACGTAACTCTTCTTGGTTTTAGGTGAAAATTGAATTAGTGTTGATGTACGTTCATTATTATCTGTACAGCCCGGGCCTCACGTGGGAGACCTTCAGATATGGCCGGGGGGGAGGGGGGGGTACGGAGCTTATCAGATAGATGCTGTCGTCACTATCAAATAGTGGCGCTGATAAAGCTCTAGGCTACATCCCCAGTTCACATCGGCCAATAAACAACACACATACCACGAAACAGCAGTCAATAAACAACACACATAACAGGACACATCGGCAAATGAACAACACACATACCACGACACATCGGTCAATAAACAACACACATACAACCACAAATCGGCCAACAAACAACACACATACTACGACCTTTTGACTTGCTGCTCAAAAACACAAAGATGCCAGGGAAAAATTTTTCACATGAAGTAATTATTGGAATGTGTTTGCATCACTTGTGGAAACTAATTCACGGACTCTGTCCGAGATGACCGTAGCACACGGTGTTTCATGACCACTGTCCATGTGATCTGATCTTAAAATGCATGTGTGCTCAATGCTCGTGGTACAACTGCCTTCCACGTCTCGTGGTACAACTGCCTTCAACGTATAGTGGTACAACTTCCTTCAACGTATAGTGGTACAACTGCCTTTCACGTATAGTGGTACAACTGCCTTCCACGCCTCGTGGTACAACTGCCTTTCATGTCTCGTGGTACAACTGCCTTCCACGTCTCGTGGTACAACTGCCTTCCACGTCTCGTGGTACAACTGCCTTCCGCAGTTCGTGGTACAACTGCCTTCCGCGTCCAGTAAGAGAAATTTGCTGTATAAGTTGTCTTGTTTTAACTCTTCTGATTTCACCAGGATCATGCCGTTCAACAAATTTACCGTGCCGTTCAACTAGTTAACAAACGTGTTCACTATTAACACAATGACGTCAGTTACACGTTTCCATCATTAAAAAAATGACGTTAAAACAACCGATCTAGAATTGAAAGAATGACGTCTCTCACTAATCTAGGTCAAAGCGAATGACGCACATCCCCTTACACTGACCGAGAGATTTACTTCTCTGTCTGTTTAAACAATAACGTCTGTCTCATTCCTCTAATGTCACAGCACGCGTCACTAAGTAATGTCGGTCTCATTCCTCTAATGTCACAGCACGCGTCACTAAGAAATGTCTGTCTCATTCCTCTAATTTCACAGCACGCGTCACTAAGAAATGTCTGTCTCATACCTTTAATGTCACAGCACGCGTCATTAAGAAATGTCTGTCTCATTCCTCTAATGTCACAGCACGCGTCACTAAGAAATGTCTGTCTCATTCCTCTAATGTCACAGCACGCGTCACTAAGAAATGTCTGTCTCATTCCTTTAATGTCACAGCACGCGTCATTAAGAAATGTCTGTCTCATTCCTTTAATGTCACAGCACGCGTCATTAAGAAATGTCTGGCTCATACCTCTAATGTCACAGCACGCGTCACTAAGAAATGTCTGTCTCATTCCTCTAATGTCACAGCACGCGTCACTAAGAAATGTCTGTCTCATTCATCTAATTTCCCGATTTGCTCATTTGATAGAGATTCAGCCCGACGGCTACAATCCACATATCGGGACGAGCAGATTCAAGATACTTGACACAATTGAAAGTCGCCACATCCCTGGCTTTTTTATCTTTATTTTAATGTGTTATTTCAACTGCCCCGAGCCACGGAACATTATACTTTATGGATTAACCCTAGTGACGTAAACCCGAGGTTTTTTAATGTGACCGGCTGCAAGACGTGCTATTCAATACAACCTTCTTTTTAATTTTTATTTGATAGCCCAAGGGTTAATCCTTACGCGCGACTGGAACCTGTGCAGCTTGCAAACCGAGGAACTGTCGAGTTGAAGAAACACGGGGGCTGGGTGTTATTTTTGGAACGGTAAAGTAGTTTCAAGGATTGTGTTAGTCTGTGAGGTGGTACAATAATAGCATCCGTTCTTATTGGTGGCACAGCTAATGGCAGCTATACAATAATAGCATCCGTTCTTATTGGTGGCACAGCTAATGGTAGCTATACAATAATAGCATCCGTTCTTATTGGTGGCACAGCTAATGGTAGCTATACAATAATAGCATCCGTTCTTATTGGTGGCACAGCTAATGGTAGCTATACAATAATAGCATCCGTTCTTATTGGTGGCACAGCTAATGGTAGCTATACAATAATAGCATCCGTTCTTATTGGTGGCACAGCTAATGGCAGCTATACAATAATAGCATCCGTTCTTATTGGTGGCACAGCTAATGGTAGCTATACAATAATAGCATCCGTTCTTATTGGTGGCACAGCTAATGGTAGCTATACAATAATACCATCCGTTCTTATGGGTGCCACAGATAATGATGGTAGCTATACAATAATAGCATCTGTTCTTATGGGTGCCACAGATAATGATGGTAGCTATACAATAATAGCATCCGTTCTTATTGGTGGCACAGCTGATGGTAGCTATACAATAATAGCATCTGTTCTTATTGGTGGCACAGTTAATGGTAGCTATACAATAATAGCATCCGTTCTCATTGGTGGCACAGTTAATGGTAGCTATACAATAATAGCATCCATTGTTATTGGTTCCACAGTTAATGGTAGCTATACAATAATAGCATCCGTTGTTATTGGTTCCACAGCTAATGGTAGCTATACAATAATAGCATCCGTTCTTATTGGTTCCACAGCTAATGGTAGCTATACAATAATAGCATCTGTTCTTATTGGTGGCACAGTTAATGGTAGCTATACAATAATAGCATCCGTTCTCATTGGTGGCACAGTTAATGGAAGCTATACAATAATAGCATCCGTTGTTATTGGTTCCACAGCTAATGGTAGCTATACAATAATAGCATCCGTTCTTATTGGTGGCACAGCTAATGGTAGCTATACAATAATAGCATCCGTTCTTATTGGTGGCACAGCTAATGGCAGCTATACAATAATAGCATCCGTTCTTATTGGTGGCACAGCTAATGGTAGCTATACAATAATAGCATCCGTTCTTATTGGTGGCACAGATAATGGTAGCTATACAATAATAGCATCCGTTCTTATTGGTGGCACAGCTAATGGTTGCTATACAATAATAGCATCCGTTCTTATTGGTGGCACAGCTAATGGCAGCTATACAATAATAGCATCCGTTCTTATTGGTGGCACAGCTAATGGTAGCTATACAATAATAGCATCCGTTCTTATTGGTGGCACAGCTAATGGTAGCTATACAATAATAGCATCCGTTCTTATGGGTGCCACAGATAATGATGGTAGCTATACAATAATAGCATCCGTTCTTATTGGTGGCACAGCTAATGGTAGCTATACAATAATAGCATCTGTTCTTATGGGTGCCACAGATAATGATGGTAGCTATACAATAATAGCATCCGTTCTTATTGGTGACACAGCTGATGGTAGCTATACAATAATAGCATCTGTTCTTATGGGTGCCACAGATAATGATGGTAGCTATACAATAATAGCATCCGTTCTTATTGGTGGCACAGCTGATGGTAGCTATACAATAATAGCATCTGTTCTTATTGGTGGCACAGTTAATGGTAGCTATACAATAATAGCATCCGTTCTCATTGGTGGCACAGTTAATGGTAGCTATACAATAATAGCATCCGTTGTTATTGGTTCCACAGTTAATGGTAGCTATACAATAATAGCATCCGTTGTTATTGGTTCCACAGCTAATGGTAGCTATACAATAATAGCATCCGTTGTCATTGGTTCCACAGATAATGGTAGCTATGAAGTAATAGAATGAAATTAATTGAACAAAAAGTAGGCCATTCTGTTTTAGTTTAGTTGTTACGACTCATGTAATAAGAGTAGAAAACAACTAAAATTTATAATTTTTTAAAAAAAACAAACTTAAATTATCATAATGCATTTATATTTTGTGTCTTAATGTAGTTACATAAATGGGCATTAAACAACTCAAAAAAGTATGTCCTAAAAACTATACATCATATTTATTATACAGCGTTATACTATACGGAAGTATAAAATACAGCAGCATAATCTAGCTAACTAACTACATCGTATATAAAACAGATGTAAGTATCAACCCTCATAGAGACAATACAAACAACCAAAGTATCAACACCCAGAGAGACAATCAATACAAACAACCTGCCGTATATGTAACATATGTAAGTAATCAACACCCAGAGAGACAATACAAACAACCTGTCGTATATGTATGTAACATATGTAAGTATTAACACCCAGAGAGACAATCAATACAAACAACCTGCCGTATATCTAACATATATGTAAGTATCAACACCCTGAGAGACAATACAAACAACCTGTCGTATATGTATGTAACATATGTAAGTATCAACCCTCATAGAGACAATACAAACAACCTGACGTATATGTAACATATGTAAGTATCAACACCCAGAGAGACAATACAAACAACCTGCCCTGCCGTATATGTAACATATGTAAGTATCAACTCACATAGAGACAATACAAACAACCTGACGTATATGTAACATATGTAAGTATCAACTCACATAGAGACAATACAAACAACCTGACGTATATGTAACATATGTAAGTATCAACACCCTGAGAGACAATACAAACAACCTGACGTATATGTAACATATTTAAGTATCAACACCCTGAGAGACAATACAAACAACCTGACGTATATGTAACATATGTAAGTATCAACACACTGAGAGACAATACAAACAACCTGTCGTATATGTAACATACGTAAGTTTCAACTCCCAGAGAGACAATACAAACAACCTGCCCTGCCGTATATGTAACATATGTAAGTATCAACCCTCATAGAAACAATACAAACAACCTGACGTATATGTAACATATGTAAGTATCAACACCCAGAGAGACAATACAAACAACCTGCCGTAAATGTATGTAACATATGTAAGAATCAACACACTGAGAGACAATACAAACAACCTGTCGTATATGTAACATACGTAAGTTTCAACTCACATAGAGACAATACAAACAACCTGTCGTATATGTAACATACGTAAGTATCAACTCACATAGAGACAATACAAACAACCTGTCGTATATGTAACATACGTAAGTATCAACTCACATAGAGACAATACAAACAACCAAGATTCAATTAGCCTTACACGATGTGTCACATCCAACCACATACAAGAAACAATCTTATTCCCGAGATTAATTTTTAATCAGCGCTTCTTCTGATATTTGTAATGATGTGGCTCCGCCCTGATCTTCTCGGAGTCAAAACTGACACTTTCAGCAGTGTAAATGTTTTCCTTATCTCACTGAAAATAACGCGTGAACACGTTTTCCTGAGTTTTCCAAACTTATGTTTTAAAAAAACATGTCTGACAACACCCTTCCCAGCTATGTTTTTCGCCATCTGCCATATGCATCTCGGTTGCCACTTATACTATGCTGATGTCCTGTTGAGAATTGTGGCCCTCACTTCCGCCTCGGTCTGAGATGTAACAGGAAAACACAGGTTACAATCTCAAAGTTCTGATCGCGAATTCAGTTCTTTATACCAAATATTGGGCTGTAGACTAAAATTGTTTGTGGATCTGTGATAGACAGTGGGAGACATAGACTAGGATTCCAGCCTTTGACGATTGGTCACAAAGTTATTTTGTGAACGTCTTAACAGTGCTTAATAAATTGTGTTTACTTTTATAATCTATTCAATAGCAATAACCTTACTCTTTTTAGGTAAGGATGATCTTTTTTTTTAAATTTAATACATATGAATAAAAATAGTTTGCTTTTTTTTTAATTTAAAGAAAAGGGTGCTTAACAGCTTCAATCTCCTTCAAGACAAAGACTCGTTCATCTCTAAATGCTGGTCTTTGTTAGGGTTCAACTAGCGATTGTTTACACGAGATGGATCAGATTAATGCCCTCGCGGGTTAAGCTCGTAGAACTGAGTGTCAGGCTGGGGCTATCTTATTAATGTTAATATAACGGTTACGTACCAGCGTGTGGGTAAGTGAGAGCTTGGGAGTCTTGGGACTTAGCGGTTGTGTAACAGTTAGAGGTGGTGTACGGGGCAGTGGTGGTGTACGGGAAGGTGGTGGTGTACGGGGCAGTGGTGGTGTACGGGGCAGTGTTGGTGTACGGGGCAGTGGTGGTGTACGGGGCAGTGATGGTGTACGGGGCAGTGGTGGGGTACGGGGCAGTGGTGGTGTACGGGGCAGTGGTGGTGTACGGGGCAGTGGTGGTGTACGGGGCAGTGGTGGTGTACGGGGCAGTGGTGGTGTACGGGGCAGTGGTGGTGTACGGGGCAGTGGTGGTGTACGGGGCAGTGGTGGTGTACGGGGCAGTGGTGGTGTACGTGGGCAGTGGTGGTGTACGGGGCAGTGGTGGTGTACGGGGCAGTGGTGGTGTACGGGGCAGTGGTGGTGTACGGGGCAGTGGTGGAGTATGGGGCAGTGGTGGTGTACGGGGCAAGTGGTCTTATAGGAGCTGCCATTTTGTTACCCGAATCTTCGCATTTCTCATGTCAAGCGGCATTAATACATGAGTATATTTGATGAGAACATAAGAAGTGCTTCCCCAACGAGGGTGAATCGAGGATCAAATTATAAATTTCACAAATTTCCTAGTTGACTTTTAAGTGTATTTTAACTGAATGAACGAAGCCTTTTCTCGAAATTACGCCGGTCTCGAAACTGTTTCGCTGTTACGAACGCGCCCGCATAAAAATATAATTAAACAACCCGTAAACAAAGTTATTGATTATAAATCCCTTATATATGAGACATAACTTAAAGTATTGATTATGTACAATATAATACACACCGAGCGACAAACATTTACAGACTGAACGTGACTGAAAAACACTTTACTGTAAAACACGGAGATGTGGCCATCGATGGCTAGAGTAAACTCCAGTGACACGTTGAGGTAAACTATAGCAGATCGCTACATAGAGATATATAGAGATAAACTAGAAATTCATTATTTTAATTACGGTACATTCGATCGATCCGAAATTTTGATAGCCATGCATTGTTATCTTTTTTCTTAATAAGGTAAGGAATGGTTCATTGTTTTTAGCACTGTACGTACAGTACTTAACTGTAAATTTTACGTCATTTTGGTTGTTTGCACCGTGTCTCTCTCTCTCTCTCTCTCTCTCGTTTTTCTTTTTTTTTCCTTTTCCATGTGGTAGGGAATTGTTATATCTTTTTTATTACTTTTTATGTCATTAACTGTTACATTTGTTTATAGCACTGTACTTACAGTACTTTGGAGTATTATATATTTTCTTTAATTTTCCGACTTACACTGAAATTCGGGTTACGGCGTCTCTTAAGAACGGATCAACGTCGTAACTCGAGGACTACCTGTATTATATTATCAGTAACTTAGTAAAATATTTACTTACATTTTATGCACTTGGAACATAAATTACCCCTATTTTTAAATCCTTTATATTAACTCGTGGTGTCTGCGGCGGACCTTGCTTGCTTGCTTGCTTGCTTGCTTGCTTGTCGCCAAAACTTTTGATCGATTTTTAACCCACTTGCTCGCAAGATAGCGAGCTGAAATTTTGCAGGCAGTTTCGTACCGATGATAAAAACAATGTATCAAAATTTCAGATCGATCGCATGTACCGTAATTAAATTATTGATTTTTTAGATTATTTTTTTTATTCCTATGTATCATGCTATTTTTTGAGATAGAGCGTCGCGGTGCGTATTATATTGAACAACCTTTCTGTCGCGCAATAAGGTGCGTATTTTATTGACAGCTCTTTTTATAAACATATTCCTGATCGGTGCGTATTATATTAAACATGTTTTACGACACAACTTCAATTTTGTATTTCTGGATGGTCTGGCGCTGCGTATTATAATGAACATTCTTTTAGTTACTTCTCGTACATAAAGGATTTATAGTCAAAGACTTGGTTTTTTACGGGTTTTTCTTATTTTTAAATCCTTTATATTAACTCGTGGTGTCTGCGGCCGACCTTGCTTGCTTGCTTGCTTGTCGCCAAAACTTTTGATCGATTTTTAACCCATTTGCTCGCAAGATAGCGAGCTGAAATTTTGCAGGCAGTTTCGTACCGATGATAAAAACAATGTATCAAAATTTTAGATCGATCGCATGTACCGTAATTAAATTATTGATTTTTTAGAATATTTTATTTATTCCTATGTATCATGCTAATTTTTGAGATAGAGCGTCGCGGTGCGTATTATATTGAACAACCTTTCTGTCGCGCAATAAGGTGCGTATTTTATTGACAGCTCTTTTTATATACATATTCCTGATCGGTGCGCATTATATTAAACACGTTTTACGACACAACTGCAATTTTGTATTTTTGGATGGTCTTGCGCTGCGTGTTATAATGAACATTCTTTTAGTTACGTCTCATACGTAAAGGATTTATAGTCAAAAACTTGGTTTTTTACGGGTTGTTTTTATTAAAAACATAAGTTCACGTTTTGAAAACTTAAATATGGGAATAAATGTACAATTCTCTGTGTCCTACTTGAGCTGTATAAAAATTGCACCAAGCAGGCACTGGCCAAAATGTGTGTGTTTACATGGGGCTTAAGAAAATAAGTCAGAGAAAAACAGGCACCAGTGTTAAATGTCTAACTACATGCACTCTCCATCTGTCTGCCCATCTCACCATGGCAGGCTTGGGGGGGAGGGACGAGAGAGAGGAGTGGGCGTGGGGGAGAAAGGAGGGCGTGCCCCTCCTTCCCCGCCACACAACAAATATTTCCGGAATGTTTAGCTGCGATTCAAGTTATTATATTTAGAGGGAGCTAGTGGTTTAAAGGGAGAGATCGAGAAAGAGGGAGAGGGGGGAAGAGAGGGAGAAGGAGAGAAAGAATGGAGACATGCTGAGAGTATCAGAGTGAAATTGGTGATGTTCTGAATTAGAAAGGAATTGTGCGGATGAGAAAGGAATTGTCCGGGTGAGAAAGAAATTTTCCTGTGGGAAAGGAATTGTCCGGGTGAGAAAGGGAGTAGTTATATAAGAAGAGTTGATTGACACCTTATTTATTGGCCAAAAATATCTTGCACCCAGATTACATATTATCGAAATGTATGCTACCCTGTTTCGTGAATACAAAGTCAAGAAAAAAAACGAAATTCTCCAAATTATGAGCTGATGTTTTCACGAGAGTAGTCCGAACACACATTTCCTTCTGTGGCGGGAGTCTACAGGAGCTGTATGTTTTATCAAGTGTTTTTTGGGTTTTATGAAAAATGTAGAAAAAAATCAATTTTTCTTTTAAATACAAAGTTTGGGGGAAACGAGGGAGCAACCGGAAACCGCTCCGGACATTCGCCCCGGCCGGATATCGGTTTTTTCGGAACTATTCGCCTCGGCAAATAGTGCCCACGCAAATTGCCAAATATCTAAAAAAATACAATTCGATAAATATCAAGATTATTTTACTTACAACTTGTTAAAAATATAACAAAAGTAACCACATTATATAAATTAACAATTTGAAATTATAAAGATATAAAGCTAATAAATTAATTTTCTACGTCAATTTCGTGTTTACTTCAAGCGATTAGCGCCACGCCACCATATTTAAAATTTTAAACTGTTTAAATGTCGAATAAAATAATAAAATAAATTCAAATTAAAGTACATAAATTAACTTAAATTAACAGCGACTAACAGTTACAAAGTAAATAAGTAAGATATTAACACTTCTTCATTGCATTTTGCATGAAGAGTGTAGACGGTGGTAAAGTAAACAATAAAAAATACAGTAATAATAATTTAATAAACCAAACTGAATGCCTAAAATTAAATTATATTTGTAGAAAACGTGAAAGCTAAATACAAAGCGATGATGGTTTTGCAAAATAAAGCAACCGCTAATCGTTTTCAAAACCGAAATTAAATCGAATTTCCCAATTTGGATCAACAACAACCCTACTACTCGGATTCGTACCCGGATCCGGCAAATAGTACATCTAACTATTTGGATTTGGTACCCGGTAAAAAAATGTCTACCCGGTTGGTCCCTAGGGGAAACTATTTTTCAAAAACCCAGTGTAAGGCAACTGATTTTGTATCTTTACCACAGCACACGTATCAAATAAGTACCCCCCCCCAACTTTTCAGGCTCAGGGACTGCGTTCAAGGCTTAAATTGCAAGTTCTAAAGATAGTAACAATGAGGGACAGCACTGTGAGGCGCTCTCTAACACGAGACTGATCCGTTTCAGTTTTTCCCAACCTGACATCTTTAATAATAATAAAAGGCAAGTTTTTGTCCGTTCTGTCCGGTCATCTATAGCGATTGGTCCCTCAAACACATATGACTCCTACAGCCAATCATATTGAACACGTTTACGCGGACGTTCAAAACGAGTTATTTTGGTGCAGTATTTCTTCCAAGAATTTATTTTGAGTTGAGCACGTTGGGATTTATAGTAAAAAGCTCTGTTTTTACGAGTTATTTAATTTAACTATAATGAATAGTAGTTTTGACATGATGCACATGTATTCCGGTCGAGACGGCGGAACGCCCTTGGGCGGGCTTTGTTGCTCGTTACACAATAATTACCAAATACAGTTCTGCCACATGTTATATTGCATATACGCTACCTATTATAATATACAGCAACATCTAATGTCTAGCCAGCACGTTTCATACAGTAACATCTACCCATTTCATGACAAAGCATACAGCTTTTATCTAAGACTCCAGTCGTAAGACAAGTTTTCCCTTGTAACCAACTCTCGCTATAGCTGGCACACAGATGACAGTTTCCTCTGACAGCCGTAGAACTAGCACTGCCCCAGACCGAACTTTGACCACCCAAGACCTAACTTTAACCACCCCAGACCTAACTTTGACCACCCCAGACCTAACTTTGACCACCCAAGACCTAACTTTGACCACCCCAGACAGGGTTAATTGTCCAGAAGCCTGGTCCATTGAACAGGGCGATGGAGATCGATAACCTCAGCAGTAACTGATACTAGGGATACATTCGTTGCTGGGGGGGGGGCTAGTCGGGTCAATCTTCTCCATCTGTCTCTTTCTATTTATATTTCCTCTGTATTTCAAAATCTTCTTCTTTTTCTATTTCTCTATCTACGTACCTCGTACTTTTTATCATAACTACGTATTTTCTATCCTTCGCTTCATCTCTCTCATTCTTAATCTATCTCTATTATTTAACTGATTTCAAGATAAGTGGAATATTAATTCCTACAGTTAATGTAAACTTCATTATGAAAATGTATCCCTAACAGTTAGCCCCCCCCCCTCTTATATCATCAATCTCTGTATTGTATTAAGTGCAAACGGGTTTAAGAAGGTGGTCATGTATGGTCGGCTTGCCTGCACTGGCAGCTTCTGGCGCACTTACTGCCTCTTCAACTTCCGCTTTTTCCAAGTGCAAGTATTGACCAGGTGGGAAACATGGCACCAGCTTGACACGGACAGGAGGAACACTGACACGCAAACTGACACAACTGTATGAACCAAATCAGAAAATGACACTTAGGGGCCATCCATAAAGTACGTCACGCTCGATAGGGGGGAGGGGGTGTAAGAAAGAGTGACAGTTTGTGACAGGGGGAGGGGGGTCCAGCCATGTGTGACGTCACGCTGTTTTATATTAAATTTTGATTATTTTGTTAATAAAAAACAAAAATTTTGTTCGAAAGTATGACGTAGGGGGGAGGTCCTAGATTTGTGACAGTTTGTGACATGGGGGGGGGTAAAAATGGTCAAAAATAGCGTGACGTACTTTATGGACGACCCCTTAACTTAGGAAGAAGAGAAGCCATTGAATTCCAGTGTATTGTGTTACATTGGGGACCGCCTTGCACAGTTAGGGAATGACTTTCAGTTAAGGAATGACTGTCACAGTTAAGGAATGACTGTCACAGTTAGGGAATGACTGGCACAATTTAAGAATGACTGGCACAGTTTAAGACTGATTGGCACAATTTAAGAATGACTGGCACAGTTTCAGTCTGATTGGCGCAATTTAATATTGACTGGGACCGTTTAAGTCTGACTGGCATAATATAAGATTGACTTGCAGTGTTTAGTAATGACTGGCACAGTTTATGGCGGTTGGCACAACTGAAGACTAGCTGGCACAACCTGAAATATACGGTACAGATTGACCCCTCGTAGACCAATAACAAATTTAATGTAAACCATATCTATGGAATATTGCATGTTGGTAACAAAATCAAATGCCAGGGCAAGAATAACTTGCTGCCAATTTTTACTTCTATTTTAAAACACGTACCAAAATTTGAAATTTCAACTGTCAAAAACATTATAAAGTGCTAAAACTTTTAGAAGTTTCCGTTTGTATGTCTTTTCGGGATATACCAATCTGATTGACTCACTGCTTCCAACATCCGACCTTGGAATCTTAGCGTAAGGGGTGGGGGTGCAAGAGGCAGGCAAATTTCTATTGTACCTGCCAACACCTAACCAGCAGACGTGATAACAGAGTTGTTCATTCTTTGAAAGATAACTCTGTGCAGAGGATAACTGGTAGACTAGCCACGCGAGAGAAGCAAGGGATCTTGTTCAAAGATGGACAGTTGTGACTGGTAGACTAGCCCACACGAGAGAAGCAAGGGATCTTGTTCAAAGATGTACAGTTGTGACTGGTAGACTAGCCACACGAGAGAAGCAAGGGATCTTGTTCAAAGATGTACAGTTGTGACTGGTAGACTACCCCCACGAGAGAAGCAAGGGATCTTGTTCAAAGATGTACAGTTGTGACTGGTAGAGACAAGCAAGGGATCTTGTTCAAAGATGTACAGTTGTGACTGTTAGAGAGAAGCAATTGTACAGTTGTAAAGTCCATTTAGACAGGGCCAAACGTTGGGTGCATGAATCAGATGGTGTATCATTCCAGCTTATCTTCAAACATTCGGGGAGAAATCTGGCAACTTTTGGCACATATCGGCTGACAACAATTCAGATATTACGACATCGATTTCAGCGGTACAATGTTTAACTCAACAGCCGTATATGAGATAAGATTCTCCTAGCGCATTTATTGTGTGTAAAGGGAATGTTGATAAATCTTGTAACATATCTCTGGTCGGAGGGTTGGCTGTCATACTAAAATAGTTCATGTTTTTAAAAATAAAAAAATGGTGGAAAGGGGGGGGGGAGTGATGACAATGCGAGGTTGTAAGAACGTCTTGGAATTCCTATGAAATAAGTTACTTGAATGCATGTTTTAATTCGTATACAATAAGTACTTGAATGCATGTTTTAATTCGTATACAATAAGTACTTGAATGCATGTTTTGATTCGATTACACCACATTATTTTAATGCATGTTTAGTCAAGGTTACCACACTGCCTCTCCTGCTGTCCTTTTGGGTAATTTCGAGTCTCTACACTCTACACCAGTGGTTCCCAAAGTGGTCCGTACGGGCCCCAGGGATCTCTGGTACCATTCAAGGGGTCCGTGGAAAATTAAAATTGATTTGGGGGTCCCTGAACAGCGTCAGGGGGTCCGCGAAAAGTTTAATATAAAATAATAATCAATTTTTATTATTATGGAAATTAAAATAAATAATAAATAAAATAGTATATTTTCAACTGATTAAATACTATCTTAGGTGCTATCAGTCATGGAGTACAATGTTGTTTTACCTAGAAAAGGAAGTAGAACTGAGGTTATTTCTACAACTATGACTATAACCAATCAAAGTACTTGGTTTGTTGAAAGGTCTAGCTTGGTGCGTAAGAAATGCGGAATTCCAATAAGTAGGTCAGCAAAATACAAGTTTTTAACTTGAATCTACGAGGGTTGCAAGGTAACTTCAGGTAAGGTATTTTTCGATGTGCCAGGAAGTTATATTTATCTAAATTGTATCCTATCAAATATTTTTTCCATAGAGCTTTGCTGTAGCATTCCATTGAAAATGTTAATTATTATTAACAGCTGCTTGTTACCATAGATAAGAGTACGAGAATGAGTGAGCCCAGGGGATTTAGACTTGATAGAGCCCTAAGGTATTTGAGATATAGGGGCCCTTTTGAAGTCCAAATATTCTATGTTAGTGCCAAATAAGGAAAAAGGTTCCAGGGCCCCCAAGAAGACGGGGGCCCTAAGCCATAACTTGTTTAGCAAATTAGGTAAATCCAGCACTGAGTAAGCCGAAGAAACATTGCCGACAATACAGTGTTGTTGAATATTTGAAGTATGGCTAAATGTTTGGAAACAGATACGTAAGGAGAAACGTTATTTGCTAAACTAAAACGATTTTTTCAAGTTAAAGCAATACCCTTGACTTCCTGGCATACTTAAAACAAGCCGAAGGGAATGCATTTTAGTAAATTGTACCATCATCGACATCATTTTTTTTTAAACAAGCAAAAAACTTTCCATTGTATGGGTCACTTGATAATGTCATTAAAGCAGTTAATAAAAATCAGAAAGAATACCTTCAGTGAGAGATTATTTATTCAACATTGTGCGGACAATCAAGAAGACTATAATCGTTTACTTATTCACACATAAGTACGTTAGTTATCAACAAGTACTTATTTAAATCGATTTATGCTCTCTTTGATTCAGTGCTCGAATTCCTGGAAAACAAAGACAATGATTTGCAACGCAATTAACTCAAAAAATGACATATCCTTAATAAATGATTTATTTACCAACTTTAAAGAAACTAATTTGAAACTACAAGTACAAGAAAAGCAATTAAATGTAATCAAAAGCATACTATCTGGTTTGTTTCAAACGTTTTTCTGTACAAACAAAACTTAGGAACAGGAGAATGTTCTCAGTTTCCAAATCTTTTGAAATTGAAAAATGGAGATAAAGATTTGCTGGCCTACTGTCAAAACTTTACAGTTCTTCACGCAGACCTCAACCAAAGATTTGAAGACATTCTTCACTTGGATATTCCCGACTGTGTGTTGAACCTCTTGCGCGTGGACTAGCTCAGATCCCAAACGCAGATGAATTCATACTAATACTGGAGCAGCTTATTGAAATGAGGAACTTAAACCAATGTTTGAACTAGGACACTACAATTCCGGTTACAAAATCAGATCTCAATTTCACATCTTGCATTTTGGGTCAATGTACAGCCCAATTATATAGCCTGCATTACGAGTTATTGTACAGAAGTTGATTGCTTTACAGTCTTTCCATTGGGTAGAACAAAAATTCAGTGCCGCTGTGAACCTCAACATAAAAATCAGAAACCTATAAGAAATTGCTGCTCGTGGGGATTTGCGGATGAGTCGGTCATAAATACACTCATAAAATCGCATAACGTTTATCCAAGATATTTTAGATATTATTATTTTCCAATTTTATTTTAAACAAAAGTTATAATTTCAATAAATACTTCAACAAAATGTTGCTTTGTTGGATTTGTAATTTTTGTACTATGCATTTATGTAGTTTTTTCACTTGGGGGGTCCGTGGGGAAGTTTTGACTACAAAAGGGGTCCGTGGGTCATAAAAGTTTGGGAACCACTGCTCTACACAATGATTTTTTCTGTTTAACAATTAGCAGCGGACGGACTGCCTGATATCTTCTCTATGGTATACCAAGTTACGTTGAGCCAATGTAACAACCGAATCCCAACATTTACAAGTGAATCGCTTGAATTTCAACCACATTTCACTGGGCTGGAGTTTCTCCCTCATATTTTTAATCCATTAACCAAATGCCAGGAAAGGAAAATATTGTCGAGACGAATCCTGAGAAGTAGGGGGGGGAAGGGGAGGGGGAGGTTCGACTCCCCCTTAAACAGGGGCGTTTTCTTTCTTTCTCTCAGCTGACTTTGAATGTTTCACATTCAGAACACGGGCTAATCCTTTACCCTGTCATGGCCTAAATCTCCAAATACGCATGGTAAGTTTAGATGGACGAATGGGGAAGGGGGGAATGGGGGGGGGAGAGGGAAAGGGGTGGTATGAGAATGCGTTTAGGATGGGGGTGCGAGATTGGATGGGGGCGGGCGGAGAGTGTTCCGACGCGCCAGGTTCAGCCGTCTGAAACGTTAAGAAATCAGTGAGCACGGAAGGGGGGGGGGTGCTCCCGCGAATAAAGAGAATAAATCGTGGCATTACATGACTGGAAGGCGTGGACGAGGGCGAATATTTCTGATAGAATTGCGTGGCTTACTGGGGTCGAACTGGACAAGAGAAATTCATTGCTAACGCATCGGTCAAACAGATTGGCCTGTAGCCAGAGGCGGCGTAACTTAGGGGTGCGAGGTGGGGAAGTGATGGTGGGTCAAACAAAAGTAAAAAATTAATGAAACTGCCACGTGAGGCTATTCAACTGTGAGCCCGAAGTATTCTAATATCATAATCAATGGCAGTCGCTCATTAAACTGAAAGAAACTGGGCTAGTCGAATATCGCCCTCTGTCACATTTTTCAGCATTCCCCTAGGTCGTCAGTCGTCACACATTTAATGAATATTGCTCCACTAGTTTGTGCTGCGGCGCCCCCCCCCCTTTTTTTCAAAAGCTCACCTAACTTGTCCTTGTATGATAAATACGTAATATTAAACTTCCTTAAATGTACACAAAGTATTTTATAATAGAGTTTTTTTTGGGGGTCAAAAGTCCAAGTAATTTATCCTTGTATGATAAATACAAAATATTCCTGAAATGTACACAAAGTATGTATATAATATTTTTTTACAGTGCTAATCCCCACACGATTTTTAAAGTAATTTTAGAAAGCAGCGCACCAAATTACTGCACCAAAAAAATAACTCTTTGATTCAGTCAGCACTGTTTACAACACAAATGCTGACGTCATAGGTTCGTGCGCTGTTTGGTTAATGTTAATCTGGAAACCAAAAGGATTATGATATAGCGTTAGGCCACAGTCAGCGATAATTGAGCGTAAATCCTATATATATTTACGCTCAATTATGTGGCCTAACGCTAAGGGACATCACTCTGCTTTTTTAAAATTGGATAATCATTTTGGTTTCCAGATTAACATTAAACACCCTCCACACTATTATTAATAATTGAACAATTTCATGCGGACGTTCGATAAGAGTTATTTTTGGTGCAGCACTTTGGTGCGCTGCTTTCTAAAATTTCTCGCCGTAAAGATATTATGTGACGTCATTGATTTAGCTCATATTTAAATTTGGAAAAGGGAACGATGTAAAAAGGGGATTCGAAGATTGTTAATTATGAAATACTTCCTGTACATTTCAGGAAATTTAATATATCGTATTTAGTTAGCTGGCACTCCAGCACAACACCCTCAATTATCACTGACTCACTCATACCGTAACGCTCACAGCACACTATGAGTACTTATTTGAAATCAATTAATATATATGCAGAATTTAGGACAAGTTAGTTGGGCTTTTGGAAAAGGTGGGCGCCGTAGGCGTCCTTAAAAAGAGGGGCGCCGCAGGCACCACGGCGCCGCAGCACAAACTAGTATATAAATAATTGTCACATTTTTTTTCTTACAGTCGCACTGATGTGACAGTGCCTCCACTTTCTTACAGCCCCAGCATCTCCCCAATAGTGCGACAGTGCCTCAACCAAATGCAATACCTCTTCTAGTCGCTAGCCTTTCCATTGGCAGCCCGGAAACAGGCATTTCCGAGGTGGACGGGAAATTTGGTTAGGTAAAGCGATAGTGCGGCTGCTGGATTAAACAGACTTTGACATCTGCTTAACTGCTGGCATACCAGGGCACGGCTAGCACCAGCAGACTGGAAAAGTGAGTACCGGTAACACGACCGCTTCCGGAACTGTAACTGTAACGGTGAGAGAGAAAAAGTGTTAGGGGGTCAATTGGGGTCATCATTCTAGCCCTGACCTCCTGTCGCTATCAACTCATGAAGAGGAACAATAAAACCCCCTCCGCTGTCCTCGTTCGCCAACAGTAAACACTCGTGTCCAGAGGCTAGCTAGACACAGCCAATGATTGCAAGTTGTTAGACAATTTGGGTGATGACAAGGGCGGCAGAGAGCGGTGGGGTCTTGGCCCAAGCCTGAACTACGGGGGCCATTATCTGTCGCAGACTGACAGATATATCACTCACTGTAAACAGCTTCCGAGTGGGTCATTCGGTGTGTGCAAGTTTGATGGTAGGTGGGCGTACAGTGTTGATGGTAGATGGGTGTACAGTGTTGATGGTAGGTGGGTGTACAGTGTTGATGGTAGGTGGGTGTACGGTGTTGATGGTAGGTGGGTGTACGGTGTTGATGGTAGGTGGGTGTACGGTGTTGGCGGTACGTGGGTGTACGGTGTTGATGGTAGGTGGGTGTACAGCGTTGATGGTAGGTGGGTGTACAGTGTTGATGGCCGGTGGGTGTACGGTGTTGATGGTAGGTGGGTGTACAGTGTTGATGGTAGGTGGTTGTACGGTGTTGATGGTAGGTGGGTGTACAGTGTTGATGGTAGGTGGTTGTACAGTGTTGATGGTAGGTGGTTGTACAGTGTTGATGGTAGGTGGTTGTACAGTGTTGGCGGTACGTGGGTGTACGGTGTTGATGGTCGGTGGGTGTACGGTGTTGATGGTAGGTGGTTGTACAGTGTTGGCGGTACGTGGGTGTACGGTGTTGATGGTAGGTGGTTGTACAGTGTTGGCGGTACGTGGGTGTACGGTGTTGATGGCGGCTGTACAAAGTTGATGGGTTGATGGCTGTACAATTATGATGAGTGGTGGTTGTACAGGCACATGTTGATGGTAGGTCGGTGTACAAGGTTGAAGGTGGCTGTATACTTTTGATGTGCTGTTTTTCAAAAAAAAATATCCGCTCTGGAAACTCAAGTTCCAATAATTTCAATTAAATGAGAACCAATCCGTCAAATCATGGCTAAATGCCCATGTCCAGTCATATCTTATAATGAAGCAGGGGGGGGGGAGAGGGCGGTTTGGGGCCAGCCACAGAATGGAAATCCCACTCCTGCGGTGGGGTGTTGTAGCGACTGAAATTTTGTTGAGGGTCATTTGAATGTACATGGTCCTCCAAATATCCGCTTGGATCCGTAGTTTCTTTGAGTTCAAATATGAATTCAGGAAATGTGTTAAGTTTTATAGGTTCAAGATAAATAAGTTTTAATACAATTTGAAGAGAGAATTTTTTTTTAATTGGTCGTTAGCAATAAAAATCAATTATTACTTATAACATACAAAACAATGACAACTCACCATCAAACTTTTTAGTTCTGGAAGCGAATGTTGTTTTTAGTAACTTGAGCGCCTCGTCCATCTGTTTCGCATGTTCTTTGCGGCTAAGTGACGTAAGTCGGTCCTCCATACCACGGGTACAGCAGGTTTCTGTGTGTGGGCAAATTGTCAGGTCTGAACCTGTTGGGGCGGGAAGGAAAAACGAAACGAGGGGTTATGTCTTGGTATGTGAATATATAGCAGTTTAACTTTATAGCTGTTACTATTTGGGAGGAGAAACGAGGGGTTGTGTCTTGGTATGTGAATATATAACAGTTTAACTTTATAGCTGTTACTATTTGGGAGGAGAAACGAGGGGTTGTGTCTTGGTATGTGAATATATAACAGTTTAACTTTATAGCTGTTACTATTTGGGAGGAGAAACGAGGGGTTGTGTCTTGGTATGTGAATATATAACAGTTTAACTTTATAGCTGTTACTATTTGGGAGGAGAAACGAGGGGTTGTGTCTTGGTATGTGAATATATAACAGTTTAACTTTATAGCTGTTAACCTCTCTAAGGATTTAAAAACGACTCAAAGTTCAATTCTATAGGCTGTAATAAGTAATAATGTGAATGCAGTTGTTTAACTTTCTTGTTGCTAATGTATCTAGGTGCCAGAATAAAACACACAGTTCATTTGTATAAACTTATTGAGGTGTGGAAATACAACATATACAAAACAGTTTATGCCAATGTTAGTAAATAAGTATGTGAATACAACATATACAAAACACAGTTTATGTCCATGGTAGCAAATAAGTATGTGCATACAACATACAGTTTATCATATTTCTGACAGCATTTTAACCGTTATTATTATTATTATTATTTGAAACGTCGAAGTGACCGTTTAAAAACTAACCATGAACAGACCATGCACCGATTTAAAAAACTTAATTATAAAATACGCAGCTGTTTGGCATTACATGATTTCCAAGGTTCGTTTCCTACAATATATTTCCACCCCCACACATAGAGTCATACAACATTGACAAAAAAGCTTCCAGAAAGTCATTATGTTCACAGTGGTTTATGCAGTGTCTTATTTACTAAATTACAATAATGCAAATGTTGCAATTTCCTCATACAGTTCCTGCTAGTGCTAGAGACATGAGTTGTTTTCTGTAGCGATTGTTCAATAAATAACACAAACAGCCATACATAAACAACAGCATTCAATTTCAATGGCAGTCGACTGAATGTTGACAATCGTTTGAAGCTGACCTTTCCCCTCCCGCCGCCGCTCCAACAGATCTACAATATCTCCTCACCTCAGTATTAACAATCTAATGCAGTGGTTCCCAAAGTGGTCCCTACGGACCCCCAGGGGTCCTGGTTCCATTCAGGGGGTCCGCGGAAAATTAAAATTGATTTGGGGGTCCCTGAACAATGTCAGTATTGTCAGGGGGTCCGCGCAAGGCTAAATATAAATTAATAAAATTGTTTTCCATTTTTATATTTATGGAATCTAAAATAAATAACATTAAATAAAATAGTATATGAATGCTTTTTCTACTGATTAAATAACCATCTTAGGTGTTATAAGTCATGGAACACAATGTTGTTTAACCTAGTAGAACTATGATAATTTCCAACAGGTATAATCAATCAAAATATTTGGTTTATTGAAAAGTTTGATGCGTAAAAAAATCAAAAGTCCTATAAGAAGGTAAGAAAATATCCCTTTTTAACGTGAATCAACGAGGTTGCAAGGCTAGGTATTTTTAGATGTGCCGAGAATTTATATTTATAATTTTACATCAAATTATTTTTTCAAAAGGAATTTACTGCAGTTTTACATTAATTAAAAACCTTAATAATTATCAACAGTAGTATGTTACAAAGAGTATGAGTGAGCCGAAGACAATATACATAAAGTACAGTGATGAATATTTGAGGTATGGTTTTTTATCACCATGAAATAGTATTTTACATTTGTGTCATCTATGTAATAAAACTATGTCTGATGATTCAATAAAACCTTCCAAGCTTAAGGAAAATTTAATAAAAATCCTTAGTGACAAAAAATAAAACGATGTAACGTTTCTTCAAACTGTCAAAGAAAAAATATTTGAAGACACCATCACTGAGATAATAATAATATGGATGAGATAATAATAATATGGATGAGATAATAATAATATGGATGAGATAATAATAATATGGATGAGATAATAATAATATGGATGAGATAATAATAATATGGATGAGATAATAATAATATGGATGAGATAATAATAATATGGATGAGATAATAATAATATGGATGAGATAATAATAATATGGATGAGATAATAATAATATGGATGAGATGATAATAATATGGATGAGATAATAATAATATGGATGAGATAATAATAATATGGATGAGATAATAATATGGATGAGATAATAATAATATGGATGAGATAATAATAATATGGATGAGATAATAATAATATGGATGAGATAGCAAAAACTTATTGTGGCAACATCTAAGCGAGGTGAAGATGACGTGCGAGCTTCTTATATCATTAATACATTTTTTTTATTGATTGCATAGTCCCGAAAGCTGTACACTATTGGTGTAGATTTTATTTTAGCCGCTGTAATTTAGTTAATATGCACAGTGTTGCACAACCCAGCTTTCAACATTATAAAACTGAGTAATAATACAGTACAAAGAAGGACTGACGAAATGGCTCAGTGCGCTGAAAAATCTTTTTGTGAATAGTTAAAAACATATACATTTTCTATACAGCTTTGGGAGTTTACTTTACCAGAAAACGAAGTTTTACTTTTAGCTTAGATAAGATTTTTAAAAGAAGAAAAACTTTACCAAGAGTTGTTATTTGTTAAATGTTTGTAAACAGATACGAAAGGTGAAACAATATTTGCAGAACTAAAAAGACTTTTCAATGTAAAAGTTATAGACCTACACTTGAATAATATCATTTCTGTTGCTACTCTCCGTGCTCCGGCAATGGTTGGAAGATACCAAAGCTTTCTAGCATACTTAATAAAAGCTATACTGAATATATTTTCAATACATTGTGTTATTCATGGATGTCATTAGTCGCAAAAAATCTTAGTGAACGCTTGCATGGATCACTAGACTAGAGTATTTCATTAGAGCAGTTAATAAAATCAAAAGGAATGCCTTCAGTGTGAGATTATTTGCTAAAATTGTTTTGCAAAATGACGAGGATTTTATTCGTTTACTAATTAACACAGAAGTACGTTGGTTATTTAAAAATGCATGTTTAAATCGATTTTAGGATCACTTTGATTCAGTTTTCGGATTCCTGGAAAGCAAAGACAATGATTCGCGAATAATTATCTCAAGAAAAGACATATCCATTATGACTGATTACTTTGCCAAATTAACGAAACTAATTTGAAACTACAAGGTAACCAATTATTAATTAATCAAAAACTAAAAGCTTAATCTCTGCAATTGTTGCAAACCTTTTTTCTGTACAAACAAAAATGAGAAGAGGGGAATGTTCTCAGTTTCCAAATCTTCAGAAATTGCAAAATAGAGATAAAGATTTGCTTGTTTCCTGTCAACACTTAACGGCTTTTTATGCAGACCTGAACCATAGATATGAAGGCACTCTTCACTTGGATATTTCCGACTCAGATCCAAAACACAGATGAATCCATACTGATACAGGAGCAGCTTGTTGAAATATCCACAAATGAGGAACTTAAAAACAAATTTTTGAACAAGGATACCACAAGTTCTGCTTATAAAAACAGATCCCAATGTTATATCCTGCATTATTGGCTATTGTACAGCAGTTGACAGCTTTCCCGTCTTCCTATTTGCTAAAACAAAGATTCATTGCCGTAATAAACCTAAACACACACACACGCACGCACACACACAAACACACAACACCGGCTAGAAATTGGTGCTCGTGGGCATTTTCGGTTGCTCCATTGAGATGGACATAAATACACTCATAAAATCTCATCATCATTATGTACCTTGTCATTAATTGTCTTTAATTTTATTTTAAACAAAATTTATAATTTCAATAAATACTTCTTCATAGAAATGTTTTTTATTTGTATTTCTGTACTAGGCATTTATGTTTTTCATTTGGGGGTCCGTGGGCAAGTTTGGCTATAAAAAGGGGTCCGTGGGTCAAAAAAGTTTGGGAACCACTGATCTAATGGATCCAAGCAACTCTCAATATCTCCTCACCTCAGTATTAACAATCTAATGGATCCAAGCAACTCTCAATATCTCCTCACCTCAGTATTAACAATCTAATGGAGCCAACCAACTCTCAATATCTCCTCACCTCAGTATTAACAATCTAATGGAGCCAAGCAACTCTCAATATCTCCTCACCTCAGTATTAACAATCTAATGGATCCAAGCAACTCTCCAACGACCGTTGTCTCGATTGTGTTGACTTTGACCCCATTTCAGATTTTAAAACTGACCGTTCACGTTCTGAAAGGAGCGGGTCGGATCGCGAACAAGAATCTTTACTTGGAAGGCTGTGAGAAGGGGCGTGTTGGGGGGGGGAGGGGGGAATGTGTTTCTTCGGGTCAACTGTCCGGCTCTTATCATTGGCAGATTAGACGTCACAACTCGCCGGGCGAGTCTAAGTATCACTGGGATTCCAAACCATAGGTCTTGACCTCAGGTGAGTCGTACAGACCTGGGGGGGGGTGGGTAAATTAATCTGTTCCTTGACCTTGGTTTTTAAATTCTTTATATTAACTTCACGGCCTTGTCGTGGTCCCGCAGTTTAAAAAAGACCCACTTCCCGGGATCCTAGCCTATCGAGCTGAAATTTTGTACACAGACTTTTGTCACCTAACAAAGCATTTTATCAAAATTTCAGATCGATCGAATTTACTGTAATTAAACTAATTAATTTTTAGATTATCTCTATGTATATGAAGGATTTATAGTCAAAAACGTGTATTATTTTACGTTTTTTAAAAACTTTTTTTAATGAATAGGTATCCACAGAACAATATTTCATGTTAGCCATGTTCTATAGCATTTTATTGCATGCCAGCGATGTTCCATTGAACTTTAACAATATATTGGATGTCAGTAGTATAATACGGAAAAAATGTACAACTTAATTGACATGTTGGTCATGCGACTCAATGAGCCCCAATTGAGCAAGTTGAAATATCTCTAACCTGTCAGACGTTCCCAAACAATAACATCCACCGTACATCCCCCACCCTCGCACGCCTTATCTACACATGAACACACAGTACTCTATGAACTAAGCCCGTGAAATAGATCCATTCAATGCAATTTTAATACATTCGCTTCATCAAAGAAAAGAGCGGGAAATCGTACGCATGCAGACGATTAGGGGAATGAAAGAACCCAACACAACCTCGGAACGGCCTCTTAAATGATGGAGCGATAAAATCTCGTGAAACTCGTGGTATTACTGCGTCACGGTTCCCGACCATCGACCTGCTGGGGAAGCTATCCTTATAAAACAGCCATTAACCTGTTCCGCTAACCGTGACGTCACGTGATCACGTCTCGGCTGACGGAAACAACAAATTGAGGTGTAGACGGGGGCAGAATAAACACAAGACGAGGGCCGTAGTGTTATACCGGCAACTGGTACATTCCTAGTGTTCTACCGGTACATTCGTAGACTTCCAACGGTAAACTTATGGAATTTTAGACCATAATTTTTGGGGCTATCATTTTTAAAATAAAGTTAGGTACATCTGTCGCCTGATGCGTTTTTATCTCACTACCTACTACTGGACAGACCGCGATAATGGAAACTGAGTGTGTGCACGTTACTCTTTTACTCCCTACTACTGGACATACCGTGATAACGACGAGTGTGAGTGTGTGTATGTGGAGGGGGTAGGGGGGACCAACTATGACAATGTTTAATAGAAACACAATCTGGACTGGCATCATCGGCCACCTGGACAGTTAGTTCAGAGAAGGAGTAGAGAAGGCAAGAGCACTGCCCCCCCCCCAACTATGCATTGTATTCTACAAACACACATATTATCCCATACATTGCCTGCGCGGTAACTCTAAACTGCTGCGCGGCGACGAAACAGACAGATTCTCGTCCGCGCAGTTTAGACGGAACATTGTACACGACAGTTTGTGGTCAATTATTGGAATGAGATCCATGTGAATTCTTAAACGCTAACCCCATGACGCAACAACGATTCGGTTGACAGGGCCAGTCGATGACGAAGTGAGAATCACCGACAGTGTTATAAAAGTAATCCAACCCCAGAAGAGAAATTCCAGGCAGAGATACCATACGGCATCCCACAATAACCAGGCCTCAACTGATTTATAACCTTTTAGCTTGTCTTAGAGATTATAGATATCCAGCAGCGCCCCCGCATACACCCCTCTCCTTGCGCCATTCACAACGGTAACACAATACAGTTGAAGTAGTCAACTAACTCTCTGGTCCTATCACATATTTGAAAGAAGGGGGGGAGGGGAAATCATTCTGTGCTGACACACGTTGAGGTGCACGCCAGTGTTACGCGTAGTGCTGCTCTATCTAATAAAAAACACTGTCATGTAATACAACACACGTCTTTGGGGGGGGGTACACACCAATGTTATGTGTTGTTCTATGACTTTATGTGTTGTATACTTTCTGTGTGGGGGTGCGAATATGTGTAGTTCTGGTCCATCCAATAACACTGCCATGTGATACAAATAGGTTGTCCCGTAAATGTTATAAGTTATAATCGTATTACTATTTACCTAGGATTTCACAGCCTGATCTCCAATATTTTGTTTAAACAAGCCCCCTAACACTCATATGTAACATTTGACTACCTTTAAACTTTTTTTTTAAGTTGAATTTTAAGTAAAGAGAAATACGAACCCAACTTTTGTAAGTTATTGTACATAACATTTTTTTAAAATTAAAATTAAATGAAAAAATGTCAGACAAATGAATAGCTCCTTAATTTTTATTTAACCGCGTTTACTTGCACCCCCTAGGCGAGTTTAGGAAACCCTGAATTAAAATCTCGTTCCCATAATAATCGCGACTCGGCGCAGGGCTCGGTGAATGATGACTCACTGCCCTCGGGTCGAGAGTAAGGTGACAAAATCACGTGCCATTCAAAGCTGCGACCGTTCCGAAATAAAGAAAAGACCCGAATGCAGGAACAAGATAATACATCAAAGGCTTTATGAAATCCATGTTAAAGCGATCTACAACTAGTCCCCAGGCCTTCATTCCTGAATTGAGGTCAGGAGTTGGTTTAAACCTCTTACACATTTTTATATGTAATATTACTTTAATGGGTCGTATAGCCGGGGTATTTTTATGTTGTACCATATCAGAACTTATGGGGCCAGCGTGTTGAAGTAATAAGTTGATAGCAGACATGACCTGGATGATGAGGGTGGACATGGTAATAGGGCGTGACAATGTGTGTGTGTAAAAGAGAGAGAGAGAGAGATTGAGGAGAGAGAGAAAGAGAGAGAGAGAGGAGAAAGATGCAGAGAGAGTGTGAGAGTGATGGAGAGAGAGAGATGGGGGAGAGAGAGAAAGAGAGCGAACGATGCTATAAAAGAGACGTTGGACCGTGTACGGAGAACTAGGTAACGCATTATGAAAAGAGGTGTTGCGAAGGTAACTTAAGTATATACGCTTGTAATGAGAGGCATTGCGATGGTAAATAAGGTATATGTGTTTGAGGTGAGGGAGGTATTGAGAAGGGAAATAAGGTATATGAATATGTGTTTGTGGCGAGGGAGGTATTGAGAAGGGAAATAAGGTATATGTGTTTGTTGTGACGAGAGAGGTATTGCGGGGGTTACAGTTTGCACAGTACAAGACAAAAAACAATAAATGTAATTTTTCCTCCTACGAAACAATCCAAACTTAACATGTTAATTTGGTTTATTAAAATGTCCAGTTAATTTCACAGCAACTTCTTATGATGTGCGGTAGGAGATGTGGTCGTGCGGCGGGCAACGATTTCAACAACACGGCTCTCGTAAAATCAATATCAATCTATCGATTTGTTCCATTTACAGGACCGACCTCCACATCCACGGATGAAACATTTCAGCGCGATTGTCCGTGTTAGTATATGTCATTTGTGTATTAACTTTTGGCAATTTATTATAAACATTTTGGGAATTCTTCATATAAATTTCAGGCAATTAATTCATCAGAAACGTTTAGGAAATAAATCAGAAAAATTGTTGGAAGTGCATCGGAAAAAATTTAGTCAAATCATTGGAGTAAAACCCACTATTAACCATAAGTTATAATTATTTATTTGTAACTTGTTTAAGTTTGGGGGGGGGGCACTTATTATAGTGATAACGGTATATTCATAAAACAACGTTGTTGTTGTTCGTCCGTAGTAGTCGACGATGACCACTCTCATCATGTTTGTATTTGACCTGTGCTAGGCCGCCACGTGTGTCCTCTGTTGGCTTATTAACCCTATTCTAGCACGAAATTGGCGTCCGCATGTCGGACAAGAGATGGATGGTATCCCTGCAGGAGGGTTTAGGATACGGTCCTTCCTGGCTTGACGTTTTGTATTGGCAGCCTGTTGTCTATTTACCTCACAGACAGCTGCGCCATTCCGTATCATAGAGCGCCACCAGTGGGCTCGGTTACAACGTACAAGTAGCAATAAAGGATTATCAGACGTCCGTAGGGTTAACGCATGAGACAGACTAGGTGGTTGGAAGGTCAACCCATGAGACAGAGTAGGTGGTTGGAAGGTCAACCCATGAGACAGACTAGGTGGTTGGAAGGTCAACCCATGAGACAGCTGTCACCACGAAGGAAGCCAACAGTACGCTGGTCGCATACTAAAGACATCATTAGTTTAGTATCAATTACAGCATTTAGCTAAACTTACCAATATAATTCTAATGGTAATATATTACTCACTAAACCATGTGTAATGTTTTAATAGATATATTACCCAAAACATCATGTAATGTTTTAATAGATATATTACCCACAACTTCATCTAATGTTTTAATTAGGGCTGCGGAAATTAACGATTAATTTCTCGATTAAACGTATTAAGCTAATGGGAGTAATGGAGTTTGACTCAGAGACAGAAAATGACGACAGCTCTTATGATGAATGACTGAGTTAAAAAATGGAGATGAAAATTCCTGAATCCATTAACCCTCTACAATGGTGAAAACTTAATCAACACCGATATTCGATAATGTCATTGCTTGCTAAGACAGTTTTGTGCATACCAGTTACCTCAGTTCAATGTGAATGATTGTTCAGATCGGCTGGTTATATTGTCAATTAGACCCGCTCATCACTTGAACCAACTAATGTCAACACACTTGTCTTTTTGCGTAGTTGGTTTAAAGATGACATATAAAGGAGACATCCCAGTGTTATTTAGATTTTCAACAAGAACGTTTAATAAGTGTTACTTATGACTTCATAATTTTTAATTTTTGGCTTTAACTTTAATCGAAATTAACGATTAATTAATTGTTAATTTTTCAAAAGTTAACTATTAAATTTAAATCAATCGTTAACAGCCCTAGTTTTAATAGATATATTACCGACAACATCATGCAATGTTTAGAATGAGAGATGGAGAAACAAATATATTATACCAGTGCTTCTCAAAGTGGTGGTCCGCGGACCGGTACCGGTCCGTGGGCCATCCGCCGCCGGTACGCAGAAATATTGAAAAAAAGGACAGAAAAAAATTGTCAGTGCAGGGAAAATAGTGCACCGGTCCCTGGTGCAATGGAAAAAATTCCTGCCGGTCCGCCATACTAAAAAGTTTGAGAAGCACTGTATTATACCATCAACCCAAGTTAAATGAATTAAATCTTATTATGCATGCACCAGGGCCTACTGAATTTAAGAGTAACTGGCCAACTGTTAATCCCATAGATAATGGATTATGGATACAGAATCCATTACAATCCATAGCTAACAGGTTCTGACCATGGATATGACGACGTTTGCACAGGAAGTGGGTGAGCAAACATGTCTTAATGTGGGGAGGGGCAATGTTGGTCTAGACAACCCGCCCTGGGTGGAGCTAACTTAAACCCCAACACTACAAAGAATAAAGGGCTGATTTACACACCATGACACAACAATCTTAATTTATTTTACTCCACGTATATCAACAATCAACTCGGCCCATGTACCGGGAATCAACTACATCAAAAAATGTATTGCCCATTTTCCATACAAATAATTATTTAATTTTTGTTTAAATGATATGAACCGGCGCCCTCGTGAGCCGAAACAGGCACCCTCACACGCTCATATTTACAAAGGTCAGTTGTGCTTGCAATACGCTTTGCCAAGTGCTTTCTGTGCTGAAGCAGACAAGCCACTGCTAAGATTCTACAGAGCTCTTTTTTTTTCCTTCTATACTTGGCTAACAGTCTATTGAAGCTTCACCTGAAATACTTTTTGCTATCTACCTGTATCCCACCCACCCGCCCCTTCCAAATCCACTTCTCCATCGCCATGTCCAGTTTACGTCTGCTTTAATGGCGATTTATCCACTTGGAGCTATCTACCTTCTTTCCTTCCAATAAGACTGGCCTCCAATATTAGGAAGCGGAGTTATCTACCTTCTTTCCCTCCAATATTAAGAAGCGAGACATTCAGACAAACGCCGAGTCCAAGGGTGAGTGATACTCGGGGTGAGAGGGGAGTAAAAGAGAATGCCTTTATCATCTGGTGCAATAAACAGGGTTAGCACTGTGTAAATTCACTGATATCTCCCTGACATTCGCATTCCGCGAGCGTTCAGTTATATCATCAGACGAGCAGGGATGGCGGGGGAATTTATCTCATTAAACGAGCTTTTCCGAGATAATCATCCTTAAGAAAATATTTGTTTTAAACTGCATAGAAAACTCAGCTGTCTTGTCAAGTTGATTTAGGCTTTAAATGTTCGTTTGCTTTTTCTTTATAACATAAACATTGATTTCTTCAAGTTATTTGAATTCCAACTGATTGAATTATGGTGATTACATAACATATGTTGGGGAAGAGTGCTACCATTAAGTATTTTAAACAAAACAAGATACAGAACCATTCATATTTCATACCCTAGAAGAACATACAGAAATATTCAAACATAGAAGAACATACATAAACATTCCAGCCCTAGTAGAAAATAGATATGTTTAAGTCCTAGAAAAAACATACAGAAATATTCAAGCATTAAAAGAACATACATAGACATTCCGGCTCTAGAAGAAAATACTATACATATATGTTTAATTCCTAGAAGAACATACAGAAATTTACAAGCAATAGAGGAACATAAAACAATCCAGCCCTTGAAGAACATACATAAACCAGAGGAACATACATAAACACTCCAACATATGGTTCCAATTACCAAAACGTCAAAGACATCACATGAGTTATAACATGACCTTGAACTAAATCAGAGTTTGTATTGGAGTCTGAAAATCTTATCTCAGTTGATGTTAAATTTTTATTTGATTTAGTTGATTTATTTTCTTTTAATAACGTGATTACGAATAAAATAATTTAAATTTCGGATCAATAGACAGAATTATCAGTTCACCTCTTCTCTTACTCAGTCAACACACAAAAAAGATTTAATTGATAATCAAGTATTTTAAGTGTTGATCAAGTATTTACCTAAGCCACATTACCAATCAAACACTTCAAGAGCAGCCATTAAAATATTATGAACAATAAATTGAACAGTGAAATAACTAAAAGTAAATCAATAAATAGATTAGATCACTTGAACAACCATTAACACAGTGCTTAAATTCATCAAGCCTCGGGGGTGTTGTCATAAATCTATATTGATTGGTGTTAGAGGTAGTGATGTGTGTGGTAGTGATGTGTGTGGTAGTGATGTGCGTGGTAGTGATGTGCGTGGTAGTGATGTGTGTGGTAGTGATGTGTGTGGTAGTGATGTGTGTGGTAGTGATGTGTGTGGTAGTGATGTGTGTGGTAGTGATGTGTGTGGTAGTGATGTGTGTGGTAGTGATGTGTGTGGTAGTGATGTGTGTGGTAGTGATGTGTGTGGTAGTGATGTGTGTGGTAGTGATGTGCGTGGTAGTGATGTGCGTGGTAGTGATGTGTGTGGTAGTGATGTGTGTGGTAGTGATGTGTGTGGTAGTGATGTGTGTGGTAGTGATGTGTGTGGTAGTGATGTGTGTGGTAGTGATGTGTGTGGTAGTGATGTGTGTGGTAGTGATGTGTGATGATAATGTGTATGGTAGTGATTCCAGTGTCAGTGAAGTTATTGTTTGAGACATGTGTGTAGTAATGATGTGTATGGAATGATTCATTTGTCAGTAAAGTTATTGTTAGTGTGGTAGTGATGTGTGTAAACAATGTTTATGACTAGTTTGAGAAGGAGTAACACAACATAGAGAAAATCTTCAACCATAACTGTTGTTGTTTTTAAATTACATGTACTTTTATCACATCACAATGAAACATTTTATACTAAATTTCAAATAAAAACAATACATGTATATCCAAATCATTTTAATAACACAAAAATTAACCAGAATTAATTATATCTTGAAAACTGTATACTGTATATCCCCAAAAAATTGGATAATTTATACAACCACATCAATCATGTGTTGAGTTGTTGAACAAAATATGTTACAGTATTTTTTTACAAAGTAAATACCACTGCCAATAAAATTTTAGAATGAATATGTTAATAAGAATATGCCTTGTTCATTAAGTTCAAGATGGTATAATAATATTGGGGATAAAACTTTGTTCATGCTAGATCTGATTTAATTTTAATAATATTTAAAATTAATTACATGTATTAAAAATCAAATAAGTGTATATATAGTTTCAAGTTCACACAAAACATTAAAACTAATTTAAATGAATCTTCCATTTCATTTTAAAATATTCCAACTGATAATTTTTGTTTATATTTAATGTTAAAAGTCAAACTTGATTTATATAGCTCAAGAAGGGATGCAATTTGCCAACCATCCACTGTCTCTTTGATATTTATGTCTAAATTAGCATTATTTTTGGGGTGATTTTATTAATTTGTAATATACAGGATAGAGTTAATGAGTTAATGCAGTGGACTATTATTATTCTCTGACATAGGTTTCTGTATGAAAATATCAGTGGTTTGCATATGTTGAATTGCCATAGTGAAGTATATTTGAAATGGATTTCAAAACATACAAAACTATGTTCACAAGTACAACATTACTTTACTATAACTAAGACAACATGCTATTTATACTCAATCTACCAAACTCCAAACCATCTCACAGTGCGTGAATGCATAGGTTGTCTGTCAGTATAAGATCCATCAGACAGATAATGATAGCCTTAGACTTAGTAAGATTTAATATATCATAAAGTCATTTAGAAAACGTTTTTAAATTATAACAAATCACCAAGTCACAGGTAGCTACTAATTCGGCCTTCTCTGTGCTAATCATAACTTATTTCATAACTTATGACATAAGGGAAGGGTGTGTGGATTATGGTTAGACTATATTTTACTTTTACTGACAATATGACAAGATCATTTTCTGAGTATGATATGAATATGAGCTGTAACCTAGCCCCGAATGTTGCTAATTTTGCTAACGGCAAATGTGCTGAGCACCCAAAAGCATTTTTGAATGGTAGGCCTAATTGAATTTCGGTAAAATCTGAGAAATATTTAAAGTTAAAGAACAACAAAAAAAAACATGGACCATGCCATGGCAATAATGACATTGTTCACGATACATCGGACATCAAACAACCATAAATTTTGGCTTCTTAATACAAAAAACATCGTTGTCGGTGTCTGAAATATTATATACTAGGGGCAAGTACCCGGCTCCCGCCCGGGTTTAACAACAACAGCAACAAAACAAAAACAACAACAAAAACAAAACAACAACAAAAACAAAACAACAACAAAAACAACAAAACAAAAACAAAACAACAACTACAACAAAACAACAACTACAACAACAACAAAGCAACAACAACAAAACAACAGCAACAACAACAAAGCAACAACAACATGAAGGACATTGTCGTCGCAGGGCAAGGGATGTGGACAACAACAACAACAGCAAAAACAACACAAAAGCAGCAACAGCAACAACAACAGCAACAACAACAGCAACAACAACAAAAACATCAACAACAAAACAACTACAACAACAACAGCAACAACAACAAAGCAACAACACAACAACTACAACAACAAAAGCAACAACAACAAAGCAACAACAACAAAAAAAATTATTTTATGGCGATAATCGCCTTCTTGTTAATCTCGACACCAAAATGTTTATTAATTTGCGTCATTATTTTACGTCTTAATTTTCAATAATTTTTATTTTATATAGCTCATATAGGGAAAAACTACATTTTGGGCCCCCGGGCCCCAGTATCTTATATATATGGAACGAAACCTGTTTAATAACCTTTCCTGTATAATTTTGTGTACGTGTACCAAATTTCACGTTATTTGGTTGTCTGGATCTTGAGTTATTAGGGAACAGACAGACAACAAATGCGGCTTATATATATAGAGATAATTAATTAATAATTATTATTACTATTAACTAAAATTCAATTGAATTATAACAACGGAATAACCAAGATTTTTGGAACTATGAGTATACTATACTAAATACTAATAAATAGTAATAATTTAAAAACATTTTCTGTATAGAAGTTCTATACAGAAAATGTTTTTAAAAGAAGGAGCGTCTGTAACAGATAAGATACTATGAATATGACTGAATTACTATGAGTATTATGAGTACTATGAGACCTAAGTGTCTTAATAAGTCCTAATCATGTCATAATCCTAAAGCCTATGTTATGAAACAAAGGAGATTTTACTCTAACTCTATCATAATTCTATATTCTATATGGAAGACCAGTCCAAGTCCAACTAATGTCACTATCACTAATGTTCAGTTTTATTACTTTTATAAGTAGGCCTAAATGAACGTGAAGGTGCAGGCTAGGTGCAAGAAGTTGAGTATTATTTTTGTCTCTAACTCTAAACTCTAACTCTCAGTGAAGTCTGTGGCACTCTTTGAATGATTGAATTATTAAGTAAGTCTTAATCTCTTAAGTTTAAGTTAAGTCAAGTCTTAAGTCTTAAGACTTAAGTGGTGAGCTGGAAAATACCTACCCGACAGAGCTTTTATTGGGACTTCACTTTCATCAAAGCCTTTCTCTGTGTAAGCTTTTTTCACTTCTATACAAGCCGTGTTTAGAGTCTGACAATGACCGAAAGATACTACAAGAAACAGTACACAAGCCTTGACGCATTGTGCTACCGAAATCCAGGCAGCGTCGGCCATTTTTCGTGTTGGGAATAATAGAATAAATAGAGCCTTCAATAAATCCTCGGTTAATGGGTGTAATCCACGGAGAGGGGAACATATGGCGTATCACAGAACATGAGAAATAAACCTATAATTAAACACACAACCCAGGCACAACATCGCAGCACAGTGTGTTATCTCCAGAACATTTTCACCGCAATCACAGAAAACGGCCACATCCCACAGCAGTCTATCCACAATGAAATCTCTAAATGACTTCCACAGCCACTAGCCTACAAGCAACCGGCTGTTCCGTTTAGGCTGCAACCTCCCGCTCCAAGGCAGGGTTTTTCCACATAGAATTTCTTTTTATGAAACCAAAGTTCCTCTTTAAAGGGATTAAATTATTCAACAATCTAAAATATTGCTAATATATTCAAATTTTAATTAATTCTAGTTTATAATATTTCAAAACAACTCAATTATTTATTTAAACGTTTTCTAAAAATTTCAGGGAGGCCTAGTTCAATCCATTTTTTTTCTTTTAGAGATTTCCCCTTCTGTCCTTACTTTCAAGACAGCGATTGGTCGATATTTTAAGCCTAATATTTGGACCATTCATGATGCTTGCAGACGCCAATCTGTATGGGGGTGATGGTACTTGATTGAAGATTGAGAATGGAAAATTAAAGGGTTTGGTTAGATGGGGGGTTGTGGACGGTAAATTGAATTGGCCAGGTGGGCGGGTCGGGGGTTGTGCGGTTTAGTTATGGGCGTTCATGAGTGTCTGTGTTTTTACTGCTTAGGATAATTGGTGTCAGGATGGTATTGGTTGGGTCTGGTTACAACGTGTGGATGGGAATCTTACACCTTTCTAATTTGGCAAAGTGGCCCCCGTTGTTAGTTACAGTAGTAACTTCTCGCCTGTGGAATAGGGATGGTACGATGAGTAGTCTTACTATTTTCTGGCTTCTATTGTCGAGGGTGTATTTTTGGTCAATGATACAGTAGTTGGTTATTCCAACCGTTTGAAAAGGTTTAATCCTTTTTGGGTTGTTTGCAATATTTTTTAGGTCATGGTTTTTTGGCTGAGAGGGATAATGGGGTAGGGTTGGGAAAAGGATGGGGTGGAGGGACGCTTTCAATGGGGGGAGTAGCGGGGGCTTGGGGGGAAGATTGCGGGGGGATTTGTTGTTTTGCATAGCAGATTGGTAGATCGGGGGTTTTTTTTGGGTTTTCGTGCGGGTTGGTTTAAGACAATTCAGAAATTGTGGGTCCTTTGGGTTGGATCAGCGCTCCTATGCAGGGGGTTTTTGGGTTGAGTGGTGTTGATTGTGGGGGTACACTGGTGGTGGATATGTGGTGGGTGGGGGAGTACATCTGGTGTACTTTGAGGGCGGTAATGGTAAGAGGTTCTGTTCAGAGTTGGTTGAGACGCGGGTAGGTATTGCGAGGTTTATTGGTTAGTGGTTTTGGGCTTGGGGTAAGGGTGTGGTTTTGTGTTTGGGGTTTTGGGTTGCTGTCTTATTTTTTTGGGGGGGGGAATTGGAGTGGTAGTTGGGTGGTTGGGGGGGGTCGGGTTATGTATTGGACTGAGTGAGGTTGTGGTGGGTGGGGTGTGTGTTGTTGTGGCATATGTAGGTCATGCATATTATGGGGTGGGTTGCTTCCTTATTTTTTGTATAGTACTAGCTGCTAACGCAATTTTGCCTTACCTTCACGTTAGGTGTGTTTAATAAGTCACAAAATTTGAGAGCCATGGGGAATTGCCGCAGAATTAACCGATTTTCACGAAATAAGAAATCGACAACTTAACAGTATCTATATATGTGTTATAAGAATATAATTAATCACAATTAATCGATTAATTTTCTCCGATTAATCGAACAAAAAATAATCCGTACCAATGCTACCAGCCCCATATTTAATACAAAATTACTGCTTTGTATATGCACTTCATTTGGGACGGAAACAAGTAATTTATGATAGGTCCAGGTCCTAAAAATTGTGTTACGTTTAGGCCAGTAACAAAAGTGTGTCCTTAAAGGTCCTTATGTACTACATCAATGGCATTTAAAAGGTCAGTCGTAATAGGTCCTATATATGCTTCATTCAGGACAACAAATTATTGCTGTCATAATTCTTTCTATAATATGTTACTTCCAACTGTCCTTCCTATATGGTTATTACATTTATAATGATAGCAAATGGGTGTGTCATATGCCACACAATAACAAATGAATGTCCTATATATGTGCTACAGTCAGGACAATAACACACACACAATATTTCAGGGAGAGAAGAAACGCAAATGACATTCAAAGGGGAGAGAATACAGGGTTTTTCGACACTCTTCAAAATATGAACAACCTATTATCTTATCTTGTCTATACAGACGCTCCTTCTATGCAGAAGATAGTTGCGTCCACAGACCATGACATATGATCTGTTGGCAAGTGATGCAGCGTTCACAGGCCACGGCTTTGTGGGTTCCACGCATTACCCAGCTGCCTAACTTGTGTTAGGTACCCATTCGGAGCGGGGTGACTCAGGGACGCCCTAGGCCCCGGGAACAAACCCTTGCCTTCACACGGATTCGAACCCGTTACCATCGGTACGACAGTCCAGTGCGCTACCACTCGACCACCGCGTCCCCATTATTATTAGTTACAGCTAGTAAGTTCTCAGTTTTAATTTGGTAATAACTGTGCACTGTTATACGGGCCCATCAGTAATTAAGTGTATGTATATGAGTGAGAGACGCACCGAATTGATTCACTAAGAGTTTTGTTTTGATCGAACCTCAAGTCAATAAATTATGTTGAGGTAATTTGAACTTACCAATATTTTTTTTTAACAGACGGCATAGAAAAATTTATTTCAAACATTTAAAATGAATAGATTACTATAATTCACCCCTCCTCTTAGGTCACAGTAGTCTCTATGACACCATAGTTGCCATGAGTTTACTGATAAAGGATTGGTGTAACCCAGTGCGGTAGCTCACCTATGGTGTCACACCCCTCTCGACTTAACCTATAGACACCCTCCGAGTCTATTTGTCCGAGTGGCAAATAACATATCGACTTTTACGCTTTGGTGTGACCCCTTGTGATGGTGTCACCCGGTGCAGTCCGTCAGTCCGCACCACGCGCACCCCCCAGTGACGCCTCTGATAAGGGCTAAATAAATACATTTTATTGTGCATTGTGTTAAATAATATTAAAATTACCACGGTAATAAAAACTAGATAAATGAAGTCTGTAATACCCTTGAAACATACTCCAGAATTTAAATTGGTAAATTCGGAGTTGACGTACCCACGTTACATGGCCACCATCTTTGTTGCTATGCTGCTTTACAAAGAAATTGGAAAATTCAACTATTAAAATTCTAAAACTAAACCTAACCCTAACCCTAAATTCACAATTACAACTAAACCTAACACCAAACCAAAATTAACAAATAAAAATTCTAAAACTAAACCTAAATAACAAAGGAAGAGAACGCATAATTAATGACTATATACTATATACGCCTTTTGGGAACGACTTGTCTGAATTAGCCTTTAAATTAATCTAAGTTTACCCGGGTATTATACTATAATAATTATACACTGGCATTTAGTTTCAATTTAACTGACTTGTGATAAGAAGTGGCAGTGCTGTGTCTATTTACACATTGTGGGGTAACATTTCATCAAAGTTTAACGTCCTTTGACTCATTTCTGCATATCACCTATACCAAAGGACTCAGAGAACTCTTCCGACAAAGACTATAAAACGTGTTACGGTGGCCAAGAGTTGAATTAAGGCCAGGGCAAAGCTAGGTCATATTTTGTTCCGATTATTCCTACCATCAGATGGTTGCTCGGGCCACTAATCCATCGTCGTGCCAAATCGGCACGTTTAAATTGGGCTTAGATAACACAAAACGTTACGGTGATGCCAGATTTATCAGCAGGCAGAAGCTTGAATTGGTTTAATTAAACGTTCTAATTTTAATCGGGGTGTGCGCACACTACACACATTCAACACACACACATTCGTAGATTAAGGGCTGTCTTGATTTTATTATCGGGTTGGTTAATTGAAACAACCGATGAACAAGAAGCAAACAACGATGTAGAATGCTTATTTTATCTGTAAGAATATATTCCTCTTGTGTGGACTACACTGTAAAATAAATTGTAACGTTGGGATAAAAACTGCATTGAATTCACTTTTCATTTGAAAATTTGTTTACAAGTGGGAACATTTAACGTTAGACCTTTTTCTCATTTCTTAAATCATATTATCTTCTGAAACAACTAATAACAATAGGCTACTGTGTTATCATACATTGAATTTGAAATTGACTATATGAGTATTGTCTTCCCTACTTTCCAGAAAGCTGTTTCATAAAGCCGTGTAATCTTTTGGAACATATTCTCTCTGTATCTTTTGCGTCTTCGGGAAATTCAAACTCCGGTTGTGGAACATTCTTATTTTTTATGAACCGGTTCGCCCCGTGTGGCAGAGGGATCGTCATAATGTGTCACGTTATCAAAAACTGACGAACATTCTGTATCAAAAACTGACCAACTGATTTTTGTATCTGGCAAGCATCGCTAGTCAGCGCCCCATTCAACTGGGACACCCAGAAGAGAATTTATCCCACCAAGCAACACCCTCTTATCTTATAGACGCTCCTTCTTTACAGAAGATTATTGCATGCTACGCTTATCCATGTTTTATATCTAACCTTGCATTTTTTTAAATAGAGTTTTAAATGTTGAAGAGTGCTGGTTTTCCTGGTTTCATCAGGCAACCCATCCACGTCCGAATTCCGGACGGGAAGAACGAGAATTTGTATGTGTTTGTTCTTGCATACCGAGTAAGAAACGTGTTTTTATTCCTTGTGTCTACCTGAGGGTTGTATTAAATTATCTTTGTGTTGTATTTCCAAATTATAATTGTATTATTACTACATTGCTCTTTGTTCTCATATCCTTTAGTGCAGTGCTTCTCAAAGTGGTGGTCCGTGGACCGGTGCCGGTCCGTGGGCCATCCGCCGCCGGTCCGCAGAAGTTGTCAAAAGAGGACAGAAAAAAATTGTCAGTGCAGGGAAAATAGTGCACCGGTCCCTGGTGCAATGGAAAAAATTCCTGCCGGTCCGCCATACTAAAAAGTTTGAGAAGCACTGCTCTAGTGTTTCCAGGTTTAATGATTTAATAATAATAATAATAATAACTTAACTAATGGGGTTACTCCAGTGGCAAAGCTAGAACTTTTGACTTCCGGGGCGGTCTCCGATTTGCCTCCCTTTTTAGGGGCCAACATTCAACATAAATGACGTCACGCACCGGGGGGGGGGTTGTATTCACACATTTGTGACGATGAGTTACGAGGGCGGGTGTGTGTTTAATAAATGTGACGTCACATCAAAACGCTCAACTTTAAATAAAAGTTTCACTTAAATATTTGATTACTGACACTTTATTTAATGACGTTTTACATGGCTTCTCGCGTGTTACGATATTATAGTGCAGCCGTTAAGGTTGGTCCACACCTCTCAAATGCTCCCGAGCATTTGATCAAACATCAAACGAACGCACTCTAAAATACGCCAATATTGGCGTACTCTATAGTGCGTTCGTGTGATGTTTGGGCAAATGCTCGCGAGCATTTGAGAGGTGTGGACCAACCTTAACACTAAAACATACTTAAATGACCAAAAAATATGATTTTAAACATGCTCATTTTCAAATAGAAAATGCGGCTTTTATGGGGGGGGCGCCAGGCTTTGTGACGTCATAGGTGTCTAAGTTTTTATGACGACGTGTGACGAGGGGGGAGGGGGGGAATCAGCCAAAATAGCGTGACGTCATTTATGGATGGCCACTTATGTCAATCATATTATGATTTTATAAATTGATAAACATGAATAAATAATTGTAATTGAAGGGAAGTAAAGGTGGGAAACATTTTTACCATTGCATGCCATATTTATGTAAGCAGTAATAAAATAGGCCGCATAAAATTATATATATATATAATTCTCATCGTGGGACCATGCGAGACACCACGACGCAATTATGTGCAACCGAGCACGACGAATGACCCTCGCTGGGGTCGACCAATGTATCGAGACCAACAATGGTCCTTGCGTTTCACTTGCATTTTACCTTCACAGAATAACGTGAGATTCGTAGTGCACTGGTTATCACGTCCGCCTTATACGGGAAAGGTCCTGGATTCAAGCCCCAACGAAAACATTGTTTTATTTTTAATTGTTTGTCTGTTTGTGCCCATTCTTTTACCGCTTTATTGCCAACACTAGCTGACCCGCGGCGTAGCATACGCCGCTAATTATTTAGTGACGGGTGAAGACTTCCTGGAAGACACATTTGTCAAAATGGGGTGGGTTTGGGCAAAAGACTGTGAGTGAATGAAAAGAAGGAACTCTGGAGAGACTCGCGGCGTAGCATACGCCGCACACTTGCTCATCATAGACAGTGCAAAGAACGGTTGGAGGGGGGGGTGCGAGTACATGTCAATTGTCAAGCATTAAGCACGTCGACATTGGTCATTAATAGGAAAGGGGTCGTGCATAAAATACGTCACGCTTTTTTGACCATTTCTAACCCCCCCCCCTCCCTCTGTCACAAAACTGTCACAAATCTAGGATCCTCCCCCCCCCCTAAAGTACGTTATAACACTTTCGAACAAAAATTTGGTTTTTTTATTAACAAAAAAATTAGAATTTAATATAAAACCGCGTGACATCACTTATAGTCGGACCCCCTCCCCCCTTGTCACAAACTGTCACACTTTCTTACACCCCTCCCCCCCCCTCTGGAGCGTGACGTACTTTATGGACAGCCCCCAAAGGTTCAATTAAAAGCACCAAGTGGATTCCTTACAACGTCGGCGGGCCGCTAAGTCCGCTACATGAGGCTACATCTGATCTGAAATAACTTAATTATATTTACCTGATAGATTGACAACTTCATGGACTAAGTTAATAAATTATTTAATTCATAAAATTTTATTTTTCATTTGATTCTGGAAATGTATTTTTTTTTATTTTAAATTTATGTTAACAACTGAGCCTGCACCAGTGCCCACTTGTATCACGTGACATACTATACAGAACACACACACATTCACACACTCAACAGTTAGATTTACGTAACACCCGAACGAGCTCAAAGCTCAGTCATACTTTCAAGTGTTTTCTGAAGAGCTTTTGTGTCGCTTCTGACATTGCAATGTTTTTAATCAACCCCCCACCCCCACCCCCCGCCCCGCCACAAAAAAATGTCAGTCAAGCAATTACCCAATGGGCGTTTATTGTAGTGCAGTGGTAACTAACAAGAGTTTGCCACTTACTTCAACAACATGAACATTTGAGTGACAATAATCTCAATGAAAGCATTTAGCACGAGGCAAGGGCGTAGCACTTATTCACCCGACCGAACGGTGTACCGTGACAGGAAAAATCTGAGGGCTTGACCGATGACAATGAGATGATGACATCAAGTGCGTCCAATGTCGCGTCCAAAGTCCAGCCACTTGGACACCAACGCTGTGTGGCATCTTGTCTCCCACAGGCTGGTCATAAACAAAGCGTTTCATACATGGTCTTTGTAGCACATGTTTATCTGTTGAAATGTTAGCCAAAAACTGACCACACTGTCAAACCACAGTCTTGTACTGACCACACTGTCAACCCACAGTCTTGTACTGACCACACGACTGTCAACTCAACCCACAGTCTTGTACTGACCACACTGTCAACCCACAGTCTTGTACTGACCACACGTCAACCACAGTCTTGTACTGACCACACTGTCAACCCACAGTCTTGTACTGACCACACTGTCAACCCACAGTCTTGTACTGACCACACTGTCAACCCACAGTCTTGTACTGACCACACTGTCAACCCACAGTCTTGTACTGACCACACTGTCAACCCACAGTCTTGTACTGACCACACTGTCAACCCACAGTCTTGTACTGACCACACTGTCAACCCACAGTCTTGTACTGACCACACTGTCAACCCACAGTCTTGTACTGACCACACTGTCAACCCACAGTCTTGTACTGACCACACTGTCAACCCACAGTCTTGTACTGACCACACTGTCAACCCACAGTCTGTACTGACACGTCACCCACAGTCTAGACCACTGTCACCCAGTCTTGTACTGACTACTGTATACACTTAGTGTATTTGTCCCACAATTATCGGTTTGTATTGTTTCGGGGCGCACGAATGTTCAGTTTTCTATGCCATACTTATTCATTTTCAAGCTTTGCTATGTTGATAGTTGAGAGTAGCGCTACTTGTGCAAGATTCTATAGACTGAACGAGTCACAGCTCGCCTTGTGTCCAGACATTCCAACGCCCATTCGCCTTCTATTGAAATATGTGGACAATGGTCAGTCACTTGGCGATTTTGAGTGACAGCTTTTGTTAGTCACATTTCAACCTCTCCCTTTCCCCATTTTTGGCTATTTTTAGTTCTGACGACATATGACCCTGAACGATTCACACCTTCGTCATTCAGAGAAAAGCAGAGGATTGATGAGTACCAAGGATATACGTCAAAAAAGTTCAAGGCTGTTTATTTTAAGATTACAACAAGACCCAGATTTTGCTACCCAAAGGCCAGCAAGATCAATAAATCGACAGAAATGGCATCATATGTTTATTTCCTTCTCTTGGAAGAGTCAGTTTATAAAAACAACCAATCAAACAAAAAGGTGAAACAGTTGTAAGTTGCATGGTGAAACCCCACTTCCCCCCCTTCCCCTCACAAGAACCTATCACAAGCTCTCCTATGTTATTTGACAATATGAAACTTGATGTAAGCAGTGGCGTAACCAGGTGTGGTAGGGTTACAACGTGACATAATAAAAAGTGAAAAAAGATTTTAATATAAAGGGGAAAAGTGGGGGGGGGGCGATTGCGAATGTCGTAACTACGCCTCTGAGGCCAAGGCATTAAACAATAACACATAACAACACGTAAAAACACCATAAGAACAACATAAAAACACCATAACAACAACGTAAAACAACACCGTAACAACAACATAACAACACCGTAATAACAACATTAGTTGGACTAGATAGCCCAATCACGCGTCAATCACATGTACTTTTATAAAGTTGTTTTTTTAAAGAACTCAAACATTACATTCAATCTTCGTGACACAGCTGTTGTGAAACTATCAAATCAAACAAACAGATGTTTTGAAAACAATAAAAATCCAACGATGAGCCATATATTAACAGTTTTGAACCAATAAACAGGATGTCGAAATAGTTTTCAGTTTAAACAGAGCATAAATATGAAAGAATTCAGGCTGTAAACTGTCAGTCCAGGACTGATGAGCTATTACCCAGGTTAAACAAGGTAAGCATTGAAACACAGAAATATTGAGGTATTACCCAGAAAGTAAGCATTGATGGACAGAAATATTGAGGTATTACCCAGAAAGTAAGCATTGATGGACAGAAATATTGAGGTATTACCCAGAAAGTAAGCATTGATGGACAGAAATATTGAGGTATTACCCAGAAAGTAAGCATTGATGGACAGAAATATTGAGGTATTACCCAGAAAGTAAGCATTGATGGACAGAAATATTGAGATATTACCCAGAAAGTAGGCATTGAAGGACATAAATATTGGAATAACATCCACGAGTTCCTCAGAGTCAAATGTAATTCAAAATATCCTACTAATTCTTTACTAATCCTTCTAATTCTTTACTACAAACAATTTACGAAAAGGTTTTTTAAAAAAAATTGTTTTTAAAAAACAACTCATCTCAGTAAGTGGCCCAAATCCCATGCCACACACACACACAGTTTTACAAGAAAACTAACGAAATAATATTGTGACAACTAAAGACACAACTATAATTTGCTCTATTTGTCTACGTAATTACCCCCCCCCCATTCTATAGACCATTATCCGCTGTAACGCCGTCCAGATAATAGCTTTAATTCCCCAACAATAAACTTCCCCCACGTGCCCCTACCCGCCGGTAAAGGCGCACACCCCCTTACAATGGGCGCCCCGCGTGGCCTAATCAATCTGTACATGGTAGCCAAATTTGGCGGATTGATTTCCTGACAAAGTGGGCCGAGAAAACCCCTGGACTGTGCTGGCATATCATGTACTGTGATACGGTGACTAACAAAGATCGCCAGTCTTACGAGTTGGCACAGAGAGTACTGGGATACGGTGACTAACAAAAGATCGCCAGTCTTACGAGTTGGCACAGAGAGTACTGGGATACGGTGACTAACAAAAGATCGCCAGTCTTACGAGTTGGCACAGAGAGTACTGGGATACGGTGACTAACAAAAGATCGCCAGTCTTACGAGTTGGCCGAGACGGCGGGATTAACGCTGAGATTGAGGGCGTCGAAACACATTGGCTAAAAGGAGTCCTGTCATCGAGGCTGTTTCTGAAACGTAAGTGGACATTCATGGGCGTCACTAGGAATTTTTCCAGGGGGGGGGGCAAAAAAACCACACTTTTTTATTTTAACTGACAATGCCATACATTTCATACAGGTACAATTTTCAATTAAATTCAAGTTCAGTATAAAATAAGTGTCGAAAAAAGCCTTAGAAATTAATAAGACTTACAAATTAGTGCTGTAATAGCTAAAATACAACATTTATTAATGCATTTAATAAATTAAAAACTTAAGTTCTCACGAGAAAATTGAATTTTGCTGTGAAATAATATACGTGTAGAAACTGCAGGATTACCAAGGATGGATATCAGAAATTTTTTTACAGGCTAAAAAAAAATCGAAAAGTAGACCAATCGCGGGATTCCGAAATGCCGTTATTAGAAGATTTTGGGGCGTCTGCAGCATCTGACTTATCATTGGCATTGAGGACAACAGTACACGTTCAACAGCCAGACACAACTGAAGCAACTGTTCCTAATTTGATTGTCGCTGACACTTATTCATTTCCTAAATTGGATATTGGAAGGTATGTCTGGACATACGACCTTTCAAATAAGTTGAAATTGCAGCTGATTCGTGATTGTTGGACCCTTGATAAAAATTATGATTTTAGAGCTGACAGTGAGGGAAACAGAGTTTTTAGTTTTTAGATATGCATGGTTATCAGACTATTCACCGTGGCTTGTATACTCGCAAATGTTAATAGGTGCCTTTTGCAAATATTGCGTGTTGTTTCTGCAAAAAGTAATTCTATGAGTTCAGTGGGTATTTGTCATCAAACCATGTACAAAATATAAAGATTTCAACGAAGATGCACGTAGCAACCTGCAAAGCACATTATGGCACAAAGGCTCTCATGAAGATGCAAGCAATTTTATTTGCTTTATTGGAAGCCAAAGCAGTTTCTATAGATGAGCAGTTGGACTCATCATTTAGAAGACAAATTCAAGAAAATCGCAACAAACTGGGTCCCATCATTTCTACAATCCTATTTTGATGCATGCATGTTTTAGCACTTCGTGGAACAGAATCAAATTCTGGTAATTTGTATGAACTGTTAGAGTTTCGTGTTGAATCTGGAGATGAAGTTCTTGGTAATCGTTTGTCAATTGGTTCTTGTAGTGCTGAGTATGGTTCACCGACAAAACGGCCCCTGACAAAACGGCCCCGACAATTGGGGTCCGACATAACGGCCCTGGACTAATAGATGGACTAATAGTAAAATTTACAATGAAATATATTCGTATTTTTACTCACCTATTCAGTGTCAGGTTTAGCTAACAATAAACAATAATAATAACACCACAAAAGTGAATTTAATAGCCTTTACGCGAAATGGTACCAATAACGGTTGTTTGTCGACAAGAAACAATATAATACCATCACAAGAAATAATTTTACAATTTTACCACTTTTTTAAGGGTGAAAAAGTTGACGAAAGCTTAAAATGCAAAAAAAATTAATGTTTTTGTTAAAAAATGTTAACAATTTGTCTGGGGCCGTTTTGACCGGGGCCGTTATGTCGGGGCCGTTTTGACGGGTAACCGCTGAGTGTATCTCGACAACTACGCAAAACACTATAATCGAAATTTGTGGGTCTCTCTTGCGTGAAGACATTGTTCGTGAAGCAAATAATTCAGTTGCATTTTCTATACTTGCCGACGAAACAAATGACATTTCAGGCATTGAGCAGATGTCACTTGGTGTTAGATTTGTCAAAGAACAAAATGGGAAAATGATGGTCACGGAAGAATTCATGGGATATATTCCAATTGTCAATAGAACAGCTGAAGGTTTAACCAACACCATCATTACTAATCTAATACATAATCGCCCATCGTATGCGTGTGTCTTCCCATCGAAAGGCGCGCAAAAAGGCACTCGAAAGGCGCGCAAAATTATTATAAATACATTTAAAAAATTTGCCGTAAAAAATATTATATGACGTCATTGTTTTAGCACAGAACGTTAATTACCGAAACAACGCACGTACTATGCGTGTGTGTGAGTCTTAGCCTTAGAAGGCTTTTCCACTAGTCTAATACATAATCGCCCTTCCTATGCGTGTGTCTCCCCGTCGAAAGGCGCGCGAAAAGGCGCGCAAAATTATTATAAATAAATTTAAAATTTTCGCTTTAAAAAATATTATATGACTTCATTGTTTTAGCACAGAGCGTCAATTACCGAAACAACGCACGAACTATGCGTGAGTGTGAGCCTTAGCCTTAGCAGGCTTTTACACTAGTTCATTATAATTTTGATTAAATATGACAAAGCTTGTTGGTCAAGGATACTACGGATGTTCTACAATGGCAGATAAAGAAGGAGGAGTCCAAGCAATAAATTCGAAAAAAATACCCAAAAGCAGCATTTCTACATTGCAGTTCACATAAACTAAATCTTGTTGTGAACGATTTAAATAATGTGAATGTACGAAACACAATAGGAACACTTAAGTCAATTATAGTGTTTTTCCGAGAAAGTATTCAGCAAAGAAAACTTATTCTAAATGTTCCTTTGCTATGTGAAACTAGATGGTCACATAAATATAAAAGCTTGCGGATTTTTGCTGAAAATGTTACAGAAATTGTTAAACAACTGGAATATTTAGAACAATCAGTAATGTAATCAGTTATACTTGCAGATATAAATACTTTTTATGTTTGATAAATGTAAACTGTCTTCCATGTAATAAACTTTCAGGAAATTTAGTTCAGTTTTATTGTAACAACTTAATGACATTTTTATTACTTTTTTTCCTCAAATATAGGGGGGGGGGCAAATGCCCCCCTTGCCCCTTCCCTACGCCCATGGGCATGATACTATGGTGACACGTAACTGGGCATGATACTATAGTGACACGTAAGTGGGCATGATACTATGGTGACACGTAAGTGGGCATGATACTATGGTGACACGTAAGTGGGCATGATACTATGGTGACACGTAAGTGGATTTGGTGACACGTACGTGGGCATGATACTATGGTGACACGTAAGTGGGCATGATACTATGGTGACACGTAAGTGGGCATGATACTATGGTGACACGTAAGTGGATATGGTGACACGTACGTGGGCATGATACTATGGTGACAAGTAAGTGGATATGGTGACACGTACGTGGGCATGATACTATGGTGACACGTAAGTGGATATGGTGACACGTACGTGGGCATGATACTATGGTCACACGTAATTGGGCATGATACTATGGTGACACGTAAGTGGATATGGTGACACGTACGTGGGCATGATACTATGGTCACACGTAAGGGGGCATGATACTATGGTGACATGGGACACGTAAGTGGGCATGATACTATGGTCACACGTAAGTGGGCATGATACTATGGTGACACGTAAGTGGGCATGATACTATGGTGACACGTAAGTGGGCATGATACTATGGTGACACGTAAGTGGGCATGATACTATGGTGACACGTAAGTGGGCATGATACTATGGTGACACGTAAGTGGGCATGATACTATGGTGACACGTAAGTGGGCATGATACTATGGTCACAAGTAAGTGGGCATGATACTATGGTGACACGTAAGTGGGCATGATACTATGGTGACACGTAAGTGGGCATGATACTATGGTGACACGTAAGTGGGCATAATACTATGGTGACACGTAAGTGGGCGAGATACTATGGTGACACGTAAGTGGGCATGATACTATGGTGACACGTAAGTGGGCGTGATACTATGGTGACACGTAAGTGGGCATGATACTATGGTGACACGTAAGTGGGCATGATACTATGGTGACACGTAAGTGGGCATGATACTATGGTGACACGTAAGTGGGCTTGACACTATGGTGACACGTAAGTGGGCATAATACTATGTTGACACGTAAGTGGGCGAGATACTATGGTGACACGTAAGTGGGCATGATACTATCGTGACACGTAAGTGGGCATGATACTATGGTGACACGTAAGTGGGCGTGATACTATGGTGACACGTAAGTGGGCATGATACTATGGTGACACGTAAGTGGGCATGATACTATGGTGACACGTAAGTGGGCATGATACTATGGTGACACGTAAGTGGGCACGATACTATGGTGACACGTAAGTGGGCGAGATACTATGGTGACACGTAAGTAGGCATGATACTATGGTGACACGTAAGTAGACATGATACTATGGTGACACGTAAGTAGGCATAATACTATGGTGACACGTAAGTAGGCATGATACTATGGTGACACGTAAGTGGGCATGATACTATGGTGACACGTAAGTGGGCACGATACTATGGTGACACGTAAGTGGACACGATACTATGGTGACACGTAAGTGGGCACGATACTATGGTGACACGTAAGTGGGCATGATACTATGGTGACACGTAAGTGGGCACGATACTATGGTGACACGTAAGTGGGCACGATACTATGGTGACACGTAAGTGGGCACGATACTATGGTGACACGTAAGTGGGCACGATACTATGGTGACACGTAAGTGGGCATGATACTATCGTGACACGTATGTGGGCATGATACTATGGTGACACGTAAGTGGGCGTGATACTATGGTGACACGTAAGTGGGCATGATACTATGGTGACACGTAAGTGGGCATAATACTATGGTGACACGTAAGTGGGCATGATACTATGGTGCCACGTAAGTGGGCATGATACTATGGTGACACGTAAGTGGGCATGATACTATGGTGACACGTAAGTGGGCATAATACTATGTTGACACGTAAGTGGGCGAGATACTATGGTGACACGTAAGTAGGCATGATACTATGGTGACACGTAAGTAGGCATGATACTATGGTGACACGTAAGTAGGCATAATACTATGGTGACACGTAAGTAGGCATGATACTATGGTGACACGTAAGTGGGCATGATACTATGGTGACACGTAAGTGGGCACGATACTATGGTGACACGTAAGTGGGCACGATACTATGGTGACACGTAAGTGGGCACGATACTATGGTGACACGTAAGTGGGCACGATACTATGGTGACACGTAAGTGGGCACGATACTATGGTGACACGTAAGTGGGCACGATACTATGGTGACACGTAAGTGGGCACGATACTATGGTGACACGTAAGTGGGCATGATACTATGGTGACACGTAAGTGGGCACGATACTATGGTGACACGTAAGTGGGCCCGATACTATGGTGACACGTAAGTGGGCACGATACTATGGTGACACGTAAGTGGGCATGATACTATGGTGACACGTAAGTGGATTTGGTGACACGTACGTGGGCATGATACTATGGTGACACGTAAGTGGGCACGATACTATGGTGACACGTAAGTGGGCCCGATACTATGGTGACACGTAAGTGGGCCCGATACTATGGTGACACGTAAGTGGGCACGATACTATGGTGACACGTAAGTGGGCACGATACTATGGTGACACGTAAGTGGGCACGATACTATGGTGACACGTAAGTGGGCACGATACTATGGTGACACGTAAGTGGGCACGATACTATGGTGACACGTAAGTGGGCACGATACTATGGTGACACGTAAGTGGGCACGATACTATGGTGACACGTAAGTGGGCATGATACTATGGTGACACGTAAGTGGGCACGATACTATGGTGACACGTAAGTGGGCACGATACTATGGTGACACGTAAGTGGGCACGATACTATGGTGACACGTAAGTGGGCATGACACTATGTCACTGGATATGTAACTGCAGTGACATGCTCGTCCACATGGATTATCACTATGGTGTCATCGTCTGACCTTGACATTATGGGGGTTGTTCAATGTCTATTACATATGCCCTGATGACTTTTTCCTAAAGGGGCTGTCCATAAAGTTCGTCACGCTCCAGAGGGGGGGGGGTGTAAAAAAGTGTGAAACTTTGTTAAAAGGGGGGGGGTGACCGGCCATGTTTGACGTCACAGTGTTTTATATTAAATTTTAATTATTTTGTTAATAAAAAAACAACATTTTTGTTCGAAAGTGTGACGTACTTTAGGGGGGGGGGTCCGAGATTTGTGACAGTTTGTGACAGGGGGGGGGGTTAAAGATGGTCAAAAATTGACGGCCCCTTATATTGGATATATAAAACTGAATCAACACTAATTCTCCATCTTCCCGTGTGGGTAGAAGAATAAAACTTTGGGAAGTTGTTGAGTACACTCCTGAGATGGTAACAGGCGAAGAAAATATTTAAATTATCACTTACTGGGGGCCGGGGGCCCAAATGTAGTTTTTTTCTGATATGAGCTGTATAAAAACTGACTCATTACTAATTCTCAAATTTCCCGTGTGGGTAGAAGAATGAAACTTTGGGGAGTTGATTGAGCACACTCTCACAACGATAATTGGCGAAAAAGAATTTTTAAAATTCCCACTCATGGAGGTCGGGGGCCCAAATGTACTCTTTTCCCCTTAAAATAGCTATATAAAAACGGACTCATCACCAATTCTCCGATTTCCCGTGTAGGTAAAAGCGTGAAAATTTGGGAAGTTTTTGAGTGCCCTCTCGCGATGGTAACAGACGAAAAAAAATATATTACATCACTGGGGGCCGGGGAAGTTTTTGAGATAGGCTCCCGCGAAGGTTTCTGGCATTAAAAGTTTTTTAAAACGCCACTGATAGGGGCTGGGGGCCCGTAATGCCATTTTAAACGTGATTTATATAAAAGGTATTTTAAACCAGTTGCTACTGGGTATATGGATGAATTATATACCAAATTTGATATAAAAAATAGAATTCTATCCTATATAAGTATGAGATAATGAACTTATGACGTCTGTTTCTTTGGGGCCCGGGCCCAAAATAATTTTTTCGTTATCTTTTAAAGATTTATTTTCCATTATATAGATTTTAAACAATTAAAATAAATAAAAAACACGTACCTCCATAACGACTCTAGATTGAAATCTTCAGGCCTTGTGAGATATGCACATCTTGCACCCACTTTTTTGTCATTCAAGTTTAAGTATGTATTTAATGTAATGCTGCACTCTAATAACGTAACACGTGGGAAGCCCATGTAAAACGTCATTAAAAAGTTGTAAACAATCAATAATCTAAGTGTAACTTTTATTTAAAGTTTCGCGTTTTGATGTGACGTCACATTTCTTAAACACCCCCTCCCTTTCGTTACAAATGGTCAACCCCCCTATAGGTGCGTGACGTCATTTATGGACGGCCCCTTTTTGACGTCATACTGGAGGAAAAAGGGGGGGGGTCTAAGCGTTTGTAACGACGTCTGACGAGGTGGGTGGGGTCAAAATCGGTCAAAATCGCGTGAAGTCATTCATTGACAGCCCAATTATAGTCTTTTGTAATATCGTGTTTTTCTTGTTGAAATTACATGTATTGAAGAAATACAATAAAACATTCAAATTTTATCGTCTTGAACACTGCATAACAAAACTGATAAAATAGAACAATACAAGCAGTGAAATGGCCATCCCGTTGTGTATTTATAACGGCTAAGGCGAGCGAGAAACCTCTACGAATTTCAAGAAATGGAAATACAAATCAGACTGATATATTTTAGTAATGTGTAAACGTTTGGTCTGAATCAAATGTTAATTACTTCCAAGTAATTAAAAGTTCAGAATTTCGTTTTGCAGCCTGAGCGGTTTACGTGACTAGGCTTAGTATTATGCAAATTAAATTTGTTGTGCGTACATACACATTCAGTCAAGACCCCCTCAGTACGCAAAATGCCGTTAATTTAAGACCACTTGCGTACGTAAAATATGGATGGCCCCTTAACCGGCTACTCAGCAATGATTGCTTCTTTAAGGTTGGTCCACACCTCTCAAATGCTCGCGAGCATTTGTTCAAACATCACACGAACGCACTATAAAATACGCCAAATTTTGTTTTTCTTCCTTATTTCGTTATTCGTATGTACACATTCAGTCGAGACCCTCCTCCCCTTCCGTACGCATCATCCCGTTAATTAAACACCCCTCCCCCCTCATTGCGTACGTTATATAGGGATGGCCCCAAAAGTATAATAATAATAAATTAACAACATAGATTTTTATTCATTTTTATTTTCCCACCGAAAAAGCGTAAGATGCACAACTTCAAAAATTCATTAAAAAAATTATGGCATTGACATAAATAAACATACCTTACATCAAATTAAAGATAATCTTAGATTACTTGGAAGCACAATTAAGTAATGTAAATCAATGGTATATAAGTACATTTACATGCTATACAATAATTTCAAAGATACCCCTCCCCCCCCATGTTATTTTCAAAATGTTTTTAGATATATCTACTTTAAATTATAGGAAAATCTTACAGAAATATTATCAACTCTCAACACCATAAAAAATAGATTTAAAATAAAAGTAGACTAAATGTAACAAAAGTCACAAAATGCAATATATTCAAACATCATGCATCAAATTAAAGTTAATTTTAATAAACCCAACAGTCTATGTGAATGAATTGCAAAAAAAATAAAAATAAACAGTTTAAGCGTTTTAACTTTAATTCATAAAATCCTTCAAACTAGTGCCCACAACAGTACTAGCATATGATTATTAAAAAATGCACAAATTCAAAAATTCATTAAATTAAAAAGTATGCTATTGATATAAATAAACATTTCATACATCAAACTAAAGATAATCTTCATCAGCACAATAAGCAATGTGAATCAATAGCATTTAAGTGTAAGTACATTAACATGCTTTAAAATAAGTTCAAAGATACCCACCCCATGTTATTTTAAAATATTGAAGTGTTTTTTAAAAATCATTTCAAAAATGATTGGCATAACACAATTGCATCAAAAGCATTTTAAAATGTTCTCAGATGTGTCTACTTATAAAAAGATGAAGTACAGAAATATGATCAATGCTCAATCCCAAAAAAATAGTTTTTTTAATAGAGGTATTAAATGATACAAAAACGTAACAATTTATGTCTCCTTATCATAAAAATAGATTTTTTAATAGAGGTATTAAATGATACAAAAACGTAACAATTTATGTCTCCTTATCATAAAAATAGATTTTTAAATAGAGGTATTAAATGATACAAAAACGTAACAATTTATGTCTCCTTATCACAAAAATAGATTTTTTAATAGAGGTATTAAATGATACAAAAACGTAACAATTTATGTCTCCTTATAACAAAAATAGATTTTTTAATAGAGGTATCAAATGATACAAAAAAGTAACAATTTATGTCTCCTTATCATAAAAATATATTTTTTAATAGAGGTATTAAATGATACAAAAACGTAACAATTTATGTCTCCTTATCATAAAAATCAACAAATCAAACATCATATTAAAGGTAATTTTTAATAAGCCTAACAATGTCTGTGAAGTCTGTGAATGAATAGCAAAAAGTTTTGCCACTTCATTCATAAAATCCTTTTAACTAATACAACTACAGAACTTGTAAATTATTATTTTTAAAAAATTGATTAAAATTTTTATTCTATTTTCATTTTCAAATAACATGGTATTGGTATTACAAAATTATCATTTTTGAACGCATTTTCCTTTTATAACCACAGTAAGTTGACGGATGTGTTACTTCTGAGCAAATATCAGCATCAAAGTTTCTTTTTAAAGAGTCAATCATAAATGTCAGAGATCCCAATTTTTAAATGTTTAAAACTCACAACCACCTTCTTATAATTTTATCGTAAGTAATGTTTTATAATTCTTTGTTATACTTTCTACTTGTTTTTTTTTACATCTCCAAACTATAGTGTTATATTCTGAATCATGTTCATCATAATGTAATAAATTTAATAGCCGCTCAACAATAAATTGTGATTTGCACAGCCGTTCCTTAGATCTGAACCGTTCTAAATTTATGTAACAATTTGATTAGTAGCATTGACTTCACTACAGGTTGTTTTATCAAAATGAAGAGGTGTAAATACATTAGCTAAGGTAATACTGCACTTATCCAAGGTTGGAGACAAGGAATCCAGGTTCAATGCGCTTTGCTGAATAATCCATGAAAGAATTAGTCAGAGTAAGTGTCAAAACAGTAGAAACCACTCTCAATTTTTCTGACAAATCGACAAATGACTATCAGGAAACAATTTCTTGAACCAGTTTGTAACATCCTTGCTGCTCTTGTTGCCCTGGATCTTGATGATGTGCAACATGAAAATCAAACTGTATTTTCTAGGAACTGCTGGGGGCTGTGGTCTTCTCCCTTTCCTTTTGCCAGAAATGATGCACACAGGCCATCAAGAATTTCCCCCGCTGAGGAATATACTATTAAAAACATTTTATTAATAGACTATCAGTATCAATCTTTGGTAAGGAAGTATTTGAAGTCAATACTTGAACATTAAAATATTTTTTTAATTGAGCTTAAAACCATACTTACATATTAGCTTTCTAATGATACTCAACGAAGAGTTCATTGCAGGTACTGGTACTGTATCTTGGTTACCAGTGCCATCAGTGTCAGTAGCATGCTCATCACTTTCTTTGATGTCATTATTACTGTTATTCATGGTCTCTAGATGAAGTATAGAAATTAAATTGGAACTATAGGCCTAGACACAATTATTAATTGATTTATTCATATATTGCACTATACTTAACCCAAGACTATAATAGGCCAACAATCTAATAAATACAAAAAACATGTAGTATATTTTAATCAGAATCGAGAGAAATTAACTTTGAGCACTAACTCAGATTCAGATAAGTTTTAATTGATAAATTTCACACAAATTAGGGAATTGAGCGAGTCTATGTAATCGTATTTATTTGGTATGCACAAGATTCACAGTGCAGAGCAAATATGTCTAAATATTATTCCGAATAATATTAAACACTATTTATACTAAGTAAATAATATGAATAAAAAATATTCAAAATACATCCAAGAACTTGAAATTAATATTGTGTTTAAAAGTAAATCATTTGTTTAAATGTAAATAAAACTTTAAATTATGGCTGGTAATGATTAAAAAATTTATGTTAGATTAATCAGGAAATATTTTAATCGATTAATATCGATTAATTATATTTTTATAACGCATATATAGATCCCATTAAGTCAGATGCATTACTTCACGAAATCGGTTAAGTCGTGGTCGTGGTCATTCCATGGCTCCCAAATTTGTGACGTAACACAGCGAATTCGCTCTGCTATACAAGAAATAAGGAAGAAAACCCTTTTTGTTTACGTATGCACGTCTAAATAAATAATAATATGAGGGGAAAGTATGTAAGTAACAAAAAATATAAATTATTAATAAATTGGAGAAAAAAAATTATTAGAAATATTTTCTTCAATTTTAAAAGTTATTTTAATGGATTAAATTTTTTTAGCGATTTATTTCATTAATCAATTAATTTACACAGCCCTACTTGAAATATATTACCTATATATGAATTGACGACTCAAACTCGATTTATCCTTTCCACTAAACTGGTAGACAGTGGTCACAAAACCTTGCAGTGACTCGCAGCGCTTTCACATTACAACAGGAAAAATGGAAAAGATGGTAATATTTTTTCTAAACCTGATCGCTTCGCGCCAAAAATTTCCACTCATTTTATTTTTTAACAGTTATTAGTTATTATGATGATCTTTCTATCGGTTTGTGCAGAAAGTACTGCAGCTTAAGTTACAGTATATACTCGTTCTATAGCATGTTCGTTCATAAGCCAACCACACCCCCCCCCTTTTTGGAAGAGAAAAGAGAATACATAATGTAGTATAAAAAGTGTGTAACCCAGTATTTTTTTGTGTTGTTTTGTTACTTTGGCAAACAGTGGCAAAACCGCATACATTAAAATTCGTTGTTGAAAACAAAATTTGTAAAACAATTTATCTAAACATTCACAAAAATAAATAAAATGAATAAATAAGGTAAGTGCAGGTGTTTTATAGCTTCTGGTAGTGCAATCGAATATTGCAGAATGTAGACAAGGGACTTGATGATCTACAATAACACCGATATTGAATCAATGTATATGCAGAAATCACCTATGACCCGCTCGTAACCCAACCCCCCGACCTTTTCCCCTATATTTTGTCCAAAAAAAAGTCGGCTTTAGAACGAGTATATATGGTATTTTCAATGTTTTTTCTTCAACCTAAGTTTTCAATCAGAAAGTTAGATATACTTTCTATACATCAAACAAAAGGGTAGGATCTTCTCTCTCATTTGGTGGTAATACTATGTTGCTAATTTGAATAGGCGCGAAGCAATGAACGTTTCAAACACAGATGGATACATTTTGAGAAAAAACTTTTTAAAGACATAAAAAAAAACCACAAGTTTAATATCTTTCATTAGATAAAGATTTGAATTTTATGCACATGCTAACTTTATTTGTGTAAGTCTCCTAGAAGTTTTGAAGCTATGAAAAATGACCCCAAAACGCGTTTTTTTTTGTTGCCAGGTAGGAGTACCTAAGGGGCCATCCATATATTACGTACACAAGGAGGGGGTCTTAAATTTACGGCATTTTGCGTATGCATGCGTACGGGGGGGGGGTCTCGACTGATTGTGTACGTACGCACACCAAATTTAATTTGCATAATACTAAGCATAGAAACGTAAACCGCTCTGATTGCAAACGTCAATCGAGACCAACTGAGTCAATACTGATATGCAATAATGTTTTATAATTTATTGCAAACGAAATTTTGAACTTTTAATTACTTGGAAGTAATTAACATTTGATTCAGATCAAACGTTTACGCATTATTAAAAATATATCCGTCGGATGTATCTGTCCATTTCTTGAAATTAGATGAAGTTTCTCTTTCGCCCACCGGTGCCTTAGCCGTTGTAAACACACAACGGGACGGGGATTTCACGCACCTAGTGAAAAGGGGGGGGGTTGTCTACATATTTGTGACGATGTGTGATGTGGGGGAGGGGGTGTTAGAGAAATGTGACATCACATCAAAACTCGCAACTTTAAATAAAAGTTCCACTTAAATATTTGATTTGTTACATGGTGTTTAATATGACTTCACACGTGTTACGATATTAGAATGCCAGCCTACACTAAATAAATACTGAAATGACCAAAAAAGTGATTTTAAACATGCTCTTTTTCAAATAGAAAGTACAGCTTTTATGGGGGGGGGGCGCAAAGCTTTGTCACGTCATATTGGAGGGAGTGGTCTAAGTTTTTGTGACGAGGGGGAGTGAAAAATCTGCCAAATTCGCATGACGTCATTTATGGATGGCCCCTTCTCAGGGCCGTCCGTAAATGACGTTACGCACCTAGAGGGGGAGGGGGTCGACCATTTGTGACGAAGGGGAGGGGTAGTTTAAGAAATGTCACGTCACATCAAAACGCGTAACTTAAAATAAAAGTTGCACTTAAATATTTGTTTGTTTACAATTTATTTAATGACATTTTACAAGGGCTTCGCGTGTGTTACGATATTGAAGTCCAGCCTTACACTAAATACATACTTAAACTTAAATGACAAAAAGTGATTTGAAACATTTTTATGACGTAATATTGGAAAAGAAGGGGGGGGGGTCTAACTTTTAATGACGACGCGTGACGAAAATCGTCTATAATCGCGGGACGTCATTAATGGACGGCCACAAAGCTTTGACACTTACACCCCCCCCCCAAAAAATAAAGCCGCATTTTCAAATATTTTAGTGCGCATTTTGATGTGACGTCACATGTCTTAAACGCCCCCCTCACCTTCGTCACAAATGCGTGACCTTCTCCCCCGCCCCCTTTTTAGGCGTGTGACGTCATTGTCACATGTGAATGTCATGGGTGTTTATTGCATGATCGGATGACGGAGAGGTCACGTGAGTAATAAACGCGGGAAGAAAGGACCCATCCCATTGGCTGAGAAGGTTGGGCGAGCAGTTGTCAGATAACTTCCGTGAGGGAAGGACGTGATGTGTGTGCTTGAGAATTCCACGTTGTATAACCTCAAATTATATTTCTTGTACAAAGTATAAATATTAAAGTTGTTTTATTGAAACAAGTTCTTCAGTGGATTATTGTGTACAAGATTCTGTATTGAGAGAACGCCTACAAGAGTTACATAATAAATAAATAAAAACACAACCTACAGTTGCAGTCATTTATGGACGGCTTCAAAGAGTAAAACCAATTTCTTTCTGACTCAGGCTTAAATTTTTTTTTAAAACGGGGAGGCGAATTTGTACGTACGCATGGGGGGGGGTCCGGAAAATGTACGGGATGCAACGGGGTCAAAAATACGAATTTTGTGCCTAGGTAATATATGGATGGCCCCTAATTAGAAGTTAATTTGATTAACTTTTTCATTAATATTTTAATCCATGGTTTTGAACATGTTGCAGGATTTACCTTAAATATAATGTAAGTGCAAGTAACTATTAAAATATAAGAAATTTAAGTTATTGCTTATAAGATAGATAAAGTTTTTAAATCTTAGTTCTTTTATTTAAATTAGTTCTGTTCAATTTTCCCATAAAAGATTTACTTGTAACAGGGATCTAGTGCACTTAAAGATGAAAGTGCACATGCTGATGCTGCCTTATAATTTGAAGACCCAATTGCTAAAAGTACTTAATAAGTCACATTTTTATGACTAATCAGTGAACATTTAACATCTGGTTTAGACCAATCTACTGTATAAAGTTGAAAACAATGCAATGTTATTAGGGTCACATTTTTCAAAGCCTAAAAAAATTAAAATGCTATCATCAAATAAAAACATTAAATTAAAACTTGATTTCCTTAAAATTTGTGACTTAAGTACGATTAGCACTAAGCTCTTCAATTATACAGTTTGACCAAAATTGAGAACAAATGGTATTTTGTTTTAAAATAATCTATATATATAAAAATCAAAGTATGTATATATGTCCTTCATAGCTGACTAAACCATTCATTTGAAAGCCATGAAACTTTTGAGTACGCTCCTGGGATGGTAACTGGCAACTTTTTTTGCAAAAGTTAACACTCATGGGGCCCTGGGGGCCCATAATATGATTTTTTTTCTTATATGAGCTATATAAAAATTAGTTTAAGCGTTATCTATTAGGTAAATTGATGGATCTTAACCAAACTTTGTATATAACAACTTGGTAGCCAATATTGAAATACTATATGGCACTAATTTCCCTTATGTCCATTTCTTCGGGGCTGGGGGCCAAAAATGTCTTTTTTCATAAACGTTTAAGATTTTATTCCCATTCAAGTATAAAAGATCTAGATAAATATAGAGAAATATATCCACTATGAAATTGATTGAAATAAGCAGGTGTTTTGAACTTGACATCTTGCACTAATGGGTCCCTTAATGGTTTCTTTTTTGCTTATATGAGCTGTATGAAAATTAGTTTTTGTGATAGCTACTGAGTTAATGAATGGATCTTAACCATACTTTGTATAATAAAAACTTGGTAGCCCATATTACAATAAAAAAGGGCACTGCGCGTCTAATGTCCAATCGTTCAGGGCTGGGGGCCCCAAATGTCTTTTTTAAAAGTATGTTTGAGATATTATTTGTCATTCTATTTTTAACGATCTTGAGAAATATATCCATGATGAAACTGAATTTAAATTAACATGTTTTCAAAATGTACATCTTGAACCGAATGGGCCCGGGGGCACCTTAATGTATTTTTACTTATATTAGCTAAATAAAAAAATGGTTAAATTGTTAGATAATGAGAAAATAACTGGATTTTGACCAAACTTGGTATATAAAAGCTTAAGAGTTTATATTAAATTACTATTGGGCACTGAACTCTTAAGTCTATTTCCTCCGGGCTGGGGGCCCTAAATGTTTTTAAAATAAAACTTTTAATATTGTATTCCCCATTCAAATTTTACACGATATTAATCAATAAAGGTAAATATATTTATATATTTGTTATGATTTGATTGAAATGAACAGATTTTCGAACGTCATAGTCATATGTTAAACAGATGGGCCCGGTGACCCTTAATTTAATTCCCTTTTTTAAAAATCTATATGTATTCCTTGTTACCGAGATCGTTGCAACGCACGACGGGTCTGCTAGTTTATTTATGAAAATAAAATTACCACAAAAAAGTTGATAATCTAAAATATTATTAAATTATATATGAGAAACAACACAAGTATGTACAGATAAAAGAAGGCAACTGTAACCATATGGTGATAAACACAATTTATGGAAAATTTAAAATGATTTATACAATTATTTACAAATAATTTAAAATAGTTTTTACAATTATTTACATCATAATATAAAAATGTATGTAGTTAAAATATCACAGAAATTTAAAAAACATTTTTACAATAAAAATTTTTAATTTCTATCACACTCATGGTGAAAACCTGTAATATAGAAAGAAAACAACATTAAAGTACCTATGAGGCAAAACAATAATTTTTTAAAAAAATTTAAAATAATGCAAAAAGGATTTTTTTTTGGGTCTACATAATTTTATGATGAGAGAACCAATAAAGTATTTTTTTTACTTGTGTCACCTGACTATATTCAAACTATTCTAATACAATAAACATTGTTACACTATTACTTCTCAGTAACCTTAAACCAAATAGTACCAAATTCATGAAGTGGAATTGGGGATGGTGAGGGTTGGGGATGGTGAGGGTTGGGGAAGGTGAAGGTTGGGGAAGGTGAGGGTTGGGGATGGCGAGGGTTGGGGATGGTGAAGGTTGGGGATGGGATGGCGAGGGTGAAGGTTGGGGATGGTGAGGGTGAGGTGGGGATGGTGAGGGTTGGGGATGGTGAGGGTGAAGGTTGGGGATGGTGATGGTGAAGGTTGGGGATGGTGAGGGCTGGGATGGCGAGGGTGAGGTTGGGGATGGTGAGGGTTGGGGATGGCGAGGGTGAAGGGTTGGGGATGGTGATGGTGAAGGTTGGGGATGGTGAGGGTGAAGGTTGGGGATGGTGAGGGATGACGAGGGTGTGGGATGGCGATGGTGAGGGTGTGGGATGCTGAGGGTGTAGGATGACGAGGGTGAGGGTTGGGGATGGTGAGGGATGGTGAAGGTTGGGGATGGTGAGGGTGTGGGATGGCGAGGGTGAAGGTTGGGGATGGTGAGGGTGAAGGTTGGGGATGGCGAGGTGAGGGTTAGGGGGGGTTGGGTGAGGATTTCCTAATTTTGGAGGTGGAAGCAAAAATATAGGTTCAAAAACCATAAATACATTTTATGACTAGACTAATAAGTACAAATAAAAATGCACATCACAAACAGTTTTATTACCTCAATTTTAGCTTCGTGTTTTACTTCTCCGGCTTTGGAAGCTGCAAGCATTTTCTCAAGTTTTCTGATTAATTCCTTCATTGTGATTACAGTTAAACAATTGGTTAAAAATAGGTGTATGAAAGGGGGGGGAAAAAATGCTTTATGGCTAGACTGATAAATAAAGTGGAATGGGGTTGGGGGATTTCATTATTTTGGAGGTGGAAGCAAAAAATATAGGTTAAATAACTATAAATACATTTTATGACTAGACTAAGTACAAATAAAAATTTACCGTATATACTCGTTCTATAGCCCATTTGTTCATAAGCCTAGCTGGAAGAGAAAATTATTAAAAGTGTATAACCCGCTCGCAAGCCGACCCCCCAAAAATAATAGGACAGCTTAAACAAAATGGTACGCATTTTATTTTAAACTACAAGCTAAATCGGTCATTATGATTGTTTACTTTGTACTGCCTATCTTTGTCTTTGTGCTCTTCGTTAGGCAAGAGTTACCGGTAATTAAATTTAAAAAATTCTTTGGTAAACAGTGACGAAAGCGAGTACATTAAAATTTGTTGTTGAAAACAAAATTTGTAAAACAATTTTTTAAAACATTCACAAACAATATATATAAAATGATTAAATAAGGTAAGTGCAGATGTTTAATAATACATTATAGCTTCTGGTAGAGCAGTCGAATCTTGTAGAATGTAGAAAAGGACCTTGATGATATGCAATAACAACAACGATATTCAATATCAATGCAAAAAATACGTTATTGACACGCTCGTAAGCCGACCCCCCCAACATTTTCCCCTAGAACGAGTATATACGGCACATCACAAACAGTTGTATTACCTCAAGTTTAGCATTGATTCTAATTTCTGTGGCTTTGGAAGCTGCAAGCTTTTTTTCAAGTCTTCTGTTTTTTTCCTTCATTGTGATTACAGTTTAAAGAATTGGTTAAAAATAGGCATATAATAGGGGACAATAAATAGATGTAAAAAAAAAGATTTTTAAAAACAATGTTTTTATAAGTGGTCTAAAAAGAAGAAAATAATTTAAAAAGTTCAAAGTTCAAGTACTACGACATAATATGACTAAAACGTGGGGCGGTCGCTTATGTGGTTTTACATATGCAGTTCACTCATTCTCTCACTTATAGATCCCTCTTTTGCCTTCTCAATTATAAATCTTCACTTTTAATACCAAACACCCGCGCAACGTTTTAATACCACGGGGATGAGGTCACAGGGTTAACTGAGTTGGCACATGAAAGAAAATAGACGGATAAGAGATGCTTATATAGAGATAAACTAAAAAATGCAATACAGTGGGACTCTCGCGGTATGAAAAATGGCGCCGAGATAACCTATCATTGAGTTAAATGAAAACCAATATGGCGGCATAATATTAACATGCGCTTGAAATTTCTTTATAATTATATATATGATGTGCGTTAATTAGTGATGGGACGATTAATCGGAATCTCGGGACCCTAATATTTCTTCACTCTTTCCTAAGGTTAAGACCGATCGTTTTTTGAAGGACAGTTTAAATATAATATAACCCAGGGTTCCCACTCAGTCGTGAGTTCTTTAAATAATTTTACCGGTTTTGAAAGTCGGGAAATAGTCGGGAAAAGTTATGAATAGTCAGGAATTATTATTTTTTTTGTTGCCAAAGTAAATGACTTTGAGTAAGTCTCTGTGGTCATGTTTCGATTCCATTTAATAAAAAAAAGTTACCAGTTTATAATTGTCTGCGCATGCGTTAAAGGTCAAATTTTTCACCTCGCCTCATGGCGCGTGGCATGCGTTTGCAATGCCTGTCGAATCGGTGAATTTAAAAAAATAATAAACATATCAATATGGTAAAGTTTAAGTTTAATGCTTTTGACGTGCAGGATATCTGTCACTATGAGACCGCCTTGACCTTATCAGAATTCGACCTACAACAGTGATGACGTTTATATTATATACATACTAGAATATTAAGAAAATGATTTGATTTCACCGTCACGCGCGTGTTAGTCACAGTCACGTATCTTACTGGTAACAAAGCAACAACAAACTTTTAAAAGAATAATAATTTTTATTTAATTATATAAAAACCACCGTCGATTCTCGATACAAACCATTATTTTCTTTTCTAAAGATATTCGTTTATCTTAACAAATAAAATGATTAATGCATCAGAAAATTAATAAAGTGTAATAATAATATAACATGCACAGCGAAATAATGACGGATTTAAGACCACTAACGCGATTTTCGAGTACCTCTGGTAATTACTCAAACTAATTCACGGAATCAAATTGAAAGTTAAAACATCCGGTAATTTTTATTGAAATCTCGTAGAATCACACAATAGCCGGAAGTCTCTAAGAAAGCCAGATGTCAACACTGTTTTGAACTAAAAATGCCAAAGTGCATTGAGCATTGCTAGGCGAACAGACGAGGATCGAGCTAACCGGCGTTGAGTTGCAAATTTGGCACTCGTTTGTGCTCGAAATATTAGGGCTCGGCGACTTTAAAAAATCGAATTAACCGATGAAAAAATGCAAAGACAAAGAGAGAATTTGGCGGTTCAAAAAAAAATAAACGTCGACTTAATAGAGCTGAGAGTTAACCGGGCTCGAGTTAAGAGGGCCCCACTGTAATTTAATTACGCTACATTCAATCGATCTGAAATTTTAATACAATGCATTGTCATCCAAGATCTATCCGTGGTCAAATTTTGAGCTCTCTAGACCCATCAGAAGTGGTTCAATTTTACGTTGGCAAATTTGAAAAATTGCGGACAGACACGAAAGCAAGTTAATTTAAACGTAAAAAAACACAAGTTTTCATGGCTATACTAATAAATACAAGTACAAATATAAATAACAAACAGTAGTATTACCAATAATTTTGTCAGCTGTGAATCTTTTTCTGCTTCTCTTGCTTGGTAAGCTGCAAGCTCGCGAGTCATGTTTGATATCTGTTCCTTGTAAATCACTTCATCTCGCTTTTGCTGCATCTCAACCTTCTCGGTTGCTTTGGCTTGACATTGTTCCTTCATTGTGATTACAGTTATACCATTAGTAAAAAATCAAATTAGATTTACATGTGGAATGGTAAAAAAAGTAATAAAAACTCGAATGAGTATTTAAACGCAATTTCCAACAAAGAATTGTTTTATTCAAGGGAAATCATCTACATTACAGTAAAAGTTATTTCAAATCAGTAAATCTGAAAGTAAACAAAATATGAAGTCATATCCCCTCACCCATACAACACACCAAGAATGTGTCAATATAATGTGCACCGTGCACCAATGTAACATTAGCATTCACAAAGCGGGAAAACCCCATTAACTATCATCCTTGATTACATTAAAAGTAATTTCAAATCAATAATTATGAAACTAAACAAAACAATTGCTATCTACAAATTGCTGATAAAATTATAGGAGTCAAAACAAAAAGAGATTTTGCAAAAATTCCTTCCCCAAAATTGTTTTAAATATTATTAGCTATCGTTTGGCGTTGTTTCAACCCGATAGATGGTATTGTTTGCCGAGAAATACTGATACATATATATATATATTTAATTTCCAGGAAATCAAATAAACCTTTGCAGTATTTTTTTTTGGCCTGTGCACATCCTTGGGACCTCCTTAACATATTTGCAAAAGACCCGAACCCTCTATCTGGTATGGTTTAGGAGGAGTTGCTGTTCAAAGCTCGAACAGACAGAACAGACATTACAAATATAAAAACTCAATTTTTCCCAAGGGAAATTGTGTTAAAAACTGGTATGCTTTAAATCTTTTTTTTTGTGTTTTGCATTTTAAGCCATGTAAAATTATTTCTCTACTTTTTAATGTGTTCTTGATAGCTAATGGTTTTTTTATTTTAAAAAACTTTCAAACAATTTTGTTTTCAAATGTTAGTTTTATATTTGCAATCTTTAAATTTTGTTACCCTGTGTTTCACTACTACACAACCCTTACATCTCCCCACCCCTGCTCTTGGCTTCTCTGGATGGGCCAATCCCTAGATCTCTGGCACACTGAGCTCCACTTGAGATGGTGGTGGTTGAGATGGCGGTGGTTGAGATGGCGGTGGCTGAGATGGTGATGGTTGAGATGGTGATGGTTGAGATGGCGACGGTTGAGATGGTGATGGTTGAAATGGCGGTGGTTGAGATGGCGACGGTTGAGATGGTGACCTCATCACATCAATAATCAAAAATGCATGATGAGTAGTAACCTGAAAGAAAGACTTTATGATGACCTACCATGAGAAGTAACTTTGACCTTTTACTTTTTCTTGTGACAATACTTGTTGACATGGCAGTATATTAACGTGCAAGGAAACTGAAAAGTAAACAGGGTAATATCAACCATTTATAAATTGTTCCAAAAAAAAACAAAAAAAAGTAACTAAACATTTCAAAACAACAACAAATCGGGCACACAATGAAAAAAAAAGATATTTTGAAAAAACATTTTGCAGGCATGCCTTGTCAAAGACAATAGAAAGTAAAAAAACAGGCATTGGGATGTATGTGTATGCTATCCTAACTATTTAATGAGGCCTGGAGATGACTTTGCTCATGCAATGTTCTAATAGTGATAACTTACTTAAATAAAAAAAGATTTTTAAACTTTTCAAACAAAATTTAAACCTTTTAAATTCACATTGGCAGCTGTGTCTGTGGATTCAATTTAATTTTTTTTTAAAGCTAGCTAACTATAATGATGATAAACAGGCTTGTTTGGTTTCAAAATGTTTCTTTTTTTTTGTACATACATCTGTAATAATAGATGAATAAATGGTAAATAAGTTAATAGACTATAGAGCTTTACAAAGTCAACAAATCAATAAAAGGAAAGAGGACCTTACCATTAGAAACTAAAAAGATTAGGGCTGGTAATGATTAAAATTTTGGTAATCCTGCAGATTTTACACGTATATTATAATTTATTATTTCACAGCGAAATTTAATTTTCTCTTGAGAACTTTCGTTTTTAATTTATTAAATGCATAATTATATGTTGTATTTCAGCTATTACAGCGCTAATTTGTAAGTCTTTCTAATTTCTAAGCCATTTTTTCGGCTCTCAACAGTAAATAGTCTGATGATGATGCAACCATTTTTTTATTATCAAACTACATGCCGGATTGTCCGATAAGATGCCAAATGGAAATTTCTCACTTACAAACAAAGAAAATAAGAATCAAACATCTAGTAACGAAATAAAAAAAAGAAATTGTCTTTAAAATATTTATTTATCTTCTAAGAACATTAAAATAGATGAATAATACTTTTAAAAAAATATCTTCAGTCAGTAAATTTATTTTAGCATGGGTCGAGCCAGGTAAAAACATCTGGCAGCAGTTCGCTAGGTAAACAAAATGGACGTATCGTGACCACATTATGTATTATATAGAGCCGAAAAATGCATTTGAAATTAAAAAGACTCACAAATTAGCGCTGTAATGGCTGAAATACGACGTATAATAATGCATTTAATAAATTAACAATGTAAGTTCTCATGAGAAAATTAAATTTCGCTGTGAAATAATAAATTATAATATACGTGTAAAATCTGCAGGATTACCAAAAATTTTTTTGTTTGATTAATCTGTAATTAATCAATTAATAAACAATGTATGTGTTAAACACAATTGAAAACCTCAAGGCCAGGGCAATAACAAATACAGGTAATTGACATTTTTTGTTTTAATGTGTTATTTCCCCTGTCATTTGTTGCCATGTCTTGTCTTATCACTTATCTATACAGATGCTCCTTAATATTAGCCTTCTATACAGAAGATAAATGCGCCCACAGACCATGCTGGTCTCTTGGCAAGTGATGTAATGTAGCGTTCACAGGCCTCGGTTATAAGGGTTCCACGCATTACCCAGCCGCCTTTATTTTCCTAACCTTTTTTCACATCTAAATAAATTTATTATATGTCATGTGGGAAAAGTTTGAAGTTTTTGAAGCTAAAAAAAAGATGATTATTAATTATCTATAAACATAAAATCCTCCAGATTTAAATCTTGAAGCTACATAACATAATCAGAGTATGAGTAGGAAAGATACATCCATTTTGTTATCTAGCATTCTACTTGCCGGATTGTCACAGTCCGAGTAAGATGCCGAATGAAATGTTATCACTTAAAATCAAACAAAATAAGAATCAAACTTCTAGTAGGGAGTTAAAAAATGAAATTGTCTTTAAAATATATAGGCTATCTTCTAAGAACATAAAAAAGATGAATAGCCGCCTAATAAATGTCATAATGATAATGTCATACTTCATACTCAATACTCATCATTATGTGTGAAATCATTGATATTGAATTTATAACTCTAGCAAACTTTGATAGTTTAGGTTTTGTTTATGTGTCCATGAAAAGTTTACCAATTTTACTTGGTAGGGCTTACCTCGTACTTAAAAATAATGACTTGTTCTTGTGATTTGTCCTTCAAATTCTTATTCAGTCAGTATGTCAAGCAAGAGATTGATACTCAATATTCACTGTCACAATCTATCAAACTACTATTAATATATTACACTGAGCCCCGCAGTCTTCAATTTATTCGTCTACAAAATTCACTTTTACATTTAGAACGGTGGGATTTGAAAGTGGGTAACTTAATTTTTCAAATTTTATCTTTGAATTCTTTGAACTATTGAAATTTAAAGGGCTCGCCTCGTTTTGAAATGAGATCCGGAAATGTGACCAGTGACTCGGCAGTGACCAGAGTCCAGAGTATCGTTACGTTTAACACCGCAGTAAACGGTTTACACCGTAGACTGTATTTACGGAAACGTAAAAAGTATAGAATTATAGAAAATGTGGGTTTTGGAAGGTGTAAGAAGAACTAAAATGAATTGTATTTTTAATCGTTGGGTATTATTGTTCTTTTGACGCCACGCGCCTGGGGGGGGGTCGAGCATTTGTGACGATGTGTGAAGAGGGGGAGTGGGGTGTTTAAGAAATGTGACGTCACATCAAACCGCGCTACTTAAGTACCACTTAAATATTTGATTGGTTTCAATTTATTTAATGACATTTTCAATGGCTTCAAACGCGTTATGATATTAGAGTGCAGTCTTACACTGAAAACATAGTTAAATTACCAAAAAAATATATTTACAACATGCTAATTTTAAATTAGAAAAAACGGCTTTTAAAGGTGGGTCAAAGCTTTGTAACGTAATATTGGAGGTGGGGGGTCTACGTTTTTGTGACGAGGGGGGAGAGGGGTTTCACATTGGCCAAAATAGCGTGACGTCATTTATGGACGGCGCCCTAAGTTATTTTTAGTTTATTTTTCTAAAATATTATTTTACTTTTACATTTATGAACAATTTTTTTTACTTTCAGTTAAACTTAAACTAGCAAAAAAAAACACGAGTTCAATACAAAAGTTAATAGAAATTATAATATTTTAAGTCAATTTGAAGTCTTAAAACATCCGATCAATTGATTAAAAGCAAATAAATTTTCTTTATTGCAAAATAATTTTAAAACTGTTCAGTAACACCTTTTATTTATAAGTATAAGTGCATTGAAAGCTTCTAGTCATTAGAATGAATAGTGGGTTAAAAAAAATGCCAAGCGTTGACTTTCGTAGCATAAACAGATGTTTTAAAATGTATTGTATGAAATCTATAAAAGAAATTAATTTCTCCAAAAAGTTATCTTATCTGTATACAGGCGCTTCTTCTTAACACCAGATTAATGCGTCCTATGCTTATCTATGGTTTTTAGTTTTTAAGTGTCAATAAAGAATCTATTATAACCACATACTAAAGACATTGAGCATGCCTATTAGTAATCAGAAGTTATAAAGGGATTCAATATGGCACACAAAACAAAGAGTAATATTAAGTGATGGAATAAAGGGTAATCTTTTTACTACACAGATTACTGAAAATGAAAATCTTATGTATACAAAATTTGTTTTCAAATCTTATCTTATCCTTTACAGACGCTCCTTCTATACAGAAGAGTATTGCGTCCTACGATATTCTATGGTTTGTGTCTAGTCCTGCATTCTTATTAGAGTTTTAAATGTTGATAAAGTGTTGGTTTTCATGGTTTCTGCAGGCAACCCATTTCACGTCCGAATTCCGGACGGGAAGAACAATAACTTGTATTGTGTTTGTTCTGGCATACGGAATACGAAAAGTGTTTTATCCTTATCTGAGGGCGGTATTAATTTAGCTTTTTGTTGTATTTCTAAATTAGAATTCATTGCTTTATGTATAGGTACTAATGTACTCTTGGTTCTTCTACCCTCAAGGGTTTCAAGGTTGAATGATTTAACTAATGGTGTTGTTCTTGTCAGTTTTGAATATACTGCAGTAAAGAATCTGGGAGCTCTTTTTTTAAATTTGTTCTGGTTTATCAATGTTTTCTTGGTGGATGGTCCCATACAGAAGATGCATATTCTAGTAAAGGGTCTTATCAAAGTGAGGTAACATTTTAGTTTTATATCTCATACTAGACGCCCGCGGCTACTACGCCGCCGCATACTTGCTCATGGAGAGTGCAAAGAAAGTGGAGAAAGAACGGACACAAACTACAGCACGAAGAAATCAAAACAACGCGAGTGAACGTCGGTTGGGGGGGGGGTGGAATTGTCAACTCATTGTTGGTTTCGAGACATTTGCAGGCGAAATTCGGTACACCCCTAACTTCTATCAAGTCAGATATAAAACGATAATCGGTTTAAAATCGGAGTTACATAATCGATAATTAGTTTTCCACAAAGAAAAGAAAACGCTATTAACAACCCTAAATATGACTAACCCTCGCTAGGGTCGGCCAATCACAGTTTATGTTTAAGGGATGGTAGTATTAAATGGGAGGCGGGTAACAAGAACCTCAGTGAGCATGTCTTCACGTTTACTCGCTATTTTTATTTACTTGGTGCTGCTTTTTTGTGTCTGTACTCTCACCCCCCCCCAAACCGTTCTTTGCACGGTCTATGATGAGCAAGTCTGCGGCGTATGCTATGCAATAAAGGGGTAAAAGAACAGGCACAAACAGGCATTTTTTAAAATAAAAAAACCCAATGTATTCGCTGGGGCTTGAACACAGGACCTTCCCGCATGAGGCGGACGTGATAACCATGAATACACTACAAATCTCACGTTTTCTGTGAAGGAATAATGCCAGTGAAACGCAAGGACCATTGTTGGTCACCCCTCCACTACCTTCGCTTGCCAACCAATAACTGTGTTTAGTTGACCCCAGCGAGGGTTATTCGTCATGCTTGTTTGCACATACTTGCTTGCGTCGTGGTGTCTCGCATGGTCCCATGAAGAGAATTATATATATATAGATTATACATTTGTAAAAGTTTCTTTTTACAAAGCCTAAGGTTTTGTTTGACTTTTTTAATAAGTTTGGGATTCCATGATAGTCTCTCATTTATTGTTACTCCTAAGTATTTTGCATCTTTGTTTTGGGTTAGTTATTTTACGAGAATGAAATATTTTGAATTTGTTTGTTTCTTTTTCTTTGTTACTCTTAACAGTTGACACTTTTTCTGGATGGAAAGACATACTCCAGTTAGTTTCCCATTTTATCAATTCATCTAAGTCTTTTTGTAAGATTGTGCTATCTTGTTCTGATTTAATTGTTCTGTAGATTATACAATCATCAGCAAATAACCTAACTTTTGTTACTGTTGAGATGTTGTTGGGTAAATCATTTAAAAGTAAGGGACCTAGCACTGTTTCCAGTGGAACTCCTGAGGTAACCGTTATTGGTGCAGATTTAGATCCATTAATTATGACAGTTTCCTCTCTACACAAAAGGAAGTCTTGGATCCAGTGATGTAAGGGACCTGAGATTCCAAAGTAGTTAAGTTTTTGTTTGTAAACTTAAGTGCTGAACTTTGTCAAATCCTTTTGAGAAGTCTAGTATTATTGTATCTATTTGATTATTATTGTCTAAGCCTTTTGACAGATCATCTATTGTGCCAATTAGTTGTGTTTCACATGATCTGCTTTTTTCTAAAGCCGTGTTGATGTGGGCATATGATATTATATTTGTCCAGGTGGTGAACTATTTTGCGATATATTTTGTGTTCTAGTAATTTACATATGATACTAGTAAGTGATATATGCACAGGTCTGTAATTATCAGGGTCTGTTTTATCAGCTTTCTTAAAGAGGGGAGTTACGTTAGCTAATTTCCAACCATGGGGCACTTCACTTGACTTTACCATGATTTAGAGAGGCTTGAAAAAGAACTACAAGGATTGGGGACAGATCATTGCTTAGGTCTTTTAATAACTTTGCAGGCAATTCATCTGGACGAGTAGCTTTGTTTATTTTAATGTTTTTTTTAGGAATGCTTCAGTTGTAAGTTGGGGACGCGGTGATCGAGTGGCAGCGCACTCGACTGGCGTACCGATGGTCACGGGTTTGAATCCATGCGAAGGCAAGGATTTGTTCCCGTGGCCTAGGGTGTCCCTGAGTCACCCAGCTCTGAATGGGTACCTAACACTAGTTAGGCGGCTGGGTAATGCGTGGAACCCACAAAGCTTTGGCCTGTGAACGCTGCATCACTTGCCAACAGATCATCTGTCATGGTCTGTGGAAGCAATTATCTTCTGCATAAGTTATTGTAGTGATTGCCTTAAAGAGATCTCAGTATTTATTAAAACTAAGGATGTAGTAAGAAAACATTTTGCCTAGACTATTTTGGAAACTATATTTTTTCAAACTAATTAGTAATTTTCAATCATAGTCTTTTAGTAAGTATTAGGCAAAGGGACCGTTCATAAATGACGTCACGCTCCTAAGGGGGGGGGGTCACACTTTTGTGACGATGCGTGACGAGGGGGAGGGAGGGGGTTGAAGAAACGTGACGTCACTTGAAAAGGGTAACTTAAATAAAACTTCCACTGAAATATTTGGTGGGCTTACAATTTATTTAATGACTTTTTTTTAAAAATTGTTTTTTTAAAATCAGGGTTTTCTCAAAGTGCCGGTCGGTAGGCCATCAGACGCTGGTTGGCGTAAGCTATCAAGAGACGAAAATTAAATCTAATTATAATTCTGAGTTTGAGAACTCACAAGATAACGTATGAAATTGTTACACTGTGTCGTTTGATGTTGACATCAAAGCATTTGTGATGTAACCGCAGCTCCGTCGGCGAACTTTTTTGCCCGTTACCCACAAAATATACAAGTTTATGTGGGCGTTACACCCCCAGACACAAGGTACTGCTCACATGACTCGGGGATTTTTGGGATCGTTGTTAGCCCCCCCCCTAAAAAATGCTAATGGTGAGTTTTACAAGCATGACAAGTGTCTAAAAATGATCTGAATATGATTATGTGTAGATATTTTTAAGTCAAAACGACACGGATGAATATCCTTTTTCTTTTAAAAGGGGGGGGAGGGGGGGTGGAATCTATTTGATAGAATTATAAACGTTTTAAGTTTGATATAATTGTTCGATTTGGTTTTTGGTCAAACGCCCCTGGCCATTCTAGATATAATGATAAATGAGCACATTTAAAAGTTGTCAAGCATTCATTAACTTTATTGAATGCATCAAATTCTTGACATAGCAATTCGAGAGGAGCACAAAACAACTTTTCTTCTTAGCTCAGTTTTTAAGGCATTAATTTTAAATATCACAGAAAGGATACTTGATACAGTCAAGTCATGTGGATTAAGATTATTGTCACTCGTGTCAATATAAATGAAAGTAGGGTGGATTTAGGTGTCTTCGTATAGTACGTAGCAATGTTCCCTCTAAGGTTAGTCGGACCGTGTGCAAAGTGGAAAAACTCGTGTGCAAAGTTGCACAGCATCCATTTTTTGTGCAATATTTTACTAATTTTGCTGCGGGGTACTTTTAATCTGCTGCGCGGTATTGGTCAGATATCTGCGCGGCCACTGAGCCGCGCAGCTTTAAGGGAAAATTGGTACGTAGGTAAGAAATCTACATAGTTGTCAAATTTTAAAAAAATGCATTTTCTGGAAGGAACCGGTTCAATAATGGGCATATGTTTCAGGCGTTCACGTACACATGACGTATTTTAATGTATCTAGTGGATTGTAGTGGATGTTATATGTCCCAAATGAGTCTGCATTACCCCCAAGAATGCCCCTTTGACCCCAGATGAGGTTATTTACCCCTGTTCGCCGACCTCTTTCTTAAGGGATGCCCGTCAGTCAATTGAGGGATTAAAAAAAAATACATTTTAAAAATAATATTTAAAAAAAATATTTCTAAACAAAGACGTTAACCGTGATGATTAATAGTCAATGTTTAATTTGAATTCATTAAAATGAAATATAATCTAAGGATGGTAACACAGTTCGTTTTTTGAAGGCCGGTTAAACGTTTTGAAAAAAATGCTTCTCGCGGGTTACGATATTACAATGTAGACCTTCACTAAATAAATAGTAAATACTTAAGTGACAATAAAAGTGATTTGAAACATACTATTTTTCAAATAGAAATAAGGTTGTTGTTTTTTTGGAGGGGGGGGGGTCAAAGCTTTGTGACGTATTTTTAGAGGTGGGGGTCTAACTTTTTGTGACGACGCGTGACGAGGGGGGGGGAGGGGGTCAAAAGTCGGCCAAAATCGCGTGACGTCATTATGGACGGCCCCAAAGAACATATACTTATTTTTGTTCTTCTCAATCATGTTCTTCCAATAAATATCTTTCCATGCATGAACCCCTGGCCTTTGCATATCTTTAACAAAGAATAAATCTTCAATAAATAAGGAAATACATGTACATGTAACTGAAAAATAAAAATTGTTTGCCTTGAAGTTGCATTTTTCAGAAACATAATTATCATAATCATAAACCAAAGAACAACTATAAGTGCATTTTTTCAATTTATTTAATTATTCTATATAATTATTATTTGACAAGAGAATTGTCTGCATCATAAATTATTAAAATCCGAGCTAAATTAAAATTGAATTAAGCTTAATAAATAAATAATATGCATTATTTAGAGTTTTGAGTATAGAGGTAAGGGTCCATTTAAAGGGAAAGCATACAGAAATGTAAAAACTGGTATTACTTAAAGTTATCCCGGATATTGTTGAATCACGTGACATTATTTGGCGCGTTTTAGTGGCATAGTACATGTTTATGGTCATTATTGTGTGTAGTCTTATAAGCTTTTTGTTTTAAAATAAAGAGAGACTATTTAAAATGGCTCCTAGGGATTATGTTGCTGAAAAGGGTACGTTTTTAGTTTGTTTTTAAAGCTCGGTTGGCTTATTACAAATCAATATAATCTCATGCCCATGATTATAGTTTTAGTAAATTGTTATTGAATTGTGATTGTGTAAATAAAAATTAAAAAGTAACTTAACAATGCTAAACTTGCTAAACAACAATAACAAGCTAATCATCTTCATTTATCATAATAATAATAACACAGTAACAGTGTAACTTATTTATAATGGTAACAAGGTACTACAATAAATTGACTATTAAATTAATAACAGTTCGCAAATTATATTATACTAGTACTACTGTATATATACTAGTGTCTAGTGTACACCCGTCAAAAATGACGGAAGTTTTCAGCTGAAATCTATTTGTTTTATATAAAATGCACTTTTTAGGGCGCCTCTGGCACCGACCTTTTTGAAAAGCCCAACTAACTTGTCCTTGTTTGATAAATACGAATTATTAAACTTTCTGAAATGTACACAAAGTATTTTATAATAGGCATAGGCCTTTGTTTTTTTTATTTTATAATTAACCATCATCAAATCCTCTTTTTACATTGATCCCTTTTCCAAAATTAAAATTAAAATATGAGCGAAAACTATGACTGCACTATTATATTTTTTTACAGCCCATTTTTAATTTGCACACCTTTTGATGCATTGGTGCAGTAATTTGGTTTTCCCTGCTTTCTAAAATTACTTAATTAGTAGGTCAGGACAGACTGACTGACTTGCGGTGAAAATTGCAAATTATATAGTTTTATTTTACATATATGTTTTTAATTGAACATTGGCTTCATAGTACTCATACTCATAGTCATAGTAGACCCACCTTATTAGTCATAGTCATAGGCATCGTCCACTTATTTAAAACATACACTCATAGTATAGTGAATAGTGTATAGACTTGTCAGGTCACAAGTCTTGTGCATTAAAAAAAGTTCATATTAATCATATTCATAAAACATAATAAAATGACTGTTACTATTACTCTATTAATAATAAATAATAATTAATTAATAATAACTATTAAAATATAAGGTAGTCCTGCAGTTTCTACATGTATACTGTATAATATATTAAAGAATAATATTATTTCACAGCGAAATTTAATTTTCTTATGAGAACTTACGTTTTTAATTTATTAAATGAATTATTATTATTATATGTTGTATTTTAGCTATTACTAATTACAGCGCTAATTTCTAAGTCTTAGACTTATTGATTTCTAAGGCATTTTTCCGGCTCTCTATGATACATAATCCGGTCACGGTACGTCCATTTTGTTTTTCCAGCACCCTGCTTGCCAGATGTTTTTTACCCTGACTAAAGATTTTTAAAAAAAAAGTATTATTCATCTATTTTAATGTTCTTAGAAGATAAGTAAATATTTTAAAGACAATTTCATTTTTTTGGCTGATTCGTACAATCGCGACTATGACGTCACATCGACGCTACCGGTTGCTGGTCGAGAGTTGCTTCCCTTGAATAATGTTTGTTTTATTATTTTTTTCAATTACCTCCCATTGAGCGGGAAGCCAAGGAATCTAACAATGGAAAGGATGGAATTGTGTACATACACGTATCTGGTCAAAAGAGGGGTGGGGTCCTAGGGGAGGGCCCCCCTCCCCTAATTTAATATTTAATTAAAAATTAATGAAAAACAACGGGGGTGGGGTGAAGGGGAGGGGTGGACATCAATGAGTTTAAACCATGAACTATTTGTCTTGCGCATTTAGAGAGGAGTGCTGCTAATTACCCGGAAGAAAAAAAAACCCAAGCGCTTTCCTTTTCACCTGTAGCTCTGGTTGCACTGACATCGAAGTCCTTTTGTGTTAATTTTTGGGTAAATATTAGCAAATTGGAGACTATATTTACCGCCCGTTTTTGGGATTGTCTAGAGAATCAGGGCCAAAAATGTGTGATTGAATGGCTTATGACTGCTGGATTGATTGCTGAATGGTGCGAGTATCCTGCCTGTAAGAAAGATATGAAGTTGGGTGCAACAGGTGATATTTCGGATGGATTTACATTGAGATGTCGCGGCAAAAGCCACGGTGACATTAAGCGTAGCATAAGAAAAGGAACCTGGTTTGGTTACAGTAATTTAAAGTTAGTCGACATACTTCTACTGACACAATATTGGATTAGGGGCATGCCATTTCAAGGCATTGCGACTGAAGTGACTGTTTCTAAGAACACCCTGACGGACTGGACTAGCTTTTGTGGCGCGGTCTGTGTGGAAGCCAGTGTTAGGGCGAGTGAACCGATAGGCTGAGTGGGTATGATTGTTGAAATAGACGAATCCAAATTGGGTAAGCGTAAGAATAATAGAGGAAAGCGCGTTGACGGTAGATGGGTCGATGTGTGTTTGGTGGGGTCGAAAGAGGATCCAACAAATCCTTTTTCAGGATTGTTGAGAACCAAGGCAAAGACGTCCTCCTGGCAGTAATTAAAGAATTCGTGCGGCCAGGGACCACAAGTACAATCATTTCTAATTGCTGGAAGTCTTACGACTGTTTAGCGGACCAAGGGTTTCACCACCTGACGGTGAACCATAGCCTCGAGTTCAAACACTCTGAGACTGGCGCGCACACCAACACCAGAGGACACCTGGAGCGCAATAAAACGGCCTCTGCCCGCGAGAACCTGTTCTAGGGAGGAGCAGTTAGATTCATATTTATTCGAATTTGTTTGGTGAAAATCGTGTGGCAGTAATGACCAAATATGTGACTTTTTAAAAGTGTATCTAGTATCTCCCCCTTGTCGTGATTCCGATGCCTGATCAGTGAGTACCCTTTGTTTTGATCATTTTTTAACACAAATTTGCTTTTCCAAAATCACTAAAATAACCTTAAACTATTAGAATGTCCCCCCACCCCCTTTTCCCCTCTCTTTTTGCTGGTTTTCAAAATCAGCAGGTTGCTAAAAACCACAAAATTTGAGAATCCCCGTTCCCCCTACCTCTCTAAATTCTTGGGTTTCGCACTACTTTTCCGTCAGTCACGTGCCATAGCAACAAAGATGGCCACCGCAAATGACCTCATTTTGGCCCGGTCGGAATAGTTCGAATTCACAGTGACAACCCGGCAAGTAGGGTGCTGGAACAAAATGGATGTATCCTACTCCTATTATGTAGCTTCAAGGGCAAAAAAAAAGCCTTAGAGATTAATATAAATTACAAATTAGAGTTGTAATAGCTAATATACAACATAATAATGCATTTAATAAATTAAAATCGTAAGTTCTCACGAGAAAATTAAATTTTGCTGTGAAATAATATATGTGTAGAAACTGCAGGATTACCCTATATACTATAAATATTTCATGATTTGAGAATCCCCTTCCACCCCTAAATTTCCATGTTTGGCATTATTTTTCCGGCAGTCTCTTTGTCATGTGTCATAGCAACAAATATGGCTGCCGGAAATGACCCTATTTTGGCCCGATCGGAAAAGAGATAATTTACCAAATAAAAAAAAATTACTTTTGTCTTTGTCTCTTAAAGGTAAAATCACAACATTCTTAAAAGAATACTACAAGGATGATGATGATGGAAATAAAAAATTTGTTTATGCTGATCAACTGGTGAGTGAAAAAAAAAGAAAGCCATTTGGGGAATGCTTGACTAAAACAAACATTGTTGATAAACATTTGAAATAAATTAGCCCACCCTGGGAATGCCTAACCATTAGTGTTGCATTATCATAATTGAGTGAGTTGGAATTTTACCAATAATAGGTAATTAGATATCATTTCTTAGCTATACGAAAATAAAGTAGATAATAAATACAGGATGCAAATATTTTTATCAATTATTGTTAGTGGTGTCTTTACTAGTGGATGATTACATATAGAAAATACTTGTGCATCAGAGCACTTACTTTAGGCAAGGTGTTTTAAATATGTTCTGATTCAAATTTTACTTTAAGTGCGGGAAATTTACCTTCCTTGAAGTTTTAATTAAGCCAGACAGATAGCAAACTTTCACTAAAATAAAATAAACTTTTGAATTAACACATTCCAGACTAAAGTTGCGCACAGGGAACAAGTTGCAATCACAATAGATGTTGATGATGTCGCAGACTTTGACCCAGACCTGGGTGAATCAATACTGGAAAATGCTCGGCGCTTCGTGCACATCTTTGGTGAAGCTGTTCAAGAACTTTTACCTGAATACAAAACCAAAGAGGTTTGTCGTGCAATATTTCTTTAATATTGTTTACACATGAGTAGCAAGTGTATTGATATACACACATGACATATGTAATAACACTATTTACTCATAGGTTTTCTAAGTGTATAAATATACACACATGGCCCATGTAACAACACTATTTACTCATAGGTTTTCTATGTTGTTGCACTTTCACTTTTTACTGATTCTTTAAAACATATTTCTAAAAGTATATATTTCATACACCCTAAACCTTTAAAATCCCATTACAGGTACATAACAAAGATGCCTTGGACGTTTACATAGAGCACAGGATCTTAATGGAGCAAAGAAATCATCCAGCAGATTCTGAAGCTACCAGGGATCCTAAAACAAGATATCCACCAGAGTTGATTCGTCGGTTGTAAGTAGATTTTTTTAGGCTGGATCTTTTGAGGACCAAGATATTTCTTGAGCAAGATTTTAGAATAAATGGAATACGTATCATCTCAACTTATTTGGGAAAATATTGTTTGAATATTCAGGAATCATAAAGTTTATTTCATAATTATTGAAATTATGCCCGTATAGTCAGCCTTCTTCATCTCGTTTCAACTTTGGCACTTTTACTGGATAGAAGTTTTTTCAAACAAAACTAATAATTTTAATGGACAAATGTAAAAGTAGCACCTCTCTAGATATGATTAATAAGGGGACCCCAAAAAATTCTGTCATTTCAGTAGTAAAGTAACCTTGCTCATTTTTTTTGCTAATTAAAATTGATTGATTCATCATTGAACAAGTTGCACTATTTTCGTAAGTTAGAGATTGTGTGAAAGAACAATAAAAATAAACAGAAATTTGTTTTGTTTTGTGTAATATATTGGACTTTAAGAGTGTTATAGTGACTAAATGAGTGTTTCTTCATGTCAAGAGTAATTTTAAGATCAGTATTTAAAGGGTTTTTAAAAAAAAGGTTTTTTTAATCATAAATCTAGCTACAAAAATATTTGATATATAAGTATAGTCCTACTTCACAGAAATACTTCACTTGGATAAGTCTGAAACGAATTATGTGTTATTTGTAATTAGGAAATGTTTGTTTTAATTTGAATGCATTTATAAAATGTATATGTTATCATTTTTATTTGAAGCGCTGTGAGCACAGCTGCTTGCTGGGATACTGCTCTATATAAATTATCAAATAATAATAATAATTATTTACCAGCATAAACAATGGATAACTAAACATTAGTTTCTGTAAAGGATAGGAGTGAATATTGAAATAAAGAATATAAATTAGAAATTCACTAAATCAACGTATCTGACTTTAAATGATAAAAAAATTTGTATACAATTTTTACTTTTTTAATTTTTTAATTAAAAAAAAAGTTAGTTGTGATATTTGTAGCATTCATCCTGTATGTTTTCTTTATTAAGTCTCCAATTTTTGTTAGAAACACCATTGAATTTTTTCATTTTACTTAACTGAGATTTAAAAAAAATAAAATTTTAAAACCTTGAATAATGTTTCCATTCCAGTGAAATCTACTTCAAAGCTCAATCTCACCAAAAGTTTTCATCAATTCGTGAAATCAAAGCAGCAAACATTGGAAAGTTGGTGTGTATTAAAGGAATCGTTACCAGGACAACAGAGGTCAAGCCAATGATGGTTGTGGCCACATACACCTGTGACACCTGTGGCAATGAGACTTATCAACCGGTAAGGTTTTTTGGATTGTTTTGGGCCGACAGCAGGTTAATTTAATTCTCAAATTTCAATGTTCCACGTAGTGTGATGGTTTCTTTTTGACATTGAACAGATCGGCAGCACGTCTTTCATGCCCCTCTTGATGTGCCCAAGTCAGGCGTGTACCACAAACAGATCGGGAGGCAGACTTTACTTACAAACAAGAGGTTCTAAATTTGTTAAATTCCAAGAGGTTAAAGTTCAAGAACATGTGAGTTCACGACCTATTTAGTGGATTAAACAAGAAATTTAGAATAGTTGGAAGATATTAGAAGTAAGGTCAATTTTTATCAAAATCCTAATTTGTTTAACAATTTCATGCCCTAATTTTTATGTCTTGTCTTTTCAGAGTGACCAGGTGCCAGTTGGGAACATTCCCAGATCGATGACGATTTACTGCAGGGGTGAGACCACCAGGCAATGTCAGCCCGGAGACCACATCTGCGCCACTGGTGTATCCTTAAATTTGTTGTTACAATTTGATGATTAATTATTTCATCATTGATTATGATTATCATTGTCAATTAGTTTGTCTAGTTATGTGCATGAAAATGTGAATCGCTTTTTTTGTTGTTGTGTGTGCTGAGCAGTATTTTCAAAATCTGTTAGTCGCCTTAATTCTTCTTAGATCTTTCTACCTCTGATGCGCTCAGGATTCCAACAGATTGCCCAGGGTTTGCTGTCAGAGACATTCCTAGAGGCACATGTAAGCTTAAATTTCTGTTAAATAAATAATTTTTGTTGCTATGTTATCAATGTTATAAATTTCTGTTGCTTGTATTCTACAATATTTTTTATAGAAAGAATAGCCAGAGTATAAATCTGATTCAAATTATTAATTTTTTTTGGTCAATAGAGAATAGTGCAAATGAATAAAACAGAGGATGATCTCAATGACTGCCAGGAACTGACATCAGAGGAACTAAAACTTGTTGCAGGTAAGAGATATTCTTGTAGGATTTCTTAAGTCACACTACATGAAGGAAACATACGTTTCTAACTCCCTCACAGCCACTACTCATAGTGTGCAAAACGTTATCATGTAAAATCTCTATCATCAACATTACCATGAGTCATATGTTGAAAATTTGTTTTGTTTTTTCTTCTGTGTTAGTTACAGTTGTTATCATTATTTAATTTCTGAATTGTTTGCTCCGTTTCAGAGGATGACTTCTATGATAAACTGGCCACCAGCATTGCCCCAGAGATCTACGGTCATGCAGATGTGAAGAAAGCTCTTCTGTTGTTGTTGGTTGGGGGGGTAGACAAGTCACCTAAGGGAATGAAGATAAGAGGTAATACATCTTTTGAGTTATAAAAGTAGGAGGTAATACATCTGTTGGGTTATACAAGTAAAAGGTAATACATCTGTTGGGTTATACAAGTAAAAGGTAATACATCTGTTGGGTTATACAGGTAAGAGGTAACACATCCGTTGGGTTATACAGCTAAGAGGTAACATCCGTTGGGTTATACAGGTAAGAGGTAACACATCCGTTGGGTTCTACAAGTGAAATAAGCTTTGTATTATTCAGAGTTCATTTTGTTGGCAAGCTACCTGCAATGAAATTCAATAGCCAGTACTGGCTGAATGGTTTATGAATACCATCAATAATTAGTTTATACAGTTTGTTCAATCTAAATAACAAACCATAAACCTTTTCCTCACTGTTAGCAGGTAAATGAAGATTGTCAAAAGAAAATTGCCAGATAAAAAAAAAGATCCACAATAACATTAATTTTAAAATAACTTGGCTCCCATATTGTAGCTCCAGGTGCACATGGTAGCTCAAGGTGCACATTGTAGCTCCAGATGCACATTGCATTGATGTATATAAGTAAAAGCAGCTCTATGAGGCAGTATTCAAAATATAATGTAGAAATTACATATTTTAACAGTAACAAATTAACATTATGTAATTAAAACTGTAATTACTGTCAAACTTTCATTTTTTTTTATATAATTATAATTGTATTTACAATAAAGATTGCTTATTGGAACAATAGCATATACCTAACATGGATGAAAGAAACTGTAATTGAATTACAACATACATTCAATATTTCATCAATATCACACCACGTGGTCGTTGTAACCCCGTAGTCGAAGGGGGTTCTAATGTTTCCATTAGAACATTCTCGGGCTTGATAGACCTGGCGGCGCCCATCCCTCACATTTACAATATGGAAATTATAATTTTCTTAACATCTTACCTCAGGTAACATCAACATCTGTCTGATGGGAGATCCTGGTGTGGCTAAATCTCAGCTACTCTCCTACATTGACCGTTTGGCTCACCGTAGTAAGTTGTCAAATTTTATTTGATGAATGCACTTCAGAAGTGTGAACCCTGAAATTAAAGAAGTTGTAGAGAAAATCCTGTCTTGAAAGCGCCGTAATTCTACTAGATTTAGATCATCCCTCGTAACCATGCGATATCTTCTCATGTAGGCCAGTACACGACAGGACGAGGCTCATCTGGTGTCGGTTTGACTGCGTCTGTTATGAAAGATCCCATCACTGGCGAGATGATGCTTGAAGGTGGTGCCCTGGTGTTGGCTGACGAGGGCGTGTGCTGTATTGATGAGTTTGACAAAATGATGGATGCCGACAGGACGGCCATCCATGAAGTTATGGAACAGCAGACCATCTCCATTGCCAAGGTAATATATCTTTCCTCATGAAAAAAAACAACCACACTTAGGTATGTAATAATAATTACTAATTCAACGTGTTGTAACTAACATAAAAAAGGGATCTCTGAAACTGAAAGATACGAAATAAATCATATGTAAGCTAAATGTTATGGTTTTCCATTTATTCAAACGGAAGGTGATATGAACTATTGTTTAGAAAAAATTAAACTTTTTGAACATGTCTTGAAGAGGTTTGTTGATGTGTTACCAGGCTGGCATTATGACAAGTCTAAACGCTCGTGTATCCATCCTCGCTGCTGCCAATCCAGCCTATGGCCGCTACAATCCCAGGAAGACAGTAGAGCAAAATATTCAGCTACCCGCAGCTTTACTCTCCAGGTTTGACCTACTTTGGTTGATACAGGACAAACCAGAGCGGGACAATGATCTCAGGTACTTTGTCTGAAGGTCTATATTATAGAAGTTTACATTTTTAAATACTTTATATTAACTCGTGGTGTCTGGTTGATTGCTTGTCGGAAAAACTTTGGATGGATTTTTAACTCACTTCGTAGTAAGCTAGCGAGCTGAAATTTTGCAGGCAGACTCGTGCCGGTGATAAAAACGAAGTATCAAAATTTCAGATCGAATTATTGAATTTTTATATTATTTTATTTATCTCTATGTATCATGTTATTTTTTTTAGATAGAGTGTCGCGGTGCTTATTATATTGAACGACCTTTTTTAATAATTTCCTTTTGTCCGATTAAGTGCGTATTATATGGACTATAATTTATTAAAAATATATTTCCGATCGGTGTGCATTATATTAAACACGTTTTACAAAACATAACTAAAATTTTGGATTTTTGGATTGTCATGCGCTGCGTATTATAATGAACATTCTTTTAGTTATGTCTCGTACATAAAGGATTTATAATTTATGGTCAAAAACTTGGTTTTTTTCGGGTTTTTTAATTCACTTTTATCTGCCAGCCACGTATTACATACTTGAAGACGGTGTGGTTTATTGGCTGGGTATTGTAGATTTTTACTTACAGATGTTTCGGGGAAGGGGGGGGGTGGCAGAACTGAATGTGAATATATGCTGTCATATACACAAATTAATTTGCCTTCCCTATAAGATATTTGTATACAACTGGACTTCACATTTAAAAAATGGTGTGGCCAATCTTGCCTATTAGGTATGTTGGTTCACATGCAAAATAAAAAAACTTTTTTTGGGGCAAAATTGTACACCCATGAACACATCAATATACATAATTCCCGATGTCTATGGATGTAATGCTGTTAGGTGGCGCTGCGATCGGTTTTGTTTTATAGTGCTGTTAGGTGGCGCTGTGATAGATTTTGTAAGGAAATAAATGAATAAAATAAATGAAAGGTCTGTATTACGTTATTTTTTAAATCTAATGTGTATTTATTTTGAAAACTTCCGTCATTTTTGACGGGTGATACACTAGCATATTATAATATTCTTATCAAAATTTTCTGCGTGGCTATGGTCGGAAAGCTGCACCGCTTCACATTGGGTATAGCCCTGTATAGCTCCATAACTTTCTTTTTTACTTGACTGGAAATTAATATTGATCATCTATTTTTCTTACCAACTTATTGATTTATTGGCCAATCATGTGTCTAAAATGTGTGAGTCTTTTAAAGAAACAGTTGTGAATAGTTTTGGGGCACATTTATATTGGTCAGTTATTAATAGATAAACAAACTTTGATTGGAGCAAAGTTCCAGAAAATTCTGAGTGTAAATGTCTTAATAAATGTTGCAGTTGTGTTAAGTATCATCACCATGACATTTAATACAGTAATATGTAATCACACTGTTTTAAAATAAGAAATTTCTGTGTTAAAAAGTGACACAAGGAAAGTTGTAGCCTAAAGTAAAGTGGACACATAGTTAACTGTTGATTGAGAATTCTAGCATAGTCCTGCAATATTCATTTTGTCACCGTAAAGATTTTTTTTAAAAAGATGAAATTTGATGAATATTTATTAAATTAAACTGATGTTTTTTAAACTGATTATATTTAAGGTATATGATGAGTCTATCAGTGATTTTATACTTCACATCTAACATTTCTTTAAACTGTTCACTCAAACAGATTAGCTCACCACATCACCTATGTCCACCAACACAACGTCCACCCTCCTCTCACCTTCCAGCCCCTGGACATGAAACTGATGAGGTAAGACTTGAGACTCGTTGAATATTTGACCCACGGCAAAGCTTATCACAACTTATCTAATTTAACTTATCTAGTGTTAACTTGTTATTCCCATAATTAAATAATTCTGCATCCAGGTACCGAAAGTAGACCGAACTCACATACGATCATGTCCACCTATAGTAAATTGAACTCACATGCAATCATAATGCCCACGTATTTTGCGGTATTTTTTACAGCAGTGAGGATTCAAATAAGGCATTTTAGAAAATTGGGGAATAATTGTTCCAGTATTTTCTGTTTCAGGGTGTCCACCGAAGTCGGAAAGTCGGATTTTAGTCGGATAAAAATTTTGTGGTCGGATAAGTCGGATTTTAGTCGGATAAAAATTTTGTGGTCGGATAAGTCGGATTTTGGTCGGATAAACGATCCTCGGTCGGATAAACAAAATCTCGGTAGGATAAACGTTCCTCGGTCGGATAAAAGATAGAAATAAATGAATGACGAAGCTAACGTTGCACATTGTTTTGGTTTGGAAATACCAATAGTTCGCAGCAGTATAAAAACTGTTGTTTACCTATGACAGAGTCCAGAGTCCCCTGTCCATATCGATATCATATCGTATATATCTATAGTTTTATTTTTTTTAAAATGTGTGTTTTAAAACAAAAGTCGAAAACTAAACTTATACAAACAAATTACAGATATTAAACAAAATAATTCTCGTTAAAGATGGCATTGTAAACATAAAGTGCACTGTGATTGAAACAGATAGAAATTGTGAAATTGCTTACGCTTAGCCATAGTGCCCATAGTATAGATCTAGTAACCGCGTAATAGTAATTAGTGTGATATACTAGATCTAGATATTCATATTAGGATTTTGGTTTAAAATATATCATGATCTGAGTAAATAATAGATATCTATTTACTTTTGTTATATCTCCAAAAAATTTATGGGAGCAGTGTTAACTACGATTTTTGTGCTTATTGTTTAGCTGCTTTAGCAGCAGTCGCCATTTTGTCTGCTTGAAGTCAATAGATCTCTCTAATCTAGTATTTTGTGAAAATTAAAAACGAAAAAAACCTTAGGCTTAGCCTAGCCACGTCTAAAATCTAGATCTAGTTCAGTTAATTTCTTTTAAAATATTTAAACAGTCACGGTATGCCAAAGTCACAACTATTAAAGCAACTATTTAAATAGGTTTAGATCTAGATTCTGTTTCAAATCAAAGCTTATTTTTTATGATTAAATTGATTAAAAATCAGTCCTGTTCAGTGTTGAAAATTATGTGCTAAACATATAGAAATCTAGATTCTAGTCTAGTTAAATGGTTACAATTTAAAGTGTGTTAACTAACAGTTTTTAGGGTAGGCTGCAGTAGGCAAATTCTTGACTAAAGTCTTAAGACTAGTTTACTTTTTGTCAGTTTAAATTTGTTCCTTACTTCACTATCCAGATATTGACAATTTGTATACTATTACAAAAAACACTATCAATCCCATCAACATGGGGAAATGGTATTTTAATTCAGACTGGTTAAAAGACACTTCTTACTCTGAGTGGCTTGAACAACTAAGTGAAAATCGTGAAAAGTTCAAGTGCAAGTACTGTGGTCAAGCTTACCTTATAGGATCGTCAGGCATAAAAGCCTTGAACACCCATATGTCTTCACAAAAGCACATGCGGGCCAGTGCAAGTCATCGTGGTAGCAGTTCAATGCTTAGTTTTGCAACAAAATCAACACCTCCATCATCTCTGAATCAGACTGCCACTTCAACTACATCTAATCCAACTTCAACTACAACTAAACAGCCAACTCTTAAAGTTGCAGATACTCTAAAAGCAGAGGTTAGGTGGACAATGCACCTAGTTTCTAGCCACTCCAGTGCTCGAAGCTCAGACGACATAGGCAGCATTTTTCAACAGATGTTTCCTGACTCGGATATAGCCAAACAGTTTACCTGTGGACGTACCAAAGTAGGTTACTTAGCTACGTTTGGCATAGCCCCTGCTATCAGAGATGCCATTCTAGACAGTTTGAGAGACAGTGTTACTTATGTGATAATGTTTGATGAGAGCCATAACGCTGACCTTGGTAAAAAGCAGCTCGATGTTCACGTGAGATTTATTGATTCTGAAGGTATGGTGAGATCAAAGTATATAGACTCCTATTTCCTTGGACATGCTTCTGCAAATGATATCATGATTCACTTGAGGTCTTTCATTGAGAAAGCAGGAAGTCAAAAGATTTTGCAGCTATCTATGGATGGACCAAATGTTAACTGGAAAGTGTTTAAAACATTGTGCAAAGAAATGGAGGATGATAATGGAATGAGTTTGATTAATATTGGCTCTTGTGGCCTGCACACGGTGCACAACAGCTTTAAAAAGGGTGTTGAGGATTCAGGTTGGGGTGTGGAAGATGTTTTAAAGTCTCTTTATTACCTCTTTAAGGAATCACCAGCCAGGAGGGAGGACTTTTTTAAAGTAACAGAGGCCTCCAAACTTCCTCTCAAGTTCTGTGGACATCGTTGGTTGGAGAATGTTCCAGCTGCTGAACGAGCACTGCAAATCTGGCCAGCCATTTTACGCTACCTGTCTGCAGTAAAAAAGGGAACAGTCAACAAGCCTGGGTGTAAGAGTTTTTTAACACTGGTAGACAAGGAAGGGGACTATCTGTTCAAAGCTAAGCTTCACACCTTCATATTTGTAGCCAAGATTGCAAAACCCTTTCTTGAGAAGTTTCAGGCCGATGCTCCACTGTTACCCTTTCTTGGCGCAGACCTCTTCGCCATGACCAAAAGACTCTACAGCCTTATCTTAACTCCTGAATATGTGATGACAGTGACTAAAGCTTCACACCTTAAAATACCCAAAGACCTGCCATCCAATGCTTTCAAACGGGAGGCAGACTTCAGCTTAGGTCACCAGGCAGAAGTCATTCTGAAAGAACTGAAAGAAGCAGGGAAGGTTTCAGAGCTTAAGTTGAAAGATTTCAGACAAAACTTCCTCAAATTTATAAAGGGCATGGTTAACAAGATTCTTAGCAAGTCACCCCTTAAGTATGACATTGTCAGTTTCATACAGTGTTTGGACCCAACTGTTATCACACTTGAACCCATCAAAGCCAAGAAACTGTTCAAGAAAGTGACAGAGCATCTCAGCCTTACGAAATGGATCCAGGGTGATGAGGTGGATCAGGTGTTATATGACTTTGAGACCCTGGTAGATAGGCTGTCTCAATCAACAGTGAGGTACAATGGTGAGCGCCTAGATGAGTTCTTCATTGAACATGGTCAGTTGGATAGTTCACCTGCATTGAAAAAGGTAATCCAGATGGTCCTGCTGCTAAGCCATGGCAATGCTGATGTTGAGAGGGGTTTCTCAACCAACAAAGAAGCAACTGTAGAGAACCTGTTGGAAGAAAGTTTAGTAGCTAAGAGACTGATATGTCAGTATGTCAAGGACAACGGGCCTTTGGCTGAGATTCCTATCAACAAAAAAATGTTAGACTACTCTAGTAAGGCCCACAAAACCTACATTGATGCTATAGATAAGAAGAAGAAAGATAAAGAAGAAAGTGAGCAGACTGGGAAAAGGAAGAGAAAGGCAGAAGAAATCACAGACATGAAAGCAAAGAAGAGGAAGATAGAGCTTGATATTGATCTTTTAATCAAATCTGCTGATGAAATTATAGAAAAGGCAGTGAAGGAAACAGGAAAAGATGTACATGCTTCAATTGTAAAAAGCTTAGCTTTTAAGAGTGATGCCACAAAGAAGAAAGAGGAGGTAAAGGCTCTAGCTGCTCTCATCAATGAGAGGGAGGCTGAGCTGAAGCTTTAAAAGGCAGCTGTCTATTGTAAATTGTTTATAAACTGTATATATAGTGTAAATAATTTGAAATTATTTGTTTTATAAATCAACTTTACCAATGAACAATTTAAGTACAATGATAAGTTCTTTAAGGATGAATAATTTGACTATACGGATATCAAGTACGTAGTACAGATGTGATCCTCTAGTCTAAATGAATACATTGCTGAAGTAGAATGAAGGTATGTAGTTGTGTTCTTGTCAGTTTTTAGGTTATTTTTTTACAAAATATGTTAACAAAAAAACATACAATACTGCCAGTTAAATTTTTACTTGTCAAATATATACTTTTACTTGTCCGAATAATAACTTTTACTTGTCGGTTGGATGGTAGGATTTTTTGGTGGCTGGTAGGATTTTTTTGGACCAGATTTGGGTGGACACCCTGTGTTTCAAAAACTGTGTGTATTTTATAATTTATAAAACTGTAATAGTCACAAAAGAGGGAATATTTCTATTAAACTTCTGAACATGACTAATTATATAACTTGTTGGCATTTACTTTAAATAGAGTGCCACTAGTGGGACAGAGGCCCCCCCCCCAAGATTTAACCCCCCAAAAAATGATTCAGAACTCCCAAATCTCTCTCATATACTTTATTCTAAATTATGAGATCTTGTGCAAAGTTTTGATAAGTTCCTTTTGTTAAGATCTTTTCAAGATTTTAAAATTGGAACAAACATAAGGTAAACTGAATTTAGGTCAAACAATCTGTGTAGCATCTTTCAGTTGTGTAAATTTCCCAGATGGATGGATGTTGGACAGGTGCTTGATAGTCTTCATGCTTTATTTTCTATGACTTTTCCACAACTTTGCACACAATTCTTTGGTGATAATGCAATATCACTTTTCAGTCAGTATTATCTGCCCTATATTCTGCAGTATGCCTGATAATGTTGGGCCAGTAGGCTATGGCTAGGTTGAAGACATTTTTGCATTTTTCATAGGCTTGTTGAAAATGACAAAATCCCATACTAAATAAACTCAAGAGACCCTAACATGTATACATTCTCTGAAAGTACATTGGATAAGTTTTCTTATGGTATAGAAATAATTTGTTTTTATATTACGTATGTTGATATTGACCTTCACAGAGTGAGTAAAATTTTACTATATATCTTCTGCATTCAAACCACCCTCAAACTCTATAACTTGTTCAAACTGTCATGAAACCAAGATTTTGAGATACAGTCGAAACTACTCGAAACCGCTTAAGTCGACGGCGTTGGGGTATGAAAAATGGCGTCGACATAACCGATGATCGAGTTAAAACGAAAACCAATATGGCGGCAAAATATTAACATGTGCTTGAAATTTCTTTATGTACGTGATTAATTAGTTAGCGTTAATTAGTGGTGGGACGATTAATCGATCGATCGGAACCCTAATATTTCTTCACTCTTTTCCAAGGTTAAGGTTGTAATGACCGTTCGTTTTTAAGGACCGTTTAAAATTTAAATATAACCATGGTTCCCACTCAGGAAAACGGGAAAAAGTCAGGGAATTCTTTAAAAAAAATTCTCGGCCTTGAAAATCGGGAAAAGTTATGACTAATCGGGAATTTATATATATATATATATATAAAATATATATGTATATTTATATATGCCGAAGTAAAGGACTTTGATTACGTCTCTGTCATGTCTCGATTCCCATTTCCATTTAATTAAAAATAAGTTACCAGTTTATAATTGTCTGCGCATGCGCTAAAAGGTCAAAGTTTACGCCTCGCCTCGTCCCATGCGCGTGTCACAGCCGCTAGCGTTTGGATTGCCGTCGGATCAGCGAATAAAAATAAACATATCAATATGGTAATTTTAAGTTTAATGCTTTTGACGTGCAGGATATCTGTTACTATCAGAACGCTCTCGAATTTCCTCAGTCTTGTAATAATATAAATAAAACTATTGCGGCCTTGACCGTTGATCACAGCACGCTGTGGGCTGTGTGTTTGACCTCGGCCGGCAACTAAGTCTAAGCGAATTTTTTTAAAAAAATCATTCCTTATCAGAATTCGACCTACAAAAGTGATGACGTGTATATTAATAATATTATATACATGTACTGAAATATTAAGAAAATGATTTTATTTCATCGTCACGCGCGTGTTAGTGTCACAGTCACGTATCTTACTGGTAACAAAGCAACAAAAAACTTTTAAAAGAATAATACTTTTTTATTTAATTATATAAAAACCACTGTCGATTCTCGATACAAACCTTTATTTTCATTTCTAAAGATATTCGTTTATCTTAAAAATTAAAATGATCAATGCATCAGAAAATGAATTCAGTTTAATAATAATATAACATGCACTGCGAAATAATGACGGATTAAAGATCGCTAATGCCGATTTACGGGCACCTCGGGTGTTTACATCTAATTCACACATGGATCGAAAGTGAAAGAAGATAATAACATCCGGAAATTATTATTGAAATCTCGTGATCACACAATAGCCGGAAGTCTCGAAGACGCGAGATGTCAACACTGTTTTGAACTAAAAATGCCAGTGCATTGCTAGGCCAATCCTCGAGCTAACCAAGTTAAGTTGCAAATTTGTTCCCCTTTTGTGCTCGAGGTACTAGGTTTCGGCGACTTAGAAAAATCGAAATTAGCCGATGAAAAAATGCTAAGACAAAGAGAGAATTTGGCGGTTCCAATAAAATACGTCGAGTTAGTGGGGTGGTCGAGCTAACCGAGCTCGAGATAAGTGGGTTCGACTGTACTAATAGCAATATTCTTTCAGAAATGTATAGTAATATGTCATTTGTTTGAAAAATGTAATTCTACTTTTTTTAAAATCCCTTATATTAACTTCACAGTCTTGTCTGTCTGTTGTGGTCCCGCCCGCGGAAAAACAAACATAAAAAATGACCCACTTCCTGTGTTCCTGTTAAGCTGAAATTTTCCACATAGACTTTTGTCATCTAACAATGCATTGTATCGAAATTTCTGATCGAGCAAATGTACAGTAATTAAATTAATGAATTTTTAGATTATCTCTATGTAGCATGTAAATGCTAGTCTGTCACGTAGTGCATATTATATTGAACATACTTTTAATATTTTGCTGTCGTGCGGTGCGTATTATATTAAACATAATCAATACCTTCAGTTATGTCTCATATATATATTTATTTAAGGGATTTATAGTCAAAAACTCTGTTTTTACCTTTATGTCAGAATTTGCTTTCACCTACATTCATGTTTAAGACTGTTAATAGTTCACCATCAAAAATTAAATTTTAAAAATTAACAGGCTCTGAAAACATTTTCAAATTTATATCCTAACAGCAACCAGGATTTCTGACAAAAAAATTAGGATCTATTCTGAGTCTGTTCTGCTCTATGTCAATGCACTCCCAAACAGATTTGTCAGTAAAATGTCTATCCTCACTGCTACTAGCACCATCAGCACTGAGTTGTGGAAAGTCCATGAAATTATTATTTTAATTGGTCTCCAATAAAGATATTCAATGGTTAATTTTCCGATCCAGATTTCAGACATTTTGGCGGTCAACAACAAATTTAGAAAAATTTCACTAGCTTTTATTCACAAAATAAGCCCTGATAAAAACACGTTGGAAAACAGCAACACACGGAAACTGGAATGAAATTCATTTCTTAATAGTGATCTCCCCTTTCTAAACGTAAATAAAATCATACACATTTTTAATGGCAATTTTACTAACTGCCGAACATCGACCTTTATGACAGCTCTAGGGTTAAAAGATGTTAAATGCACTCTCAACAACAGCACTTATTTGGCTAATAAAAAGAACTGCAGTAAAAAAAAACTTCTCTAGTTCCGTAAGTGCATTTTAACTTTTTCATTTACCAACTTACCCTTTAAGAGCTGAAACTACTTTTTTGAGCTCTTAATGTGACACTTTTTATAACTTATGTCGTTTAGAGATTTTGATGTTTGCAGGGATCAAAATTTAAAAAACATTGATTGTGTATTTAACAGACGGTACATCAGCCTTTGTAAGTCCAAATCTCCAACCGTTCCCGAGTCTTTGGCCGAGTACATCACTGGTGCTTACGTTGAGATGAGGAAAGAAGCTCGTAATAACAAGGACATGACCTTCACCTCTGCCCGTACGCTGTTGGCCATTCTGCGACTGTCCACTGCACTGGCCAGGCTTCGATTGGCTGAAACTGTTGAGAAAGAAGATGTCAATGAAGCCATGCGCCTGATGGAAATGTCTCGTGATTCTCTCAACTCAATACATACTGCTCACCCTAAGTAAGTAACTATATTCAAATGTAAATTTGTTCTGGTAAAATTGTGATAGTTTTTAATTTTCCTCAGGGGTCGAACACAGATACTTTTTAAAGATATTGTAGACTTTATATTTATGGAGTCATTGACGCTTGTTTTCCCCGTATCCCTGTTTCATGTCAGTACAATTAGTCATTGCAAGGAGTAAATTTGTTTTTTAAGGTTTCCAGTATAAACTGGTTTTATTCTCGAGACTTTGTTTATCTTCTTGGGAGCTGAAATGTTTTAAATTTTATTTGATCAAGTTTGCGGAATAAAATCTTTTTGTAGACATTGCTGGTGTCTCATGAAGTAGACATTGCTGGTGTCACACGAAGTAGACATTGCTGGTGTCACACAAAGTGACATTGCTGGTGTCACACAAAGTGACATTGCTGGAGTCACACCAAGTAGACATTGCTGGTGTCACACAAAGTGACATTGCTGGTGTCACACAAAGTGACATTGCTGGTGTCACACCAAGTAGACATTGCTGGTGTCACACAAATTGACATTGCTGGTGTCATACAAAGTAGACATTTTTAAAGAAGGCTGCTAAAGACGGGTTTCCAGTGACTGACCTTGAGAGTGTTAGTACTAGTACTAAGACTAGTCTAACTTAACAAATAAAGAGAAGATGTCATTTGTTTTCAAAACACTATCACTGTTTGGAAAAACTCATTAATTCGGCCATCGCCCTGTGGCGAAACATTTGCAATCTGTGCCAGACCCAATTATCTGTTGAAAGTGCTGGGTTAAATGGTAACAATAAAAATAGTTTTAACGCAAAAATTACAACTGCTGATAAATAAGTAAACTAAAAGTAGTAAATCTACATCTGTTAACAATTACTTTGTTGAAGGAATAGGCAATTCATATTTCAGTTTGAAAGTGATCGAAAGTTTTATTTACCACCCTTCATTTTGGAAGAAATAAATATTTTTCCAATACCCATCTTTTTAATGCCAGAGTCAAAGAAATGTTTCCAGAAAAATTCCAGTGAAACAAAGGCAATCATTAATTCATATGATGGATACTCATTTTAAAGTTTCTAGCTAAAACTGATTTTAATATTTAACTAAAATAAATTGCAAAGCTAACTTCGATTGAACTAAAGAACTGTTTGACAAGTTCAAAAAGGCCACTAGGGAAATGCTGGAAAGCTGAACTCTGTGCAGCCTCTGTTCATGTTAAAAACATGGTTGTTTTGTTGAGTGGACATCTGTATATAATATAATGTAAACATTTCCAGTAATGTTTCTCTCATATTCTGTGGTGTTCTGTAGATACTTAAAATTTAAAGATAATGGATTTAACTTGGTATTTATTTAGTATGTAGTTCTTAAACCACCGCCTCGGGGTGCAGCGCCTCCGCGCGTGGACCCCTATACAGATTTTTTTTTCTTGGCAGGTTGGCAGGTCTGAACTGTTATATATCGAATATTATTATTTTGTAAATACTTTCTTCCCCCAGGAGTACTAATCCAATTGATCAGATCTACCAAATTATCAGAGAGATGGTTCCAACAACAGGAGTCAAATCTCTCAAATTATCAGATATCATGGAGTTGTGCACCAGTAAAGGATTTAAACCAGACCAGATCAATGTTTGCATTGAGGAATATGAAGATCTGAATGTGTGGCAGGTCAACACTGCCCGGACAAGACTCACTTTCCTCTAATTTGTCATAGAAACTTCTAAACTACTGACAACTTGACATTTGTATTACAATTTATAGTTTTTATGATTAGTTACATTTTAATAAAATCTTATGTCGGGTGTCAAATGTTGTTTTTTTTTGTTATTCTTCCTTTAATTTTTAAAAAAAATAATGTACAAAGTACTTCTAAAATTAATGAATATTTTTCAGCACAAGAAACTTGTAAAGGCAATATTCATAATCTAAATGTTTAAACAATGATTAACAATAATGTATAGTGGAATCGCTTGAAATTAAAATTATTTAAAGAGATACGATCCGCGGCGTAGCATACGCTGCAGACATGCTCATCACAGATGGGTAATCAAAGAGGGGGGGGGGTCAGACAGCAGCACAAAGTAATGAAGGAAAAAAAAGCATAAACTAACATTTTGAAAAAAATAAAATGTTCACGCTGGGGCTTGAACCCAGGACTTTCCGCCTGCTAGGCAGATGTGATAACCACTACACTACGACGAATCATGTAATTCTTTGAAGGAACAGAGCAAGAAACATCTTTGCTCCCCCCCCCTCCCTTTTTTTCCCCTTTCCTTTCATCCCACTACACTTACTAGATGTTTAATTGACCCCATTGAAGGTTGGTTATTCGTCATGCTTATACTTGTTTAGGTGAATTATATATATATATTTTCTTGCTACATACATGTTTATATTTTTTTAAATTGCATTAAGGATATAATATCCAGTTATATAAAAGATAAATTATTTTTTAAAAATCTCAGGGAGTTTTAATTTTTAAAAATTGTTAAATTGATGTATAGGTTGCTATGCAAGATGGTATGGTTGGAAAAACTGCCATTAAAAAGTTTAGCATAGGATTAGGAGGTGTGACCTACATAAAATGAAAATATTTTATTTAAATGTGTTAATAAAGTGAATAACAATCTTTTTTAAAATTTAAATTGAATTATAGGACTTGGTAATTATAATTAGCAGTAAAAATTAGTTAATTTATTTAGTACTTAACATTAACATCTCAGTGATACATAATACAGAAAGAAGGCTTACACAAAACATACCCAAAAAAATGCAGTTCTTTATTTATATAAGCTAGTTTAGTTAGGCAAAGACTTCCCCCTTTCATTGTGTAGTCACATGCTACCATAAACACAGTGTGTTGTTTGGCATATATAATCACTAGGCTTTGGCATATTGGAGCAAACAAAACTATCAAACTTGTAGTCATGATATTAAAAATAGGATCAAAAGTCATTCTAAAGATTTTATACCAATGGTTTAACATACAAATTAATTAAGACAACTAACTAGTGTTTAATTACCTTATATATACATTTTCTTTGAGAGAATGATAAGTTATCACTTTCTGTGGTAAAACAACGAAAGTCCAGTACTTATTATAAATTTTTTTATTTTTTTTAAAGAAACAAAAAGTGTTGTCTTATTTTGGTTTGTCGGACTATACAGAGGCAAATTTAGGAATTTAAGATATAATATTACATTACAGGTGTATGAACAGAACTATTTAATAATGAAATTGACAAAAGTTTACTGCATTTTTAAAATAATTTTAAATCAAATATATTTAAAAATATATTTTTATAATTTAATTCTTCAAGATAAGAATTTTTTTGGACAAAAGTGTACTGTATGTTTATAGGCGGGGAAAAATAGATATATATATTTTTTTTTAGAAAATGCCTGTCAAATTCAATGTTAACTATGATTTATGTAGAATTACAGTATTTTAATTTAATAAATATAAACTGAAATTGGAAGTTTTTTTCCTTCTGCAGACTATGTAATTTGTATCCAAATGTCATTTTAAATGGGGAAAAAGGTATTTTATATTTTTAGAACACTAAATTGTTACATAAATATTAAATATTCCAGGTCTATCCAATGTTGAACAATTAAATATTGCAAATTATAAGATCTGAGTTACTTCTAGTGTAACAAGTAATTTAATTTAAAAACTTACCTTAACATTTTTCACAAAATTTAAACTATAAACTATACTATAACGGCTATAACTTTATAAATTCACAGACTCCAGGATCACATAAACTTATTTCTCATTTTTAAAATTATATTTAAAAATGACAACTCAGAGAGCAATTGAAAGAATGTTTATTTACAATGAGGGGTAAATTTTTTTAATGAAACAATTTATTGTATACTCTTGTTATAAATTAAATAGAAGAAAAAAATGCTAAAAATAAATTGATAACAATTCACATGTTAAGGTATACGTGATTTAATTAAAATAATTTAAGAAAATGTCTTTCCCTTTGATTTCAATATTGAAAAGTGAATTGAGAAAACAGATTAGAGGACAATTACATAATGGAGTATAAAGGAATAAATATACATTAAAAACAAAGCATTTTTTTTGTATAAGAATAGTTCAACACATTCTTCCCTTTTGTTTTGTAAATTAATTGTTTCTTTATTTCACTAAAAATATAAAGAACACATTCCTAAACAAAAAATTGTAATCCTTCATTTCATTTCAAATGGAACTGAATAATTTAAGTGACATCAATTGCAGATATATTTTGTTTCTGGTAGACAGGATAACTCCATTTTAGGAAATAAATGAAAACAAATATAGAAACATGAAAGACTTGAATGCAGTCCCTTTATTGTTTTTTACTTCTCATAGGACAAAAGTGGAAAGAATTTTGTTCAAATTAAAGAATCTAACATTTTAGTTTATTTTGCTCCTGTAAGTTATTTCTCTGAATTTACCAAAGTTTTATTTACAATTTCGCAAACCACTAATTAAATTCTAAAATATTATTTCACCTAATTGCACAATATGTTTACATGACTTAATAATGGTAGCATAAGAATGAATTTTAATGGTTTTGCAACCTAGTCCAAGTATCCAATACAGTCAATACATGAAATATAAATGATTCAGCTAAAATAGTAACAATAACAGAGGTCTTTCTGTAAGTAAGATAAAATGAAAACATGGATAATGTATGTTGTCTGTTAACAGTAAATTGACATATTAATTATAATTATAACCACATTCATTCACAATCATATCCACATGATGCCAATGACTGCCAATGCACTGATATACAATGTAGGGCTTGATATTTTTGTATTAATAATTTAAAGTACAAAATTCCAACTTCTTTTTAAATCCTTTATATTAACTCGTAGCGTCTGCTTGTCTGTCGTGAAAACTTTGGATCGATTTTTAACCCACTTCCTGGTATCCTATCGATCTGAAATTTTGCAGGCAGACCCGTGGCGACCATAAAAATGATCTCGAAATTTCACATCGATCAAATGTACTGTAATTAAATTAATGAATTTTTAGATTATCTTTATGTAGCATATAAATATTCATGCTAGTCTGTCGCGTGGTTCGTATTATATTTAACATACTTTTAGTTATGTCTCATATATAAAGGATTTATAGTCAAAAACTTTGTTTTTTTACTGTTTTTTTTTAAATTTCTGTGATTGTTAATGTTTCTAAAAGGAGTTTTAAAAACACATTTGATTCTTAGGATATTATTTCTGAATGGTTAATTAACTGATTAGATTTCTGCCTCACCAAAGGAAAATAATGACCATATTTTTATTTGTCTAGCCTTCTTTAACTAGTCATATAAAAATTTAGGATTTCAACAATTTACCTAAATATCAAAGCATAATTAAATTGGCCAGTGGTCAAACTTCATTCAGCAAAAATATTCTAATGATTATTTAGGAATGAATGATCGGTCAACTAATTACAAATTGGACAAAATATGGACACATTATTTATATATATATTTTTTTTGCATTATTATTTATTTATTTTTACAATTCAGTCATGATGAAAATTCCATACTATAAAAAAGAACAAATTGATGATGACTACACACACATATGTGTATATTCATGTGTGTGGTTGTACAGCAATAAATCATAAGTGGGAAATTGCAATTTTTAAAAAAATTCACAAATAATATTTCCAGGTATGGCTTAATTTTAAGATTAGAACATTATTACTGAGGTAATTAGAAACTGTTCATATGATCTTGTTAAGGCCAGCAAGGAAAAATCAAATCTCTAAATACAATACATTCTAAATTGGACATAAATAAATAATTTTTAACCAATCATTTAACTTTATACAAATTAAATATTAATTTTGAAGAGAGGCTATCAAAAATCAAGTTCTAGCTATCTACTTTACTACTTAACATTTTGTAACTTGGTAAATTGATGTGCAAATACGTGAAAATAAAAGGAAGAGTTTATAATGCAAAATAATTGGTCTGACCAACAAAATGATAAATTATTTCAAGTCCAGCATTTTTGCAAATCATGAAATTTTGGTTTCGGACAAAAAACGAAATGAAGGCTAGCGATAGTTTAGAATCCTGTCCGATCGTTAAGCACCCTGTCCGACATTGTGAACTCCAGGCACCACTCAGTTATTAAAACATTTAATTTATATTTCTCTTGTCTTCCAAAGATGGCAACTAATGTGTTAATTAATTGTTCAGTCTTTGCACTTCAAATTTCAGCTAATCTTTTATAACAACCTTTAAGAATGTTACTATACAATTTCTCACAAGTTATTTAAACGTCAAATGTATTTAATTTATCTTAAACCTAGGACAATATTTATGTATTATTTGTATACCCTGTACCAAACTGGCATTTACTATAGTTAAATAAAAAAAATAAATAAAGCTTTAAAATAAAATTAAAATAATGAGTGAATATAACATGAAACAAAGACATCAGAAAAAATATGAAGCAACTTCAAAATAACATTTTAGTGAAAGAAAAAAACAAACTATTTACAAGCTCCATTACATATCACATTAACAAATACTATAATATGCAATGATAAGAAAGTTTAAATTAGTCTGGTGTTTTATTTTTTTTATTGAATACAAAATGTAAAAAAAAATGTTTTAAACTAAGATGTCTTGTCAGTTTCAAATGACAACAAATTTTGTTTTTAATTTTATGTTCCTCTGAAAGTTGACCATAGGGTTGTGAACACACATGAAATGGCTTAAATATATATTTTTTTAAATATGTATATTCTGGTTTTTAAAAAATAACACCCTCTCCAGCACTTTTCTTAGTTCCTAAAGTTTTGTTTAGTTTTTTTAAAAAAGCCTTTAAATGAACAATTTAGCATCAGATTAACAATCAGCTTATGTTTAAAAAAAATTAAAACTGCTTGTTATTTTGTCATTAAGCAATACAAAATTTAGAGGTAATGGTAGGTCAAAGGTCAAACTTAATGGAAGTTCTGTTAATAGAAAATTAGTGTATGTGGATGAATATTTAAATTATAGGAAATTATAGTTTTAAGTGTAACTACAAGATAATTTACAATGGAAGATAAGGGACAATACCTGGACTTTAAGTACAGTGCCTGAATATTTTTATTGTGTTACAGTGCTGCTAAAATCTACAAAGAAAGTGAAAAGTGAGCAATAATTTATACTAGATAGAACTGAACTACAATCAGAAAATTCAATTTTTATGATAAAGGATATAAATAAGATTTTATAAAATGAAAAGATGATGGCAGCACTCAGGGGGAGAAAAATCTGTTTGACAAGGGTTTACTTTGACAAAGGCACATAACCATGAAAAATAGCACTATGAAAAATAACAAGGAATGGCACAAGATTGCTGGCCAGAAATACACAAAGACAGAGAGAAAGGGAGCACATGTGATACAAGATATATATGGATCTGAATTTCATTACAGCAGTTATTTCATTGTCAGTTTAGTTGCTAAATTCTAATCCTTCATTTATTATAACTGCATTTCGTTTAGATGAATGATTTATTTCACACTAGATTTATAAGACGTATAATCCACTTATTTCCTGGATGCCAGTGGACTGCTGTCCGTACTGTTTATTGAAATAATACCTTGAAATCTGGCCTTCAGCTGTCTCAAATATCAAAGAAAAATAAAGGGCAAGGGACCAAATTCAAAACAGAACGTTTTATACATCACCAACTTTAAAATAAAAATCTGGACCCAATTTTAAAAAAAGAATATTTTTCAGATTATCATCAGTTGTAACATAAGATTTTAAGCATTGTGTAATCCTTTTCTTAAGATCTTCAAGTTTCGTTTTACCCTGTGTTTAATTTCTCCCCGAAATTCATCAAAAACTGAAAATTGCATGAACTAATAAATGCAATATGTCAAAATTATTTACACGTACACTCAATACATATTGTACCCACTCCTCACAAACCCCTTCAGCCAGCTCTGATCTCATGAACCATCTCGATTCAATGCTCTTAAATATTCACAATACACCATACATTTACACAGCTTCATTTACAACTAGCCATTTACAATACAATTTACAATAGGTCAAACTACAATACTATTATTAGCCTCGCAAACACCGCCCATCCGCTCTCTCTCTCCCCCCCCCCATCCATCAGAATCACATTGCTTGATGTTATAAGGCGCTGCACAGCCGGCACCACACTGCGGCACATGTGAGCAGCCAGGTGAAGGGCGCTGTCATTTGACCGGATGACCTTTTCGGCGTCGTCGTCCCATCAGATGGGACCCTTGAGGTGGTGGTTGTTGTATACTCATCTGAGTTATTGGCTGCAAGAAAAACATTGAAAGTTATTTGAAAGATTTCTAGAAAGGCATTAATCATACCTACACAAATGAGCCCTTAATCATACCTACACAAATAAGAACTTAATCATACCTACACAAATAAGAACTTAATCATACCTACACAAATGAGCCCTTAATCATACCTACACAAATGAGACCTTAATCATACCTACACAAATGAGACCTTAATCATACCTACACAAATGAGACCTTATTCCTAACTACACAAATAAGACCTTAATCATACCTACACAAATGAGAACTTAATCATACCTACACAAATGAGACCTTATTCCTAACTACAGGGCAAAAATTTAATTGAGATAAATGATAAAGAAATATTTAAAATAACGAACAGATTTTTCCTTGTAGAGCATTAGGGACCATGTGAAATATATAAATTAAACCAGTGTGTGTGTGTGTGGGGGGGGGGAGAGTTGTGTGAAATACAGAAATTAAGTCACTTACAGACACAGTCTGGTCACTTATCAGGGAAACAACTTTCTAAAAAAACAACACCATAAAACTTTAAAACAACACCGTACAACTTTCTATATAACACCGTACAACTTTCCATATAACACTGTACAATTTTCTATATAACAACACAGTACAACTTTCTATATAACACTGTACAACTTTCTATATAACAACACTGTACAACTTTCTATATAACACTGTACAACTTTCCATATAACACTGTACAGTTTTCTATATAACACTGTACAGTTTTCTATATAACACTGTACAACTTTCTATATAACAGTGTACAACTTTCTATATAACACTGTACAACTTTCTATATAACACTGTACAACTTTCCATATAACACTGTACAACTTTCCATATAACACTGTACAGTTTTCTATATAACAACACCGTACAACTTTCTATATAACACTGTACAACTTTCCATATAACACTGTACAACTTTCCATATAACACTGTACAGTTTTCTATATAACAACACAGTACAACTTTCCATATAACACTGTACAGTTTTCTATATAACAACACTGTACAACTTTCCATATAACACTGTACAGTTTTCTATATAACAACACTGTACAACTTTCCATATAACACTGTACAGTTTTCTATATAACAACACAGTACAACTTTCCATATAACACTGTACAACTTTCCATATAACACTGTACAACTTTCCATATAACACTGTACAGTTTTCTATATAACAACACTGTACAACTTTCCATATAACACTGTACAGTTTTCTATATAACAACACTGTACAACTTTCCATATAACACTGTACAACTTTCCATATAACACTGTACAGTTTTCTATATAACAACACAGTACAACTTTCTATATAACACTGTACAGTTTTCTATATAACAACACAGTACAACTTTCCATATAACACTGTACAACTTTCCATATAACACTGTACAGTTTTCTATATAACAACACCGTACAACTTTCTATATAACACTGTACAACTTTCCATATAACACTGTACAACTTTCCATATAACACTGTACAGTTTTCTATATAACAACACAGTACAACTTTCCATATAACACTGTACAGTTTTCTATATAACAACACTGTACAACTTTCCATATAACACTGTACAGTTTTCTATATAACAACACTGTACAACTTTCCATATAACACTGTACAGTTTTCTATATAACAACACAGTACAACTTTCCATATAACACTGTACAACTTTCCATATAACACTGTACAACTTTCCATATAACACTGTACAGTTTTCTATATAACAACACTGTACAACTTTCCATATAACACTGTACAGTTTTCTATATAACAACACTGTACAACTTTCCATATAACACTGTACAACTTTCCATATAACACTGTACAGTTTTCTATATAACAACACAGTACAACTTTCTATATAACACTGTACAGTTTTCTATATAACAACACAGTACAACTTTCCATATAACACTGTACAACTTTCCATATAACACTGTACAGTTTTCTATATAACAACACCGTACAACTTTCTATATAACACTGTACAACTTTCCATATAACACTGTACAACTTTCCATATAACACTGTACAGTTTTCTATATAACAACACAGTACAACTTTCTATATAACACTGTACAGTTTTCTATATAACAACACAGTACAACTTTCCATATAACACTGTACAGTTTTCTATATAACAACACAGTACAACTTTCTATATAACACTGTACAACTTTCCATATAACACTGTACAACTTTCTATATAACACTGTACAACTTTCCATATAACACTGTACAACTTTCTATATAACACTGTACAACTTTCTATATAACACTGTACAACTTTCTATATAACACTGTACAACTTTCCATATAACACTGTACAGTTTTCTATATAACAACACAGTACAACTTTCTATATAACACTGTACAGTTTTCTATATAACAACACAGTACAACTTTCTATATAACACTGTACAGTTTTCTATATAACAACACAGTACAACTTTCCATATAACACTGTACAGTTTTCTATATAACAACACAGTACAACTTTCTATATAACACTGTACAACTTTCCATATAACACTGTACAACTTTCTATATAACACTGTACAACTTTCCATATAACACTGTACAACTTTCTATATAACACTGTACAACTTTCTATATAACACTGTACAACTTTCTATATAACACTGTACAACTTTCCATATAACACTGTACAGTTTTCTATATAACAACACAGTACAACTTTCTATATAACACTGTACAGTTTTCTATATAACAACACAGTACAACTTTCTATATAACACTGTACAGTTTTCTATATAACAACACAGTACAACTTTCCATATAACACTGTACAGTTTTCTATATAACAACACAGTACAACTTTCTATATAACACTGTACAACTTTCCATATAACACTGTACAACTTTCTATATAATACTGTACAACTTTCCATATAACACTGTACAACTTTCTATATAACACTGTACAACTTTCTATATAACACTGTACAACTTTCTATATAACACTGTACAACTTTCCATATAACACTGTACAGTTTTCTATATAACAACACAGTACAACTTTCTATATAACACTGTACAGTTTTCTATATAACAACACAGTACAACTTTCCATATAACACTGTACAGTTTTCTATATAACAACACTGTACACCTTTCTATATAACACTGTACAACTTTCTATAAAACACTGTACAACTTTCTATATAACATTGTACAACTTTCTCAACTCCCGTCTGTGTTTTATTATTTTTTTTAAATTTTGGGAGGAAGGGGGTGGGGGCTGGGCGAGGTCACAATTCCGCCCACGACACATTCATTTATCAACAATTCTCATATTTCAGAGAATCTCATTGATTCGATCAGATGGATGCCCGGAAAAGATCGCCTGATCCTGATCAATATCCAGTCCAAGTAAAGATGAAAGACTGAGTTCCTGGTGACATTTGACTCTCGTAGTCCACGGACACTGCCATTGGGGAGACTGGTCATTACTGGTATAACATTGGGGAGACTGGTCATTACTGGTATAACATTGGGGAGACTGGTCATTACTGGTATAACATTGGGGAGACTGGTCATTACTGGTATAACATTGGGGAGACTGGTCATTACTGGTATAACATTGGGGAGACTGGTCATTACTGGTATAACATTGGGGAGACTGGTCATTACTGGTATAACATTGGGGACACTGGTCATTACTGGTATAACATTGGGGACACTGGTCATTACTGGTATAACATTGGGGACACTGGTCATTACTGGTATAACATTGGGGACACTGGTCATTACTGGTATAACATTGGGGACACTGGTCATTACTGGTATAACATTGGGGACACTGGTCATTACTGGTATAACATTGGGGACACTGGTCATTACTGGTATAACATTGAGGACACTGGTCATTACTGGTATAACATTGGGGAGACTGGTCATTACTGGTATAACATTGGGGGACACTGGTCATTACTGGTATAACATTGGGGACACTGGTCATTACTGGTATAACATTGGGGAGACTGGTCATTACTGGTATAACATTGGGGACACTGGTCATTACTGGTATAACATTGGGGAGACTGGTCATTATTGCTATAACATTGGGAACGTCCCACTCTATAACACTGGGAACGTCCCACTCTATAACACTGGGAACGTCCCACTCTATAACACTGGGAACGTCCCACTCTTTAACACTGGGAACGTCCCACTCTTTAACACTGGGAATCGTCCCACTCTATAACACTGGGAATGGTGTGTCATATTGTGACATATTGTCTGCCATATTGTGACATATTGTATGTCATACTGTGACATATTTAATGTCATATTGTGAAATTTGGTCTGCAAACCCCCCCCCTCCTCTCTCCCCTCAAACGCAAACATATTTCCCCGAGTCATCATAAAAGGGGGGGGGGATTAGGAAGTCTGCCGGAAGTGAAAAGAGAGATCCCCAATTTTCTAAATTGGTTTTTAAAAGAAACAGAAAAAACAAATTATTTGGTAAAATAGTCAACATGACTTACTATTCTGTGAATCTGGATCTTCCTCGTTGCCTGACCCACTTCCGTTTCCGGACATGCCTCCTTGGAAATCCTCGTCGTCGATTAAGTGGTTGATGTCACGTCCGGTGCTATAGCCACCGCCACTGCCCGTCGCGTCTATGTAGGACTGGTCATTTAACATGAGTTCCTCATTCATCAAGGTGGTCAGATTCTGTGGCAGACAAGAGTACACACAATAAAATAACATGTCAACATTTAAATTTAAATGACAGTCTTACCAGTTGCGCCACTAGGAATGGAGTGTGAAATTATGTGATAATACGTTGATGGTACTCAATCAAACAACAATACAATACACAGCAACACCTATACAGGCATCTATGTTCCCTCCTATACACACCCATGTTCCCTCCTATACACCCCAATGTTCCCTACTATGCACCAACCCTTGTTCCCTCCTATACACCCCATGTTCCCTCCTATACACCCCAATGTTCCCTACTATGCACCAACCCTTGTTCCCTCCTATACACCCCGATTTTCCCTCCTATACACCCCAATGTTCCCTCTAAACCCACCCATGTCCCCCCTCTACACCCTTATGTTCCCCCTCTACACCTTTATGTTCCCTCCTATACACCCGCTCATGTTCCCTCCTATACACCCACTCATGTTCTCTCCTCTACACCCCCATGTTCCCCCTCTACACCCTTATGTTCCCTCCTATACACCCACTCATGTTCCCTCCTATACACCAATCCATGTTCCCGCCTATACACCCTGATTTCCCCTCCTATACAAACGCATGTTCCCTCATATACACCCGATGTTCCCTCCTATATACCCTATGTTCCCTCCTATAAAACACATGTTCCCTCCTATACACCCTATGTTCCCTCCTGTACACCGCAATGTTCCCTCCTACACAACCCAACGTTCCCTCCTATACACCCACCCATGTTCCCTCTCCTGCTCCCATCTAAGGTAAAGTCAATGGTCAGTTAAGTAAGACGTATTGATTTCTTGGGGAGGTCAGCGATGCCAGGACGTTGTAACGTCCAGATGATTCCCCTCTTGCGTCTACAGGAAATAGATCAATGTCCGTTTTACCCTGGACCCTGGTCACCGTCATCCTGGGGTCACACAGGGAGGCCATCCATCTCAATAAAATCCTGGGAGGTTGGAATAAACGGAGTGGATTACATCCATGGGAGGTTGGAATAAACGGAGTGGATTACATCCATGGGAGGTTGGAATAAACGGATTGGATTACATCCATGGGAGGTTGGAATAAACGGCGTGGATTACATCCATGGGAGGTTGGAATAAACTTCTCCCGGTCACTTCTCAAGTGTTCACTTGTGTCATTTTGTGTTTTTGTAAGTCTGGCAGTGAGTCTGATTGTAAGTGTGATTGTAAGTGTGATTGTAAGTGTGATTGTAAGTGTGATTGTAAGTGTGATTGTAAGTGTGATTGTAAGTGTGATTGTAAGTGTGATTGTAAGTGTGATTGTAAGTGTGATTGTAAGTGTGATTGTAAGTGTGATTGTAAGTGTGATGGTAAGTGTGATTGTAAGTGTGATTGTAAGTGTGATTGTAAGTGTGATTGTAAGTGTGATTGTAAGTGTGATTGTAAGTGTGATTGTAAGTGTGATTGTAAGTGTGATTGTAAGTGTGATTGTAAGTGTGATTGTAAGTGTGATTGTAAGTGTGATTGTAAGTGTGATTGTAAGTGTGATTGTAAGTGTGATTGTAAGTGTGATTGTAAGTGTGATTGTAAGTGTGATTGTAAGTGTGATTGTAAGTGTGATTGTAAGTGTGATTGTAAGTGTGATTGTAAGTGTGATGTAAGTGTGATTGTAAGTGTGATTGTAAGTGTGATTGTAAGTGTGATTGTAAGTGTGATTGTAAGTGTGATTGTAAGTGTGATGTAAGTGTGATTGTAAGTGTGATGTAAGTGTGATTGTAAGTGTGATTGTAAGTGTGATTGTAAGTGTGATGTAAGTGTGATTGTAAGTGTGATTGTAAGTGTGATTGTAAGTGTGATTGTAAGTGTGATTGTAAGTGTGATTGTAAGTGTGATTGTAAGTGTGATTGTAAGTGTGATTGTAAGTGTGATGTAAGTGTGATTGTAAGTGTGATTGTAAGTGTGATTGTAAGTGTGATGTAAGTGTGATTGTAAGTGTGATTGTAAGTGTGATTGTAAGTGTGATTGTAAGTGTGATTGTAAGTGTGATGTAAGTGTGATTGTAAGTGTGATGTAAGTGTGATTGTAAGTGTGATTGTAAGTGTGATTGTAAGTGTGATTGTAAGTGTGATTGTAAGTGTGATTGTAAGTGTGATTGTAAGTGTGATGTAAGTGTGATGTAAGTGTGATGTAAGTGTGATGTAAGTGTGATGTAAGTGTGATGTAAGTGTGATGGTAAGTGTGATTGTAAGTGTGATGTAAGTGTGATGGTAAGTGTGATGTAAGTGTGATGTAAGTGTGATGTAAGTGTGATTGTAAGTGTGATGTAAGTGTGATGTAAGTGTGATGTAAGTGTGATGTAAGTGTGATGTAAGTGTGATTGTAAGTGTGATTGTAAGTGTGATGGTAAGTGTGATTGTAAGTGTGATTGTAAGTGTGATTGTAAGTGTGATTGTAAGTGTGATTGTAAGTGTGATTGTAAGTGTGATTGTAAGTGTGATTGTAAGTGTGATTGTAAGTGTGATTGTAAGTGTGATTGTAAGTGTGATTGTAAGTGTGATTGTAAGTGTGATGTAAGTGTGATTGTAAGTGTGATTGTAAGTGTGATGTAAGTGTGATTGTAAGTGTCATGGTAAGTGTGATGTAAGTGTGATTGTAAGTGTGATGTAAGTGTGATTGTAAGTCTGACTGTAATTCTGACTTAGGAAGTCTGTGTTTAACAGTACAAATGTTTACATTCTGTGATCCACACCTCCACTAGAAAACCCTTGACTGACTGACGTACATGAAAACATGACTTATGTTTAACACATGACGTATAGTACTACTTGACTTATGTTTAACACATGACTTACAGTACTACTTGACTTATGTTTAACACATGACTTATAGTACTACTTGATTTATGTTTAACACATGACTTATAGTACTACTTGATTTATGTTTAACACATGACTTATAGTACTACTTGATTTATGTTTAACACATGACTTATAGTACTACTTGATTTATGTTTAACACATGACTTACAGTACTACTTGATTTATGTTTAACACATGACTTATAGTACTACTTGATTTATGTTTAACACATGACTTATAGTACTACTTGACTTATGTTTAACACATGACTTATAGTACTACTTGACTTATGTTTAACACATGACTTATAGTACTACTTGACTTATGTTTAACACATGACTTATAGTACTACTTGACTTATGTTTAACACATGACCATACGGTAATCACGCAACGCACATAAACACATGACCTGTAACAGGGGTCGGCAATCTATGGCACGCGTGCCACACTTGGCACTTCAAGCAATTTTAAATGGCACGCAGACTCTTCACGTTTCCCGTATAAAGCTAGCTGATTATAAAGCGTTTAGCGGGATTTCATCGCTCATTTTGGCAATTTAATTCTCTATTTCTTTTAATGTTGTTTACATCTTTGCACATTATAGAATATCACTATATACTAGGTTGTGCCCACTTTTTTAAAGACGCCTACGGCGCCCACCTTTTTCAAAAGCCACAATAACGTGTCCTTGTATGATAAATACGTAATATTAAACTTCCTTAAATGTAAACTAAGTATTTTATAATAGGGGTTGTAGGGCGCCTACGGCACACACTTTTTCTTTTTGGTCAAAAGCCGAAGTAACTTATCCTTGTATGATAAATACCAAATATTCCTGAAAAGTACACAAAGTATTTATATATTTTTTACAGTGCTAATCACCACACGATTTTTAAACTAATTTTAGAAAGCAGCGCACCAAATTACTGCACCAAAAAATAACTCTTTGAGTCAGTCAGCACTGTTTACAACACAAATGCTGACGTCATAGGTTCGTGCGTTGTTTGGTTAATGTTAATCTGGAAACCAAAAGGATTATGATTTGTAAGTCTATATATTTTCAATTAAAAAACTTTGTCGTTTTGTCACCTTGTCGTTTTGTCATGGAACCGGAATTTCCAAACTCCTGGTTAAATTGGTGAATTGAGGCCAAGGCCAAACATCTCGTGGCTTGTATAATAGGGCCGATAAAAAGGCCTTTCGTTTTCTTAACCTGTCTGGACCTTGGGCCGATCTATCGCCTTATTAGGGTTTAAAATATTCAACTCATAGCACTATTAGAGCACTGGTTAAACACTGTCACACCCAGAATAACAGTAGAGAACTGTTTATAAACTACTAGAACTAGAATAACAGTAGAGAACTGTTTATAAACTACTAGAACTAGAATAACAGTAGAGAACTGTTTATAAACTACTAGAACTAGAATAACAGTAGAGAACTGTTTATAAATTACTAGAACTAGAATAACAGTAGAGAACTGTTTATAAACTACTAGAACTAGAATAACAGTAGAGAACTGTTTATAAACTACTAGAACTAGAATAACAGTAGAGAACTGTTTATAAACTACTAGAACTAGAATAACAGTAGAGAACTGTTTATAAACTACTAGAACTAGAATAACAGTAGAGAACTGTTTATAAACTACTAGAACTAGAATAACAGTAGAGAACTGTTTATAAATTACTAGAACTAGAATAACAGTAGAGAACTGTTTATAAACTACTAGAACTAGAATAACAGTAGAGAACTGTTTATAAATTACTAGAACTAGAATAACAGTAGAGAACTGTTTATAAACTACTAGAACTAGAATAACAGTAGAGAACTGTTTATAAATTACTAGAACTAGAATAACAGTAGAGAACTGTTTATAAATTACTAGAACTAGAATAACAGTAGAGAACTGTTTATAAACTACTAGAACTAGAATAACAGTAGAGAACTGTTTATAAATTACTAGAACTAGAATAACAGTAGAGAACTGTTTATAAACTACTAGAACTAGAATAACAGTAGAGAACTGTTTATAAACTACTAGAACTAGAATAACAGTAGAGAACTGTTTATAAATTACTAGAACTAGAATAACAGTAGAGAACTGTTTATAAACTACTAGAACTAGAATAACAGTAGAGAACTGTTTATAAACTACTAGAACTAGAATAACAGTAGAGAACTGTTTATAAACTACTAGAACTAGAATAACAGTAGAGAACTGTTTATAAATTACTAGAACTAGAATAACAGTAGAGAACTGTTTATAAACTACTAGAACTAGAATAACAGTAGAGAACTGTTTATAAATTACTAGAACTAGAATAACAGTAGAGAACTGTTTATAAACTACTAGAACTAGAACAACAGTAGAGAACTGGTTCAAAGAGACCCACAGTGACCACCTACCCGATACATATGAATCAATACGTCCTTGACAGCCATCACGACCGGGTCTTGTTTCATCGTGACCTTGACCTCTGGGTTATTGTTCACCTGGCTGATCATGCTTGCCTCAGTGACAGAGTGCATATACCTGAGGATAGAGTGTCAGGGCATTAAGGAATTTAGATCCATAATAATACTAAAGTTAAAATAAAATAATAGGGCAAGGCATTAATGAATTTAGATCAATAATAAATTCAAAGTAAAATAATTAGTTCAGGGCATTAAAGAATTTAGATCAATAATAAAGCCAAAATAAAATAATTAGATCAAGACATTAAGGAATTTAGATCAATAATAAAGTCAAAATAAAATAATAGGTCAATCCATTAAGGAATTTAGATAAATAATAAAGTCAAAATAAAATAATTAGGTCAAGGCTTTAAGGAATTTAGATGCTTAGTAAAGTTAAAATAAAATCTTCCTCTCATTATAGAAACAACTCGTTATATTTTTTTCAGACACGTAATAATAGGACCGACTGGTTTAACACTGCAGCAGTCTCCTAGTAATGAACTTAATGAACCTATGAATATGAGGGCAGATTTATGGAATTACTCATATCAGGAGCAATGTGAGCATCATTGCAGTTCATGACGCCCCCAGCCCCATCGTTCCCCCCTCGTTCCCACCTCGGCCCCCTCGTTCCCGCCTCGGCCCCCTCGCTCCCGCCTCGGCCCCCTCGCCCCCGCCTCGGCCCCTCGCTCCTGCCTCGGCAGGGCTCGTCTATAGAGCTGGTTATTGCCTCTCTCTTGGTTCCTGCAACTCCACGAGTTCTCTTACTCAACGTTATCGTTTTCACGTGGTGCCATTTTCTGTTATTAGAACCTGCTCGCTGACGTTAATGAGCAGATGCAGTGGCGGATTCGTAGACAGATAAGGGGGGGGGTCGACCATGATACCTTTGTCTTTGAAGACATGTCAGGCGTTAAAAGTGGCTGATTACTGCATACGACTCCGAGAAATGACGTCAATAAAGGGCGGTAGATTTAAAATATTTACTTCATACCCTACCCCAATTTTTAAACCCAGAGGAAACGCCTCTGATCAGACAAGCTATGAAACCCAATAAAAAATACAGCACTAATAAAGGCCAAAGATGAAAGCATGTCTCGGTACTAGGTGCACAAACGAGCCATTTTTATGACACGGCCGTCGGTTAAATGGTTCGGTTTCATCCCCAAGGCCGTAGGATTATTCGCTGGTAATAACATTACAAGTTACGTATTTTCCCTAATGGCCGTCAGCTGAAAAACAACATTACCAGGGTACATGGAACGGTCCTCAAACACTTAGTGTGATGTGACCAAGGCAACAGGACAAGGGTTCTAACTCATTTTATGTACGGTACCCCATTCACATTACGTTTCCTACCTCATGACAAGGGTTCTCACAGATATGCACACACAAAAAATCCGAAGATATTAATTCATTTTATGTAGTGAGCAGACACAAAGGCTCCTGGCACTTATTGTACTTGCTATACACCAGACAACGTTATCACACTATAAACTGGAGGCAATTAAATAAAAACCAGTACAAAAACTTTTTCAGATATCACAACATCCGACCAAAATTCTTCTGCCTTAACATGACCCAATAACATGACCAATTCTACCGTCTGCCTGGTGTGAGAAACACTAGTATCGTACCATGCACCCTGGTGCGGTCGAGTTTTGTCAATGATGGCCGTTATTTCGATTGGCCAGTCATAATTGTGCTGTCTAGACATTTAGTATTTCGGGGACTAATTAGGAACATGTGGGTGCCGTTAGCATCGGACGGAAGGGCGGACCAAAGTCATAACTGGGGGAGATTGTGACATATGTACACACTCACAGGGTTAGTTCACATGTACACACTCACGGGGTTAGTTCACATGTACGCACTCACGGGGTTAGTTCACATGTACACACTCACAGGGTTAGTTCACATGTACGCACTCACAGGGTTAGTTCACATGTACACACTCACAGGGTTAGTTCACATGTACACACTCACAGGGTTAGTTCACATGTGCACACTAACTGGGTTAGTTCACATGTACACGGTCACAGGGTTAGTTCCCACGTACACACTCACGGGGTTAGTTCACACGTACACACTCACAGGGTTAGTTCACGTGTACACACTCACGGGGTTAGTTCACATGTACACACTCAAAGGGTTAGTTCACATGTACCCACTCGCAGGGTTAGTTCACATGTACACACTCACAGGGTTAGTTCACGTGCACACACTCACAGGGTTAGTTCACATGTACACACTCACAGGGTTAGTTCACGTGTACACACTCACGGGGTTAGTTCACATGTACACACTCACAGGGTTAGTTCACGTGTACACACTCACGGGGTTAGTTCACATGTACACACTCACAGGGTTAGTTCACATGTACACACTCACGGGGTTAGTTCACATGTACACACTGACATGATCAGACCAAGTTGTTTAATGTGTTACTAATGTAAGTAAATGTCAACCGACTAATGTTTTGTTGTAACACACAGAATACAGAAACAAAACCCACATTAAAAAATGTGTAGAATTAGTTCAAGCCATACATGAGTTTTATAGCTTCAAGGTTTCTTTACATTTTATCAACAAAATGTTTGTGTCTCTGGCATGACCCGTGGAATAAACTCTCACTAGAGGTTTCCTTTTACGTCACATGGCCAAAGGGAAGGAATCAACGTCACATTTCCGGTAGTGCAGGGAGGTAATATAAACATCTCACCCATCGAGCCTTATTTATAAAAAAAAACTAATGCAAGGGGGAACAATTCTAGAGTGAGTATTTTGGGTTGTCTCCCGTTATCTCCTTCAACTAAAATATCATCTTTTTATTTTGTCATCAGTCGGAGACGTTCCCACATTACCGTCCCAGATGGGCAAAGTGTGGGACGGCGTAGAGAGAGAGAGAGATGTAAGCGGGTCGGAGGTTGGATAAGGGAGTGGGGGTGGGGTTGGGTGCAGACAGGGAACAAAGAATGAGAACTACCAGAAGATTTCTGATTTGATTGATGGAACAAAGTGTTTGTGGGGGGGGGGCATTAGACGGGGTAAGGGGTGCGAGACACGGGCGTAGTTTGACAATGGGGGGTGGGGGTGGAAGTCCCTGATCGGTCTTGAAAAAACAACTGATCGGGAGAAGAGAAAGCCAAGGGAATGAAGTGACACAAAGATCAAGGGGAGACAACCAAATAACTCGGGGACAATGCGCGGTGATCACAAAGGGAAGGAACCGACGAGGGTACAATTAATCACACGAATACTGTCATTATAATTTTATCTCTAAAAAAAAATAATTCTTCCAAAGCGCGTGTGAAAATATAACTTTTAACGCGACCTTCACCTTAAGATTTGACGATGACAAGGGAGTTAGCTCTAAGGGAAGGGGCGCAACAAAGTGGGGGGCTCCTCCACTAATACCCCTGGCCTCCCCCGCAATTACCGCTGAATTCACTTGTCACGAGGACTCACTCGCCAACCGTCCTTTCTTTCACAAGCGAGCGCCTGCCTTCCTTTATGCCCTCGTCAGTCATTCTCGTCTAAAATCTCTCATCTCTATTGGCACAACGGCATCTTAAACAACGTGCGAGCACACACGAGAGAGGCGAGGAGCACAAACCCGAGACAGTTGAATGTCAAGGATGTGGGGAGGGGAGCGATCTTAAATTTTTGGTTTGTTTTTTGTTTTATTTTATAATTTTAAATCTATTTATCTTTGGTAAGTGTAAGATTAACTCAAATAGCTTCACATGGTAAGTGTAAGATTAACTCACATAGCTCACATGGTAAGTGTAAGATTAACTCACATAGCTTCACATGGTAAGTGTAAGATTAACTCACATAGCTCACATGGTAAGATTAACTCACATAGCTCACATGGTAAGTGTAAGATTAACTCACATAGCAAAAAGATTGTGATTGATAGCTAAAAAATTGTGATTGATAGCTAAAAAATTGTGATTGATAGCTAAAAAATTGTGATTGATAGCTAAAAAATTGTGATTGATAGCTAAAAAATTGTGATTGATAGCTAAAAAATTGTGATTGATAGCTAAGTGTTGTGATTGATAGCTAAGTGTTGTGATTGATAGCTACAGCTGGTCCACTCGTATTTGCAAACTAGAAGAAACGGTGATTCACTTTGCCGACACAGGCAAGGGCGGATAACTCAAGTTGAAGCGAAGGATCAGCACTCGTTACCCACCATCTCTGAGATTCATATCTCATTCACTCACCACCATCTCTGAGATTCATCTCTCATTCACTCACCACCATCTCTGAGATTCACCTCTCATTCACTCACCACCATCTCTGAGATTCATCTCTCATCCACTCACCACCATCTCTGAGATTCACCTCTCATTCACTCACCACCATCTCTGAGATTTAGCTCTCATTCACTCACCACCATCTCTGAGATTTAGCTCTCATTCACTCACCACCATCTCTGAGATTCACCACTCATTCACTCACCACCATCTCTGAGATTCACCTCTCATTCACTCACCACCATCTCTGAGATTTAGCTCTCATTCACTCACCACCATCTCTGAGATTCATCTCTCATTCACTCACCACCATCTCTGAGATTCATCTCTCATTCACTCACCACCATCTCTGAGATTCACAACTCATTCACTCACCACCATCTCTGAGATTCATCTCTCATTCACTCACCACCATCTCTGAGATTCATCTCTCATTCACTCACCACCATCTCTGAGATTCACAACTCATTCACTCACCACCATCTCTGAGATTCATCTCTCATTCACTCACCACCATCTCTGAGATTCACCACTCATTCACTCACCACCATCTCTGAGATTCATCTCTCATTCACTCACCACCATCTCTGAGATTCACCACTCATTCACTCACCACCATCTCTGAGATTCACAACTCATTCACTCACCACCATCTCTGAGATTCATCTCTCATTCACTCCCCACCATCTCTGAGATTCACCTCTCATTCACTCACCACCATCTCTGAGATTCATCTCTCATTCACTCACCACCATCTCTGAGATTCACCACTCATTCACTCACCACCATCTCTGAGATTCACAACTCATTCACTCACCACCATCTCTGAGATTCACCACTCATTCACTCACCACCATCTCTGAGATTCACCTCTCATTCACTCACCACCACCTCTGAGATTCATCACTCATTCACTCGTTACCCACCAAATCTCGTCTCGAGCTGCAGGCGAGACTAGAAACAACATCTACCAGGCGCCGTATTGGAAATCAGTGATTCCAAAGGGGTAATTCTTTATTTTTGTTATGTCGCGGGCATTCTTTTAACAATAGGGTACAACACAGTTCATGTTTTTGTGTGGCTGCACACATCGAACGATAGGGTGTTTCAAAAACAGATCGTCTGAGTGTGCTGGCTAAGATCTTGGGGAGTTGCTGACAAAGATCGTGAGGGGTGCTAAAAAGATCATAACCGGGTGTTAATAAAGACCATGATGATGCCCATGAGGGATATCCTATAACGATTTCCCTATTATTTCCATGACATGCCCCTTTGGTGCCCCCATGATTTCTTTATTGTCCATAAGATGCCCCTATTATAACCTTAATGAAATTTTTTTTTAAAGGAACACGTTTTAAGTATAAATAAAATGAGCAAAAAAACTTTTTTTAAAAGAATGAGGCCCAGCTGCAGTGAGGAATGTAGAAACTAGCATGAAAAAGCAGAACATAATTTTTTAGCCACAAACTAAGTAGTCACACAGGGGGACTCAGAACTCATAAGTTTTATTGATATTTATCGTGATCGATTGTGGGATTTAATGTGAGACATAAAATTTCATCAACTAACACAAAAGTTATGAGTCCCCCTTTCAGCAGCCTTATTGAGTGCTCATATAATTTATAACACAAACTGCTAGCACTCTCATTGTGGTTTTAATTTTTTAAAATATATAAATATAATTATTTTTTTAAAATGTGTGCCCGCACTTGGATTCTATCCACCAATACGACCTGCACAGTTTCCCTTGGCCTTTCCATTTCTCCAGCGACCCTCAAGTTATTTATTGATTTAAAAAAAATTATATCTATAAATAACCAATAAAACACCAATGCGCATGCGTGACTGTGTGAATAACGCTAGGCTATATTCCCACAGCTGTGCGAATAATCACTCCGCACTAAAAATGCATTAATTTAATTAAGGTACATTCGATCGATCGGAAACTTTAATAGCTTAATCCTCCCCACAAGCCAAACCTACTGTGAAAATTTCAGAACTCTAGCAAGTCAGAAAACGTGTTTACGAGCGTTTTGAAAAAGTTGACGACATATACAGATCCGGAAGCGTGCACGAGTTAATTGGATAGGGGCCTCAAAAATTAGATACATATTATTTATGTATTATCTATATTATAAGTCAATATTTCAAGCCCGTTAATTTATAAAATATCTACTTATTTTGTTTTATAGGTCCACATTTCTTATGAATTATTTTTTTTAAATGGTTGATATCATATTATATACAACGGGCTTGGGGCTGACCACTGCTTGAAATGGTTCACTGACTGTGTTGGTCACTAACTGTGATGGTTCACTAACTGTGATGGTCACTAACTGTGATGATCACTAACTGTGATGGTCACTGACTGTGATGGTTCACTAACTGTGATGGTTCACTAACTGTGATGGTTCACTAACTGTAATGGTTCACTAACTATAATGGTTCACTAGCTGTGATGGTTCATTAACTGGTATGGTTAGTAGTGCACCTTGTTACAGCTCAAAGTCCGTAGAGAATGTGAGAGGGGGTGCGGTGGTGCTAGATCACTAAACAAACTGACCAGATACAATGTTTATGTACTCGGGACCTACTCCTACCGTAGTGACTGCAGACAAAGTTGTTGAACGGCCCGACCAGATGGTCACTCGTAGCCGATCAAATCAACGGGGAGACCAGGGGGCGTTGGCTAGAAGCAAGGGAGGAATACATGTTCAGGGGAGGAATACATGATCAGGGGAGGAGGGAGTTTAATGGAGAGGTCATACGATTGGCAGGAGGGAGGATAATGGAGAGTTTACAAGAGGTTTGGGAGGAGGTTACTTTGGCTAAATGGCTATCTGTTACTGGGATGACACTACAACCGTCTGCCTTCAGAGTCACGTGACTCGGAGAAATAAGCAATCGTCGTCATGTCTGGCGACCGGAAATGACGCTGATAGATCACGTGATCACAGTCAACAACTCTGGAATAAGAGTCACAAACATCTTACAGAGGTGAAGGCCACTAGGGACTGACCATTGAGCGGGGTGGTCATCACTGATATAAAATAAAGACAAGATGGAGGAAAATACAATCTGAAACTGAATCTATTGTCAACTATTGTATACTGTATCAGATTTAGATCAACGGACCTCTCTCAACAATAAAATACAAGTATCTTTTTGACCCCGAAATTACCATGGGGAAGGGGGAAAGGGGGGGACGACGGATGGCAGGTTATTTATAAAAGGTTCGATCACAAATAGACATCAGTGCAGAACAAGCTAGAAAAAGACTGGTGGTGAAAATTCCGCTTGAAATCTGTTGGAATTACGACGGACGATTTAATTCGATTTTAAAAAAATCATATTGATTTGTTTCTTGTAGATGCGTTTGTTTGTTTGTTGTTGTTTTTTCGTCAAGATTTTTCTTATCTCGTTTAATTGATTTCTTAAAACGTTTGAATGCTACTAACCCAAAGTGAACAGCGCATGCTTGATAGTAACTTATACAATGTAAATAGGACATGTTTGTTTGTAACATATCCCATGTAAATAGGACATGTTTGATTGTATCATGTCCCATGTAAATAGGACATGTTTGATTGTAACATATCCCATGTAAATAGGACATGTTTGATTGTATCATGTCCCATGTAAATAGGACATGTTTGATTGTAACATATCCCATGTAAATAGGACATGTTTGATTGTATCATGTCCCATGTAAATAGGACATGTTTGATTGTAACATATCCCATGTAAATAGGACATGTTTGATTGTATCATGTCCCATGTAAATAGGACATGTTTGATTGTATGTAAATAGGACATGTTTGATTGTATCATATCCCATGTAAATAGGACATGTTTGATTGTATGTAAATAGGACATGTTTGATTGTTTGTAAATAGGACATGTTTGATTGTATGTAAATAGGACATGTTTGATTGTTTGTAAATAGGACATGTTTGATTGTATGTAAATAGGACAAAATAAACCACATTCACTTTAATTAACAACGACGATTGTAGCTCCGTACAAGTGTCAGGACTCGTATCTTGCATTGGTCAAGATGGCGAAGGTTTGCGTTCCAAGTTCAAGGCTACAGACGGAAGTGGCCAGGATCACTGACCAACGGAACAAAGTACCAGGAATTTTGAATGGCCCAGCCATCACCTGGAAGTCCGGTCACCCGCAGTGACCACACGGTCGTGGTCTTCAGGGCGAGACGGTCATTGTAAGGCGCATGGGTTGAGACATACGGTGGTTAATGGGGCGAGGAGGTGAGTAGTTGGTTGACAAGGATGGGGTGTAACGGTCATCCGGGGCGGAGAAGATCCAGGGTGTGGGGGGCGTGCTATTGGGTGGGGCGTGCTACTGGGTGGGGCGTGCTATTGGGTGGGACGTGCTATTGGGAGGGGCGTGCTATTGGGAGGGGCGTGCTATTGGCTATTGGGAGGGGCATGCTATTGGGTGGGGCATGCTATTGGGAGGGGCATGCTATTGGGAGGGGCATGCTATTGGGTGGGGCATGCTATTGGGTGGGGCATGCTATTGGGAGGGGCATGCTATTGGGTGGGGCATGCTATTGGGTGGGGCATGCTATTGGGTGGGGCGTGCTATTGGGTGGGGCGTGCTATTGGGAGGGGCATGCTATTGGGAGGGGCATGCTATTGGGTGGGGCATGCTATTGGGTGGGGCGTGCTATTGGAGGGGCGTGCTATTGGAGGGGCGTGCTATTGGGTGGAGCATGCTATTGGGTGGGGCATGCTATTGGGAGGGGCATGCTATTGGGAGGGGCATGCTATTGGGTGGGGCATGCTATTGGGTGGGGCATGCTATTGGGTGGGGCGTGCTATTGGAGGGGCGTGCTATTGGGAGGGGCGTGCTATTGGGTGGGGCGTCATATTGGGTGGGGCGTGATATTGGGTGGGGCGTGCTACTGGGAGGGGCGTGCTATAGGAGTAAGGGAATGGGATAAGACCCGTTAGCTGTTTGGCAGACTTAGCAAAAAGATTCAAAAACTATTAAGTCATTAAGTTGCTGTAGTTTTGAGACGTTTCTAGTGTTGTTGTTTTTTTTTGGGGTGGGGGGTGGGGGATGGGGGTGTAGTCAACTGGTGAGATGGGCGTGGATGTTTCTAAAGAAGGTTGAATTATATATCTGTGCAATCGTCAGGTTTTTAGCATTAACTCCGCAAAAAACAAAAAAACAAAAAAAACTCAAATACGCAATGAGATATCCACAAAACCTGCAACGAATGACTTGCTTCTGTAATTATCAGTGTTGTTGGTCAGCTCTACAAGATGCCAATGTTGTTCGTGTTGTTGGTCACTTCTTCAACATGAGAGAGTCAAGCACCTCAACAAAAAAAAACCGGTGTGACCTGCTGAGACTGTCTGCATCTGTCACGTGACCTCTTTACACCTCGCCACCTCCCATATTTTTTTTAAACCCCCCCGCTCCTCGCCCGGACATTCCAGAAATTCAATGTCGGCCATTAAAGCACCTGCTGAACAGCGCGGGGACAGACCGGAAGCCCTCGGTCTCGGCCCTCCCCTTCCCCTCGAACAATGGCACATCCACGAGACACTCCACACGGCAATAACAAACACATCATCACCGAGCATGTGCGAGTGGACAGGGTACAATGGACAAGGGCTCGGGTCGTCTGCTACTAAATACGGCAATTAAAGCGTCCTGTCAGGCAAGCCACCAAGGAAGAACGCCACAAACTGACCAACCAAAGTGACGTGAGGGTCGGCAGCAGTGGCAGACGAACTGGTGGAATAAACGGGAGGGGGGGACGGAGTGGAGGCGGTTAATTTGGGTGACCACTGAACACGTGACCATTTAAAGATTGTTTTCTTTCGTCCTCTTATTATTGAAAACATATAAGTACAGGTGATGATGTGTAACACGACACTCCAACAGAAGTGTTAGGGTAACCTCGCATCTATCACTTAAAGCAGTGCTTCTCAAAGTGGTGGTCCGCGGACCGGTGCCGGTCCGTGGGCCATCCGCTGCCGGTCCGCAGATGTTCTCAAAAAAAGTACAGAAAAAATTGTCAGTGCAGGGAAAATAGTGCACCGGTCTTTGGTGCATGTAAAAAATTCCTGCCGGTCCGCCATACTAAAAACTATGAGAAGCACTGACTTAGAGTAACCACGACTATCCCCTAGAAATCTAGACTCTAGAGAAAGTGTTAACCACGACTATCCCCTAGAAATCTAGACTCTAGAGAAAGTGTAACCACGACTATCCTCTAAGAATCTGGTGTAAGTGTAACTTTCTGTAACCCAACTACCATCACAAATCAAACATGTGAATACAAAGTCTTTTATGAAACGTGGTTGTAGTTGTATCTTTAACCACTAGGTGGAAATTCTGCGTCACGTTAAACGTTTCAGTTGGTAAAAATAAAAATTATACGCGCATGCATCTATAATATACGCGCATGCATCTATAATATACGCGCATGCATCTATAATATACGCGCATGCATCTATAATATACGCGCATGCATCTATAATATACGAGCATGCATCTATAATATACGCGCATGCATCTATAATATACGCGCATGCATCTATAATATACGCGCATGCATCTATAATATACGCGCATGCATCTATAATATACGCGCATGCATCTATAATATACGCGCATGCATCTATAATATACGCGCATGCATCTATAATATACGCGCATGCATCTATAATATACGCGCATGCATCTATAATATACGCGCATGCATCTATAATATACGCGCATGCATCTATAATATACGCGCATGCATCTATAATATACGCGCATGCATCTATAATATACGCGCATGCATCTATAATATACGAGCATGCATCTATAATATACGCGCATGCATCTATAATATACGAGCATGCATCTATAATATACGAGCATGCATCTATAATATACGCGCATGCATCTATAATATACGCGCATGCATCTATAATATACGCGCATGCATCTATAATATACGCGCATGCATCTATAATATACGCGCATGCATCTATAATATACGCGCATGCATCTATAATATACGCGCATGCATCTATAATATACGCGCATGCATCTATAATATACGCGCATGCATCTATAATATACGCGCATGCATCTATAATATACGCGCATGCATCTATAATATACGCGCATGCATCTATAATATACGCGCATGCATCTATAATATACGCGCATGCATCTATAATAACATTGAAGATTCCAATGATAACATGCAGCATTTGCAAAGTTCGTTGTTGAATTTTTTATTTACCTTGCTGCTTTGTTTTTTGATACAGCGGTTCCCAATTTGTGGGTCGCGACCCCCAAAGGGTTTTTCGAGTCGCCAACTGTCGTCTAAAATATTCTTAAAATGCAAATTTGCTCTATTTTGTGGGGGGAAAAAACTTAATTGAAAATAACTTATTTACATCCCGTGGGGGTCGCGGGTCACATGGCTTTTATAAAAAAGGGGTCGCCAACCAAAAAAGGTTGGGAAACACTGTCTTAATAGATTCTTTTTTATATTCTCTCAATCATCGACGTGTCTATATTTATTAAATCTATTCCTTGTATTACAGTGAATCTATTCTCTGTGTTGTTTAAGTCAGCTCTTAGCGTCCCAAATTTGTTTTGAAAGGGCAAGAACCTATTTTTATTAAGACAAGGGAGTTGCCGAACCTAACGAGTCTCGGTGCATGTCGTATTTGCCTATAACTTGTGACGAGTCGGCCCCGAGTGAGTCACTGGGTCGCCTTAACACGGGCCCTCGAGGTGCGATCATCAAAGACCTGCATGACGTAAACACGTTTTGTGCGGCGATGGACGGAGGGTGGCTTCAAAGAGGCTCAACATCACATCTCAGTGCTGGCGCCCCCTGGTGTTGTACCATCTTGGATCTGGTGCTAGCGCCCCTGGTGTTGTACCATCTTGGATCTGGTGCTGGACCCCGATGTTGGCGTCCCCTGGTGTTGTACCATCGTGGATCTGTGCTGGCGCCCCTGGTGGCTGTACCATCGTATTTCTGGTGCTGGACCCCGATGTTGGCGTCCCCTGGTGTTGTACCATCTTGGATCTGGTGCTGGCGCCCCTGGTGACTGTACCATCGTATTTCTGGTGCTGGACCCCGATGTTGGCGTCCCCTGGTGTTGTACCATCGTGGCTCTGGTGCTGGCGCCCATGGTGGCTGTACCATCGTATTTCTGGTGCTGGACCCCGATGTTGGCGTCCCCTGGTGTTGTACCATCTTGGATCTGGTGCTGGCGCCCCTGGTGGCTGTACCATCGTATTTCTGGTGCTGGACCCCGATGTTGGCGTCCCCTGGTGTTGTACCATCGTGGCTCTGGTGCTGGCGCCCATGGTGGCTGCACCATCGTATTTCTGGTGCTGGACCCCGATGTTGGCGTCCCCTGGTGTTGTACCATCGTGGATCTGGTGCTGGCGCCCCTGGTGGCTGTACCATCGTATTTCTGGTGCTGGACCCCGATGTTGGCGTCCCCTGGTGTTGTACCATCTTGGATCTGGTGCTGGCGCCCCTGGTGGCTGTACCATCGTATTTCTGGTGCTGGACCCCGATGTTGGCGTCCCCTGGTGTTGTGCCATCTTGGATCTGGTGCTGGCGCCCATGGTGGCTGTACCATCGTATTTCTGGTGCTGGACCCCGATGTTGGCGTCCCCTGGTGTTGTACCATCTTGGATCTGGTGCTGGCGCCCATGGTGTTGTAGCATCGTTGTTCTGATCAGCCCCACATCTGTGATGGCGCCCCTGGTGTTGTTTCACCGTTGCTATGATCAAACGGCGTAATTTCAGGTCGTCTCAGTTGCAATTTCCAGTGTATAGGTTGTAATAAGCTCTTTTAGACATTTACATGTGCAGGTGTGTGTGTACATTGGCTGGTACGATCATTAGAATGTGTACATGAACAGTTGTGCGTACATCTGGGCACAGATAATCCAAATCGATCAGGGTTCAAACTCCGACATCAAATTAAAAATGTCCATTTTAAAATTATGCTATAAAAAAATATCATCAAGAATTTTAAACAAATGAACGGAGATTCCCGTTAGACCACGACACAAACCGTTTCTGGGAGGAGAGACACAATAATGTAATAAAATAAATCCGAGAACTCGCGGTGATTGACAGCCACACGGGACTCGGCACGAGGAAGAACAATTTGCTGCCAAAGTGTGCGAGGTTGGCTGGCGAGGGGAAAAAAACTATTGGAGTGCATGGAGGGAGAGAAACAAACAGAGAAAAAAGGGTTTGTCAACATATTTTAACGAAAAATATTTGTAAAATCAATAATACATCATTAAAAGAAAATTGTTGAGAAAATGAGTTTAAAAGAATTAAAGGGAAGCAAGTCGTTTTCTGGTAACATCTGAAAATTCATGTCACAGAGAAAGCAGGGGCCAAGGGGAGTAATTAAGTGAGGCGTCCTTTAAAACCTTTTGCTAGCTTATAAATTTTCATATAAATGAAATTGTTTACATTTGATATTTCTAAAAAAATACACAGTATATTCTCACGTCAAAGACTATATATACTCCATATATACTCTATATATACTCTATATATACTCTATATATACTCCATATATACTCTATATATACTCTATATATACTCCATATATACTCCATATATACTCTATATATACTCCATATATACTCTATATATACTTTATATATACTCCATATATACTCTATATATACTCCATATATACTCTATATATACTCTATATATACTCTATATATACTATATATATACTCTATATATACTCTATATATACTCTATTGGTACGTTAGTTGTTTTTGTAAAATAAAGCTGTATGGCAAAGATAATTTGTTACATATTTACCCAAGAATGTCAGGATAAACAACGGATATTTGTAACGTGAGCTGGACGGTGGGCAGAGTAGGCAGTAACAATATTGACGGTGGGCAGGAACAATATGGACGGTGGGCAGTAACAATATGGACAGTGGGCAGTAACAATATGGACAGTGGGCAGTAACAATATGGACAGTGGGCAGTAACAATATGGACAGTGGGCAGTAACAATATGGACAGTGGGCAGTAACAATATGGACAGTGGGCAGTAACAATATGGACAGTGGGCAGTAACAATATGGCATGGACAGTGGGCAGTAACAATATGGCATGGACAGTGGGCAGTAACAATATGGCATGGACAGTGGGCAGTAACAATATGGACAGTGGGCAGTAACAATATGGACAGTGGGCAGTAACAATGTGGGCAGTAACAATGCGGACAGTGGGCAGTAACAATATGGACAGTGGGCAGTTGTTGCTAGTCTATAATTATAACGAACGTGAACATGTCGGTTCACATGATCCGTGCTCTGTTCAGTATTACAAAGACCGTGTGGTGTATGGGAGTCCATTTGTTGCGGATTCATCAAGATTTTGTTTAAAGGCCCCAAAGAACCCTCGCCTGGTGTTGAACGTTGGTCGCGTTGCTTGTGATCCTGTTGGAGGCCTGCCTCGCTGTACGCTCTCAACTCGTGGCCTGCTCAGATGCAGGCACAGTTCATCCGGTGGAGCCCTCCGAACGAGGGGCGTAACGGATCCTCCGAGTTGACCAAGGATTGTTTGGGCTGGCGAGGACGTGGCGAGGTTGTCCCCGAGGGCGAAAAACATTGGTGGCGACATGTTTGCGAGTGTCATGATCATGACAGGCATCAAAATATGGTAATGACCCGTGGCCCGCTTATAGACATAACAATGTCATGGATGTGGGACAAATAAACGAAATGTTGTCCCTATGCGAGACACACTTATGTTCATATGTAGTGATAGGCACCGTATGCCACGGATATATGTGTCTAAAGAAATAATATATTTTTTTTACATATAACTATTAATAGAATCCATTTGAAAAAATCACGAACGCACAGTTATTTAAATGTGCTATAAATGTCCAGTAATATTTAGAGAAACCATTCAAAAGTTACTTTTAAGTTGCTAACTAAGAGTGACGTTTGCTTGGCTAGCGTGTCAAACAAGTATGTAAACATATAAATATAGTTGTGGGTTACTGAACATATAATACTTCTTTTACAAAGCGTTTAAATCGAGTGGATCTATGTCATTCTTTGTTGAATGACATCTTTCTATCCACATCACATATCCTTTTATAAATTCACATATTCCATGACAACTTCTTTCTATCCACACATCCTGACATCCTGTCACAATTCCATGTCTGTCCTGACCTTGACCCAAAATAGCATGTCATTGTACTGTGATAGGATCCCCCTTCCCCCGACCAAACCAACACAATTCCATGTCTGTCCTGACCTTGACCCAAATAGCATGTCATTGTACTGTGATAGGATCCCCACCCCCTTCCCTCGACCAAACCAACACAATTCCTCCTTCATCTAATTAACTCATTCTTTTTGGGCCCTTGTTAGATATCCTGGGGCCACGCCCCTCCACGTGACTCGTAGTGTCTACGTGTTGAGCAGGTGAGGTCCCCGCCTTTGACCAGACTTGCCGGCACCCCGAGTGCAAGGAAAGTTGAAAGCGAAAATATCATTGACGAGTCGGAAACGAGGGTGAAAAATAGACGTGTCGAGTATAATACATTGTATTTGGACCTTGGACCACAACAACGTAGACGTGTCGAGTATATTTGGACCACAACAAAATAGAAATGTTGAGTATAATATTTGAACCACAACAAATAGACGTGTCGAGTATATTTGGACCACAACAAAATAGAAATGTTGAGTATAATATTTGGACCACAACAAATAGAAATGTCGAGTATAATATTTGGACCACAACAAAATAGAAATGTTGAGTATAATATTTGGACCACAACAAAATAGAAATGTTGAGTATAATATTTGAACCACAGCAAATAGACGTGTCGATTGAACCACAACAAATAGACGTGTCGAGTATAATATTTGGACCACAACAAAATAGACATGTCGAGTTTGTTAATAGTTACACCACTTAAGAATAGGTCGAGTGTGATAATATTTGTATCACAACGACGCTACTGAGTTTTGTCTTCAGACAGGGGCCCGGGAGTCATAAATGGCTGGTCAGTGACGTCAGACAGGGGTCAGAGAGTCATAAATGGCTGGTCAGTGACGTCAGACAGGGGTCAGAGAGTCATAAATGGCTGGTCAGTGACGTCAGACAGGGGTCAGAGAGTCATAAATGGCTGGTCAGTGACACCAGAGACAAGAGCCACTCGTTGGACGGACGCCACACAAAGAGACGGAGTGTTTGTCCAGTCAAGTCCGTTACCCCTGACCCCAGGATTGCATGCGATCATCAAGGATCTGCGGCGGACCACGCCGTGTCAATGATCTGACTTTAACGGCCCCACACTGTCCAACGAGCAAACAACGAAGTGGTCTGAGGCCGGGTCAAGCCTAGGAGTGGACCGTTTATCTTGGTCTTAGTGTATCGGAACATTTGATGTTAGCATTGGTATCGATCGTTAGATTGATGTGGTATCGTCCGATTCTGTTAGCCATTTTTATCGAATACTACGTATAAGTATTGTATCGACCGTGGTATCTTAGCCTCGGTATCGCACAATGCTATTCGAATCGAACTAATTGATTTCATTTGAATTAATTGGCGACTTAATTAAATTTTAAAATAGTGACAATCAGGGCCGTCTTAACGCATAGGCCTGTTAGGCATTTGCCCGGGGGCCCATGAGCATAGGGACCCCATGGGAATGTTTATTTATATATATTATGTATATTCATTTCTTTATTCCTGCGGGGGAGGGGGCCCAACACTATTTCTTTGCACGGGGGCCCAAAATGGTGGAAAGACGGCTCTGGTGACAATACAACACATACAGGACGAGACAGAATCGAGGGTTGGCTATAGTTACTTAGAGTGTTGTCTACCAGAGGTAAATATGCAGTTGGTATCCTGCATGTCAGTCAATGTTAGAAAATCCTGATTTTTGCCATGATGAACTCAGAGCTTCAACAGAAAACAATGCCGCCGCCGCTACAGTACCCACTTACTGCTAGTGTACCCACATGCTGTTAGTGTACCCACATGCCGCTACTGTACCAACATACCGCTACAGTACCCACATGCCGCTACTGACCCACATGCTGCTAGTGTACCCACATGCCACTACTGTACCCACTTGCCGCTACAGTACCCACATGCAGCTACTGCACCCACATGCCGCTACTGTACCCACATGCCGCTACTGTACCCACATGCCGCTACTGTACCCACACGAGTTTTCGAGATTGCATTCCATCGTGGGCAGCGACAGTGTTATCGAGGGAACAAATTTCTCGAGTGTTGACAGTAACGGCAGACGGCCAGAGGGGCGGGGGGGGGGCAGGGGGGGAAGGCATCAGTACCTGTAACGGTCGTTAGCCTCCCTCCCCCCACCACCACAACCACTGCCTCCAGGTAGGAAAGCAAATGTTGCGCCTGGTGTTTGCGGAAGCCTTAAGGTCTCAGCTCTCACGACATCCTTCGGGATCCGGTGACCTAGTTTCTCAGCGGCTAAACGAAGCTTGGAATGATGGGATAATTGGAATCTTGAAAGTGCTTTGAACATTTCACGAGAAATACCGGTACGAATTTTGAGCCATCCGCGCAACGTCCTCTTCACCCATAGTTTTTATATAACGTCACAACTGACCAATCAAATGACCACAATATCACGAGGCGACTGTGACTAAACATACAAACAAACAACTCCGACAGCCGTCTGGGTGTCAATAGGACAGCAGGTCACGGTGACCTACACGACATGCAAGCTCACGTCCAGATCCTGACTTGTCCCCTAATGACGCACGCAATGCACACAGTAAATGTTTGAGCCCACAATGCAAACACCCGGACAAGCACAATAAAGAAACAACAAACAACAACACAGGGTGACAACAAATAAATCATCGAAGTCATTATTATCATCGACACAAGCTGAAGCTGCCAAAAAGGTAAAATAAAGAATTTAAGGCCCCCCCTCCCCCGCAAAAAAAAGTGAGATACATAAATAAGGGGCAAAAAAGGCCAAAAGGCTGAAATTTAGATTTTTAAGTAATCAATTTAGATGTAGATATCTGTCTACACAAACTCACCCATTCTCAATAGGCCTCTTGAATGTTTGGTTAGTTTAGCATCACATTCTAACCAGGCCTCTTGAATGTTTGGTTAGTTTAGCATCACATTCTAACTAGGCTTCTTGAATGTTTGGTTATATAGCATCACATTCTAACTAGGCCTCTTGAATGTTTGGTTAGTTTAGCATCACATTCTAACTAGGCTTCTTGAATGTTTGGTTAGTTTAGCATCACATTCTAACTAGGCCTCTTGAATGTTTGGTTAGTTTAGCATCACATTCTAACTAGGCCTCTTGAATGTTTGGTTAGTTTAGCATCACATTCTAACCAGGCCTCTTGAATGTTTGGTTAGTTTAGCATCACATTCTAACTAGGCCTCTTGAATGTTTGGTTATTTAGCATCACATTCTAACCAGGCCTCTTGAATGTTTGGTTATTTAGCATCACATTCTAACCAGGCCTCTTGAATGTTTGGTTAGTTTAGCATCACATTCTAACTAGGCCTCTTGAATATTTGGTTAGTTTAGCATCACATTCTAACCAGGCCTCTTGAATGTTTGGTTAGTTTAGCATCACATTCTAACTAGGCCTCTTGAATGTTTGGTTAGTTAAGCATCACATTCTAACTAGGCCTCTTGAATGTTTGGTTAGTTTAGCATCACATTCTAACTAGGCCTCTTGAATGTTTGGTTAGTTTAGCATCACATTCTAACTAGGCCTCTTGAATGTTTGGTTATTTAGCATCACATTCTAACCAGTCCTCTTGAATGTTTGGTTATTTAGCATCACATTCTAACTAGGCCTCTCCAATGTTTGGTTATTTAGCATCACATTCTAACCAGACCTCTTGAATGTTTGGTTATTTAGTATCACATTCTAACCAGGCCCCTTGAATGTTTGGTTATTTAGCATCACATTCTAACTAGGCCTCTTGAATGTTTGGTTATTTAGCATCACATTCTAACTAAGCCTCTTGAATGTTTGGTTATTTAGCATCACATTCTAACCAGGCCTCTTGAATGTTTGGTTATTTAGCATCACATTCTAACTAGGCCTCTTGAATGTTTGGTTATTTAGCATCACATTCTAACCAGGCCTCTTGAATGTTTGGTTATTTAGCATCCCATTCTAACCAGGCCTCTTGAATGTTTGGTTATTTAGCATCACATTCTAACCAGGCCTCTTGAATGTTTGGTTATTTAGCATCACATTCTAACCAGGCCTCTTGAATGTTTGGTTATTTAGCATCACATTCTAACCAGGCCTCTTGAATGTTTGGTTATATACCATCCCATTCTCACTAGCCCTCTTGAATGTTTGGTTATTTAGCATCACATTCTAACCAGGCCTCTTGAATGTTTGGTTAGTTTAGCATCACATTCTAACCAGGCCTCTTGAATGTTGCGTCCGAACTTACAATTTTACATCAAATAAAATTTATACTGACAAATTGGTGGGAAATACATGTACGTGTAAATACATAACTTTACGTGATTTTTTTTACAGGTTTCTATTGTAACCTCTAAAGCCGAATTATAGACAGTTGTACGTGTGGGGTTTCTATCGTAACCTCTAAAGCCGAATTATAGACAGTTGTACGTGTGGGGTTTCCATCGTAACCTATAAATTATAAAGTATAAAGCCAAAATCATAGACCGTTTCGTGGAATCACCTTTTTATCCGTGATTAGAAATCAACACATTCTCTGATGTCTGAACAAGTTTTAACAGCTGAGTTTCTGGCGCGATACAAAAGCATTCCGGATGTGACGAAACGTTTGCTAGCAGAATTATGAATGAATCTGCTGGGCCATTGAAAAAGGAGATTACAAACATAAAGATAACGTTTTTTAACTGATGTCGGGAAAAAGTAAGAATAGTTTAAGAGACACGGAACACTTTGTTTTTGAGCTGGAAACAAACACAGGGGCGAGAACTCAGTAGGGCAAGAGTCAGCTGACGAGTTTTTATGTTTGGTTTGTTAGCAGGGGGCAAAAATCTGGGACTTGTCGAGATGTGTTGTACGAGTTATGGGACTTGTCGATGTGTGTTGTATGAGTTATGGGACTTGTCGAGGTGTGTTGTATGAGTTATGGGAATTTTTGGCTTTGGATTATACACCACAGCTAAGTTTTCATTTCATTTTATTTCTTTTTGTCTATTTGTCCGTTGAGGAAGGGTTTTGTCTATTTGTTCGTTGAGTAAGGTTTTTGTCTATTTGTTCGCGGAGGAAGGTTTTTGTCTATTTGTTCGTTGAGGAAGGTTTTTGTCTATTTGTTCGTTGAGGAAGGTTTTGTCTATTTGTTCGTTGAGGAAGGTTTTGTCTATTTGTTCGTTGAGGAAGGTTTTGTCTATTTGTCCGTTGAGGAAGGTTTTTGTCTATTTGTTCGTTGAGGAAGGTTTTTATCTATTTGTTCGTTGAGGAAGGTTTTTGTCTATTTGTACATTGAGGAAGGTTTTTCTCTATTTGTTCGTTGAGGAAGATTTTGTCTATTTGTTCGTTGAGGAAGGTTTTTGTCTATTTGTTCGTTGAGGAAGGTTTTTGTCTATTTGTTCGTTGAGGAAGGTTTTTGTCTATTTGTCCGTTGAGGAAGGTTTTTGTCTATTTGTCCATTGAGAAAGGTTTTAAGCCTAAACCTTTGTTTTGTGACGTCTTGTCAGGCTTAACATACCATGTTTTACCAACATATTTTTAATTAACTATTATATAAAATGAAATAAATAGAACTCGGACGTAGCCGGGTACAACAATTGTATATAGTACCATGAACAATAACCCTTCCTACCTTTTAAACTAATTATCTGCCCGACGGTTTTAGTGGCAGACTTGCGCATAGCGTGCCATCAGATTGATGATGAGCACAATGGCGTGCCACCAGATTGACACGTCACACAGCTTTGTTGTGATATAGACATTTGTCTATGTCAACACTGGTGAATGGCCATGCGACTTGAATCACGTGACCAGAGTACGTGTGGTTGACACTTTGTACTGGTATCTCTGTGGCCACATCACGTGTGGGTTGGTATCTCTGTGGCCACATCACGTGTGGGTTGGTATCTCTGTGGCCACAACACTTGTGGGTTGGTATCTCTGTGGCCACAACACTTGTGGGTTGGTATCTCTGTGGCCACATCACGTGTGGGTTGGCACTTTGTAATGGTATTTCTGTGGCCACATCACGTGTGGGTTGGTATCTCTGTGGCCACATCACATGTGGCTTGGCACATTGTAATGGTATCTCTGTGGCCACATCACTGTGGGTTGACCTTGTAATGGCATCTCTGTGGCCACATCACTGTGGGTTGGCACTTTGTAATGGTATCTCTGTGGCCACATCACGTGTGGGTTGGCACTTTGTAATGGCATCTCTGTGGCCACATCACGTGTGGGTTGGCACTTTGTAATGGTACTCTGTGGGTATGAAGTCGCCACATTACTTGTGGGTTGGTACTTTGTACTGGCATCTCTGTGGCCACATCACTGTGGGTTGGACATTTGTAATGGCATCTCTGTGGCCACATCACTGTGGGTTGGTACTTTGTAATGGCATCTCTGTGGCCACATCACTGTGGGTGGTACTTTGTACTGGCATCTCTGTGGCCACATCACTTGTGGGTTGGTACTGTGTAATGGCACTCTGTGGCCACATCACTGTGGGTTGGTACTTTGTAATGGCATCTCTGTGGCACATCACGTGTGGATGGTACAGTGTGGCACATCACGTGTGGGTGGCACTTTGTAAGGCATCTCGTGGCCACATCCCGTGTGGAGATCAGTGTGGCCACATCACGTGTGGGTTGGCACTTTGTAATGGATCACTGTGGCCACATCACGTGTGGGTGGCACTTTGTAAGGTATCTCGTGGGTATGAAGTCAGCCACAACAACAAATATATACAGGCGCTCGGAGACAGTGTAGCACACGCTCGGAGACAGGTTAACACACGCTCGGAGACAGGTCAGCACACGCTCGGAGACAGTGTAACACACGCTCGGAGACAGTGTAGCACACACTCGGAGACAGTGTAGCACACGCTCGGAGACAGGTTAACACACGCTCGGAGACAGGTTAGCACACGCTCGGAGACAGTGTAGCACACACTTGGAGACAGTGTAGCACACACTCGGAGACAGTGTAGCACACACTCGGAGACAGTGTAGCACACGCTCGGAGACAGTGTAGCACACGCTCGGAGACAGTGTAGCACACGCTCGGAGACAGTGTAGCACACGCTCGGAGACAGTGTAACACACGCTCGGAGACAGTGTAGCACACGCTCGGAGACAGTGTAGAACACGCTCGGAGACAGGTTAACACACGCTCGGAGACAGTGTAGCACACGCTCGGAGACAGTGTAGCACACGCTCGGAGACAGTGTAGCACACGCTCGGAGACAGTGTAGCACACGCTCGGAGACAGTGTAGCACACGCTCGGAGACAGTGTAGCACACGCTCGGAGACAGTGTAGCACACGCTCGGAGACAGTGTAGCATACGTTACACTATAATATACTATGGGTTTTTTTTTCTTCAAAAGCCCAAGTAACTTATCCTTGTTTGATAAATAAGAAATATTAAACTTCTTGAAATGTACACAAAGTAATTTATAATTGTTTGGGTAATTGACGTCATAATATTTTACGGCGAGAAACACCACACGCTCTGTTAATCTCGAAACCAAAATACCTTTCTTTTTTAACTGCTATGGAATGTTGTACTATGTCCCTCAGCGTTACGGAATGAGTAACTTGGGCTTTTATTATTATATATATATATATATATATATATATATATTTTTTTTATATATTTTAATAAATATTTTTTTTTAAAATGATGTTCCAGAGACCAAAGAAGTCATGTAATCAGTCATGTGTGACTGGGAAGATACGTGAACTGTCACGTTGGCGTGTGACTAAAAGTCAAGGGTTCTCATCTTGTAGTTTCCAGGTGCGGAGGAATTGAAACTGTCAGGTGGTGACATCATTTGTCAGGTTCCCTGGTGGTGACATCAACTGTCAGGTTCCCTGGTGGTTGCATCATTTGTCAGGTTCCCCGGTGGTGGTGATATTAAATGTCAGGTTCCCTGGTGGTGACATCAACAGTCAGGTTCCCTGGTGGTTACACCTCAGACAACAGAATAAAACCACGCATCTAGCAAAGGGCTACTCACTAGTTTAATTCATCTGTTCTTCTGGTTGCCACAATGCATATGTTATCTGTGGGGCACACAGTAATGGCCCTTGACCTCGCTTTGTAGTGAGACTTAGAATTATGTCCCTTGTCATGGCTTCCTTAGTAGGACTGTACATTGTACTGTTTTAATCTATGACGAGGATGGCCAACTTTAAACATTCTTAGATGGCCAACTTTAAACATTCTTAGAGCGGAATTTCAAACAATTAGTTAACTAAGCTGTTTTCCTGTGTCACATAGCACTATTAAGCTTAACACAGATATAGAGGAAACAGGTGGAGAAATTGAAAGAAGAAGGCAACCAAACATCAAGACAAATTTTCTCTTAGCAAAACCAAGGGAGGGAGGGAGGGAGGGAGGGAGGGAGGGAGGAGAGGAGAGAGAGAGAGAGAGAGAGAGAGAGAGAGAGAGAGAGGGAGAGAGAGAGGGAGAGAGGGAGAGAGGGAGAGAGGAGAGAGAGAGAGAGAGAGAGAGAGAGAGAGAGAGAGAGAGAGCAGAATCGGTTATTTAAAGAAAAATATCTCCTTATACAACAGAAGTTTTTGTAGTTGTCAACTTATGCAGATATAAGACTTAAAAATGGGGTATGACTAATGTAAATGCTCCCTTTAAACTGCGCAGACATCTGACTGATGACGCGCAGCAGTTTTGAATTACCGCGCAGCAAATTTTGTAAATTATTGCACAAAAAATGGCTGCTGTGACATTTTGCAAATGGACCAACGAACCGTAGAGATGTACATTGGGTATGACTTAGTTCAAAGATGAGTTCTATTATAAGAAAACAGTTGATGGCTGATTTTGATAAGTGGCGAGTTGAAAGCTGACTTTGATGAGCGGGGAAGACAGTTGAAAGCTGACTTTGATGAACAGGGGAGACAGTTGAAAGCTGACTTTGATGAGCGGGGGAGACAGTTGAAGCTGACTTTGATGAACAGGGGAGACAGTTGAAAGCTGACTTTGATGAGCGGGGGAGACAGTTGAAAGCTGACTTTGATGAACAGGGGAGACAGTTGAAAGCTGACTTTGATGAGCGGGGGAGACAGTTGAAAGTTGAATTTGATGAGCGGGGGGAGACAGTTGAAAGCTGAATTTGATGAGCAGGGGGAACCCCTTGAAAGCTGACTTTGATGAGCGGGGGAACCCGTTGAAAGCTGACTTTGATGAGCAGGGGAACCCCTTGAAAGCTGACTTTGATGAGCGGGGGAGACAGCTGAAAGCTGACTTTGATGAGCAGGGGGAGACAGTTGAAAGCTGACTTTGATGAGCGGGGGAGACAGTTGAAAGCTGACTTTGATGAACAGGGGAGACAGTTGAAAGCTGACTTTGATGAGCGGGGGAGACAGCTGAAAACTGACTTTGATGAACAGGGGATCAGTTGAAAGCTGAATTTGATGAGCAGGGGGAACCCCTTGAAAGCTGACTTTGATGAGCGGGGGAGACAGTTGAAAGCTGAATTTGATGAGCAGGGGAACCCCTTGAAAGCTGACTTTGATGAGCGGGGGAGACAGTTGAAAGCTGACTTTGATGAACAGGGGAACCCTTTGAAAGCTGACTTTGATGAGCGGGTGAGACAGTTGAAAGCTGACTTTGACGAGCGGGGGAGAAGGCTGAAAGCTGACTTTGGTTAGCGGGGGAGACAGCTGAAAGCTGACTTTGATGAGAAGGGGAACCCGTTGAAAGCTGACTTTGATGAGCAGGGGAACCCCTTGAAAGCTGACTTTGATGAACAGGGGGAGACAGTTGAAAGCTGACTTTGATGAGCGGGGGAGACAGCTGAAAGCTGACTTTGATGAACAGGGGAGACAGTTGAAAGCTGACTTTGATGAGCAGGGGAACCCCTTGAAAGATGACTTTGATGAGCGGGGGAGACAGTTGAAAGCTGACTTTGATGAACAGGGGAGACAGTTGAAAGCTGACTTTGATGAGCGGGGGAGACAGTTGAAAGCTGACTTTGACGAGCGGGGGAGACAGCTGAAAGCTGACTTTGATGAGCAGGGGAACCCCTTGAAAGCTGACTTTGATGAGCGGGGGAGACAGTTGAAAGCTGACTTTGACGAGCGGGGGAGACAGCTGAAAGCTGACTTTGATGAGCAGGGGGAGCCCGCTGAAAGCTGACTTTGATGAGCAGGGGAACCCCTTGAAAGCTGACTTTGATGAGCGGGGGAAACAGTTGAAAGCTGAATTTGATGAGCAGGGGAAGCAGTTGAAAGCTGACTTTGATGAGCGGGGGAGACAGCTGAAAGCTGACTTTGATGAGCAGGGGAGACAGTTGAAATCTGACTTTGATGAGCGGGGGAGACAGTTGAAAGCTGACTTTGATGAACAGGGGAGACAGTTGAAAGCTGACTTTGATGAGCGGGGGAGACAGCTGAAAGCTGACTTTGATGAAAGGGGAGACAGTTGAAAGCTGACTTTGATGAGCGGGGGAGACAGCTGAAAGCTGACTTTGATGAGCAGGGGAACCCGTTGAAAGCTGACTTTGATGAGCGGGTGAGACAGTTGAAAGCTGACTTTGACGAGCGGGGGAGACAGCTGAAAGCTGACTTTGATGAGCAGGGGGAACCCGTTGAAAGCTGACTTTGATGAGCGGGGGAAACAGTTGAAAGCTGACTTTGATGAGCAGGGGAACCCGTTGAAAGCTGACTTTGATGAGCGGGTGAGACAGTTGAAAGCTGACTTTGACGAGCGGGGGAGACAGCTGAAAGCTGACTTTGATGAGCAGGGGAACCCGTTGAAAGCTGACTTTGATGAGCGGGGGAAACAGTTGAAAGCTGACTTTGATGAGCAGGGGAACCCGTTGAAAGCTGACTTTGATGAGCGGGGGAAACAGTTGAAAGCTGAATTTGATGAGCAGGGGATCCCGTTGAAAGCTGACTTTGATGAGCAGGGTAGACAGTTGAAAGCTGACTTTGATGAGCGGGGGAGACAGTTGAAAGCTGACTTTGATGAACAGGGGAGACAGTTGAAAGCTGACTTTGATGAGCGGGGGAGACAGCTGAAAGCTGACTTTGATGAGCAGGGGAACCCCTTGAAAGCTGACTTTGATGAGCGGGGGAGACAGTTGAAAGCTGACTTTGATGAACAGGTGAGACAGTTGAAAGCTGACTTTGATGAGCGGGGGAGACAGCTGAAAGCTGACTTTGATGAGCAGGGGAACCCGTTGAAAGCTGACTTTGATGAGCAGGGGAACCCTTTGAAAGCTGACTGATGAGCGGGGGAGACAGTTGAAAGCTGACTTTGACGAGCGGGGGAGACAGTTGAAAGCTGACTTTGACGAGCGGGGGAAACAGTTGAAAGCTGAATTTGATGAGTAGGGGATCCCGTTGAAAGCTGACTTTGATGAGCAGGGGAGACAGTTGAAAGCTGACTTTGACGAGCGGGGGAGACAGCTGAACGCTGACTTTGATGAGAGGGGAGACAGTTGAAAGCTGACTTTGATGAGCGGGGGAGACAGCTGAACGCTGACTTTGATGAGCAGGGGAACCCGTTGAAAGCTGACTTTGATGAGCAGGGGAACCCCTTGAAAGCTGACTTTGATGAGCGGGGGAGACAGTTGAAATCTGACTTTGACGAGCGGGGGAGACAGCTGAAAGCTGACTTTGATGAGCAGGGGAACCCGTTGAAAGCTGACTTTGATGAGCGGGGGAACCCCTTGAAAGCTGACTTTGATGAGCGGGGGAAACAGTTGAAAGCTGAATTTGATGAGCAGGGGATCCCGTTGAAAGCTGACTTTGATTAGCAGGGGAGACAGATGAAAGCTGACTTTGATGAGCGGGGGAGACAGCTGAAAGCTGAATTTGATGAGCAGGGGATCCCGTGGAAAGCTGACTTTGATGAGCGGGGGAGACAGTTGAAAGCTGACTTTGATGAGCAGGGGAGACAATTGAAGCTGACTTTGATGAGCGGGGGAGACAGTTGAAAGCTGACTTTGATGAGCAGGGGAGACAATTGAAGCTGACTTTGATGAGCGGGGGAGACAGCTGAAAGCTGAATTTGATGAGCAGGGGATCCCGTTGAAAGCTGACTTTGATGAGCGGGGGAGACAGTTGAAAGCTGACTTTGATGAGCAGGGGAGACAATTGAAGCTGACTTTGATGAGCGGGGGAGACAGCTGAAAGCTGACTTTGATGAGCAGGTGAACCCGTTGAAAGCTGACTTTGATGAGCAGGGAACCCCTTGAAAGCTGACTTTGATGAGCAGGGGATCCCGTTGAAAGCTGACTTTGATGAGCGGGGGAGACAGTTGAAAGCTGACTTTGATGAGCGGGGGAGACAGTTGAAAGCTTACTTTGTTGAGCAGGGGAACCCGTTGAAAGCTGACTTTGATGAGCAGGGGAACCCCTTGAAAGCTGACTTTGATGAGCGGGGGAGACAATTGAAAGCTGACTTTGACGAGCGGGGGAACCCGTTGAAAGCTGACTTTGATGAGCGGGGGGGGGGAGACAGTTGTAAGCTGACTTTGATGAGCGGGGGAGACAGTTGAAAGCTGACTTTGATGAGCGGGGGGGGAGACAGCTGAAAGCTGACTTTGATGAGCAGGGGATCCCGTTGAAAGCTGACTTTGATGAGCAGGGGAACCCCTTGAAAGCTGACTTTGATGAGCGGGGGAGACAGTTGAAAGCTGACTTTGACGAGCGGGGGAGACAGCTGAAAGCTGACTTTGATGAGCAGGGGAGCCCGCTGATAGCTGACTTTGATGAGCAGGGGAACCCCTTGAAAGCTGACTTTGATGAGCGGGGGAAACATTTGAAAGCTGAATTTGATGAGCAGGGGATCCCATTGAAAGCTGACTTTGATGAGCAGGGGAAGCAGTTGAAAGCTGACTTTGATGAGCGGGGGAGACAGCTGAAAGCTGACTTTGATGAGCAGGGGAGACAGTTGAAAGCTGACTTTGATGAGCGGGGGAGACAGTTGAAAGCTGACTTTGATGAACAGGGGAGACAGTTGAAAGCTGACTTTGATGAGCGGGGGAGACAGCTGAAAGCTGACTTTGATGAAAGGGGAGACAGTTGAAAGCTGACTTTGATGAGCGGGGGAGACAGCTGAAAGCTGACTTTGATGAGCAGGGGAACCCGTTGAAAGCTGACTTTGATGAGCGGGTGAGACAGTTGAAAGCTGACTTTGACGAGCGGGGGAGACAGCTGAAAGCTGACTTTGATAAGCAGGGGAACCCGTTGAAAGCTGACTTTGATGAGCGGGGGAAACAGTTGAAAGCTGAATTTGATGAGCAGGGGGATCCCGTTGAAAGCTGACTTTGATGAGCAGGGGAGACAGTTGAAAGCTGACTTTGATGAGCGGGGGAGACAGTTGAAAGCTGACTTTGATGAACAGGGGAGACAGTTGAAAGCTGACTTTGATGAGCGGGGGAGACAGCTGAAAGCTGACTTTGATGAGCGGGGGAGACAGTTGAAAGCTGACTTTGATGAGCAGGGGAACCCCTTGAAAGCTGACTTTGATGAGCGGGGGAGACAGTTGAAAGCTGACTTTGATGAACAGGTGAGACAGTTGAAAGCTGACTTTGATGAGCAGGGGAACCCCTTGAAAGCTGACTGATGAGCGGGGGAGACAGTTGAAAGCTGACTTTGATGAGCGGGGGGAGACAGCTGAAAGCTGACTTTGATGAGCAGGGGAACCCGTTGAAAGCTGACTTTGATGAGCAGGGGAACCCCTTGAAAGCTGACTTTGATGAGCGGGGGAGACAGTTGAAATCTGACTTTGACGAGCGGGGGAGACAGTTGAAAGCTGACTTTGATGAACAGGGGAGACAGTTGAAAGCTGACTTTGATGAGCGGGGGAGACAGCTGAAAGCTGACTTTGATGAAAGGGGAGACAGTTGAAAGCTGACTTTGATGAGCGGGGGAGACAGCTGAAAGCTGACTTTGATGAGCAGGGGAACCCGTTGAAAGCTGACTTTGATGAGCGGGTGAGACAGTTGAAAGCTGACTTTGACGAGCGGGGGAGACAGCTGAAAGCTGACTTTGATGAGCAGGGGAACCCGTTGAAAGCTGACTTTGATGAGCGGGGGAAACAGTTGAAAGCTGAATTTGATGAGCAGGGGATCCCGTTGAAAGCTGACTTTGATGAGCAGGGGAGACAGTTGAAAGCTGACTTTGATGAGCGGGGGAGACAGTTGAAAGCTGACTTTGATGAACAGGGGAGACAGTTGAAAGCTGACTTTGATGAGCGGGGGAGACAGCTGAAAGCTGACTTTGATGAACAGGGGAGACAGTTGAAAGCTGACTTTGATGAGCAGGGGAACCCCTTGAAAGCTGACTTTGATGAGCGGGGGAGACAGTTGAAAGCTGACTTTGATGAACAGGTGAGACAGTTGAAAGCTGACTTTGATGAGCGGGGGAGACAGCTGAAAGCTGACTTTGATGAGCAGGGGAACCCGTTGAAAGCTGACTTTGATGAGCAGGGGAACCCTTTGAAAGCTGACTGATGAGCGGGGGAGACAGTTGAAAGCTGACTTTGACGAGCGGGGGAGACAGTTGAAAGCTGACTTTGACGAGCGGGGGAAACAGTTGAAAGCTGAATTTGATGAGTAGGGGATCCCGTTGAAAGCTGACTTTGATGAGCAGGGGAGACAGTTGAAAGCTGACTTTGACGAGCGGGGGAGACAGCTGAACGCTGACTTTGATGAGAGGGGGAGACAGTTGAAAGCTGACTTTGATGAGCGGGGGGAGACAGCTGAACGCTGACTTTGATGAGCAGGGGAACCCGTTGAAAGCTGACTTTGATGAGCAGGGGAACCCCTTGAAAGCTGACTTTGATGAGCGGGGGAGACAGTTGAAATCTGACTTTGACGAGCGGGGGAGACAGCTGAAAGCTGACTTTGATGAGCAGGGGAACCCGTTGAAAGCTGACTTTGATGAGCGGGGGAACCCCTTGAAAGCTGACTTTGATGAGCGGGGGAAACAGTTGAAAGCTGAATTTGATGAGCAGGGGATCCCGTTGAAAGCTGACTTTGATTAGCAGGGGAGACAGATGAAAGCTGACTTTGATGAGCGGGGGAGACAGCTGAAAGCTGAATTTGATGAGCAGGGGATCCCGTGGAAAGCTGACTTTGATGAGCGGGGGAGACAGTTGAAAGCTGACTTTGATGAGCAGGGGAGACAATTGAAGCTGACTTTGATGAGCGGGGGAGACAGTTGAAAGCTGACTTTGATGAGCAGGGGAGACAATTGAAGCTGACTTTGATGAGCGGGGGAGACAGCTGAAAGCTGAATTTGATGAGCAGGGGATCCCGTTGAAAGCTGACTTTGATGAGCGGGGGAGACAGTTGAAAGCTGACTTTGATGAGCAGGGGAGACAATTGAAGCTGACTTTGATGAGCGGGGGGAGACAGCTGAAAGCTGACTTTGATGAGCAGGTGAACCCGTTGAAAGCTGACTTTGATGAGCAGGGAACCCCTTGAAAGCTGACTTTGATGAGCAGGGGATCCCGTTGAAAGCTGACTTTGATGAGCGGGGGAGACAGTTGAAAGCTGACTTTGATGAGCGGGGGAGACAGTTGAAAGCTTACTTTGTTGAGCAGGGGAACCCGTTGAAAGCTGACTTTGATGAGCAGGGGAACCCATTGAAAGCTGACTTTGATGAGCGGGGGAGACAATTGAAAGCTGACTTTGACGAGCGGGGGAACCCGTTGAAAGCTGACTTTGATGAGCGGGGGGGGAGACAGTTGTAAGCTGACTTTGATGAGCGGGGGGAGACAGTTGAAAGCTGACTTTGATGAGCGGGGGGGGGAGACAGCTGAAAGCTGACTTTGATGAGCAGGGGATCCCGTTGAAAGCTGACTTTGATGAGCAGGGGAACCCCTTGAAAGCTGACTTTGATGAGCGGGGGAGACAGTTGAAAGCTGACTTTGACGAGCGGGGGAGACAGCTGAAAGCTGACTTTGATGAGCAGGGGAGCCCGCTGAAAGCTGACTTTGATGAGCAGGGGAACCCCTTGAAAGCTGACTTTGATGAGCGGGGGAAACATTTGAAAGCTGAATTTGATGAGCAGGGGATCCCATTGAAAGCTGACTTTGATGAGCAGGGGAAGCAGTTGAAAGCTGACTTTGATGAGCGGGGGAGACAGCTGAAAGCTGACTTTGATGAGCAGGGGAGACAGTTGAAAGCTGACTTTGATGAGCGGGGGAGACAGTTGAAAGCTGACTTTGATGAACAGGGGAGACAGTTGAAAGCTGACTTTGATGTGCGGGGGAGACAGCTGAAAGCTGACTTTGATGAAAGGGGAGACAGTTGAAAGCTGACTTTGATGAGCGGGGGAGACAGCTGAAAGCTGACTTTGATGAGCAGGGGAACCCGTTGAAAGCTGACTTTGATGAGCGGGTGAGACAGTTGAAAGCTGACTTTGACGAGCGGGGGAGACAGCTGAAAGCTGACTTTGATAAGCAGGGGAACCCGTTGAAAGCTGACTTTGATAAGCAGGGGATCCCATTGAAAGCTGACTTTGATGAGCAGGGGAAGCAGTTGAAAGCTGACTTTGATGAGCGGGGGAGACAGCTGAAAGCTGACTTTGATGAGCAGGGGAGACAGTTGAAAGCTGACTTTGATGAGCGGGGGAGACAGTTGAAAGCTGACTTTGATGAGCGGGGGAGACAGTTGAAAGCTGACTTTGATGAGCAGGGGAGACAGTTGAAAGCTGACTTTGATGAGCGGGGGAAACAGTTGAAAGCTGAATTTGATGAGCAGGGGATCCCGTTGAAAGCTGACTTTGATGAGCAGGGGAGACAGTTGAAAGCTGACTTTGATGAGCGGGGGAGACAGTTGAAAGCTGACTTTGATGAACAGGGGAGACAGTTGAAAGCTGACTTTGATGAGCGGGGGAGACAGCTGAAAGCTGACTTTGATGAGCGGGGGAGACAGTTGAAAGCTGACTTTGATGAGCAGGGGAACCCCTTGAAAGCTGACTTTGATGAGCGGGGGAGACAGTTGAAAGCTGACTTTGATGAACAGGTGAGACAGTTGAAAGCTGACTTTGATGAGCAGGGGAACCCCTTGAAAGCTGACTGATGAGCGGGGGAGACAGTTGAAAGCTGACTTTGATGAGCGGGGGAGACAGCTGAAAGCTGACTTTGATGAGCAGGGGAACCCGTTGAAAGCTGACTTTGATGAGCAGGGGAGACAGTTGAAATCTGACTTTGACGAGCGGGGGAGACAGCTGAAAGCTGACTTTGATGAGCAGGGGAACCCGTTGAAAGCTGACTTTGATGAGCGGGGGAGACAGCTGAAAGCTGACTTTGATGAGCAGGGGAACCCCTTGAAAGCTGACTTTGATGAGCGGGGGAGACAGATGAACGCTGACTTTGATGAGAGGGGGAGACAGTTGAAAGCTGACTTTGATGAGCGGGGGAGACAGCTGAACGCTGACTTTGATGAGCAGGGGATCCCGTTGAAAGCTGACTTTGATGAGCGGGGGAGACAGTTGAAAGCTGACTTTGATGAGCGGGGGAGACAGTTGAAAGCTTACTTTGTTGAGCAGGGGAACCCGTTGAAAGCTGACTTTGATGAGCAGGGGAACCCCTTGAAAGCTGACTTTGATGAGCGGGGGAGACAGTTGAAAGCTGACTTTGACGAGCGGGGGAACCCCTTGAAAGCTGACTTTGATGAGCGGGGGAGACAGTTGAAAGCTGACTTTGATGAGCGGGGGAGACAGTTGAAAGCTTACTTTGTTGAGCAGGGGAACCCGTTGAAAGCTGACTTTGATGAGCAGGGGAACCCCTTGAAAGCTGACTTTGATGAGCGGGGGAGACAGTTGAAAGCTGACTTTGATGAGCGGGGGGGGGAGACAGTTGTAAGCTGACTTTGATGAGCGGGGGAGACAGTTGAAAGCTGACTTTGATGAGCGGGGGAGACAGCTGAAAGCTGACTTTGATGAGCAGGGGATCCCGTTGAAAGCTGACTTTGAAGAGCGGGGGAGACAATTGAAAGCTGACTTTGAAATTTGAGTTTGGTGACATTGACAGAAGTACACGTGAGTTTGGTGGCATTGACAGAAGAACACCTGAGTTTGGTGGCATTGACAAAAGTACACCTGAGTTTAAGGGCATTGACAGAAGTACATCACCTGAGTTTGGTTGCATTGACAGAAGTACATCACCTGAGTTTGGTTGCATTGACAGAAGTACACCTGAGTTTGCTCACAGCTTCTGTTTTACAACAAAGATGCTAAAGATCTCTGTCAGCGAAAAGACACAGAGACAACTGAAGACCGAGAGAAGAAGAGAACAAAGTCATGTTATCTACTACATAAAATTTATACGCCGCTCTTTGACTTCTGAACCTTCGCGAGTCCACACGTAAAAAAAACAAGTCAGCTGTTGAGATTCAAATCTCTTCTCGAGGCGGGCTGGAGGGGATGAAAGCAAGGACGTTAGAAGACAGCGGCGGAGTTTGACACAGGGGTGTTGGGTTACAGGCGTAAGCCTCAAGTTTATCAATTAGGTGGCAGAGGTGAAGAAGAGGGTCATATTACTCGGCCATTTTTAAATGTTTCCAAAATGGAAGTGCAAAAGCTCGTCGTGCGGATTAGCTGAGGGCGGGAGAGACAAGGAAGAGATTTTGGGGGGAGGGGGGTAGATTTCTTTGCTTGACTGGCAAAGCGGCTGACACGGGGTGGGTATAGTTGCTGACAGGGGACGAGTATAGTTGCTGACACAGGGTGGGTATAACGAGTATAGTTGCTGACACGAGGTGGGTATAACGAGTATAGTTGCTGACACGGGGTGGGTATAACGAGTATAGTTGCTGACACGAGGTGGGTATAACGAGTATAGTTGCTGACACGAGGTGGGTATAACGAGTATAGTTGCTGACACGAGGTGGGTATAACGAGTATAGTTGCTGACACGGGGTGGGTATAACGAGTATAGTTGCTGACACGAGGTGGGTATAACGAATATAGTTGCTGACACGAGGTGGGTATAACGAGTATAGTTGCTGACACGAGGTGGGTATAACGAGTATAGTTGCTGACACGAGGTGGGTATAACGAGTATAGTTGCTGACACGGGGTGGGTATAACGAGTATAGTTGCTGACACGAGGTGGGTATAACGAGTATAGTTGCTGACACGGGGTGGGTATAACGAGTATAGTTGCTGACACGGGGTGGGTATAACGAGTATAGTTGCTGACACGAGGTGGGTATAACGAGTATAGTTGCTGACACGAGGTGGGTATAACGAGTATAGTTGCTGACACGGGGTGGGTATAACGAGTATAGTTGCTGACACGAGGTGGGTATAACGAGTATAGTTGCTGACACGGGGTGGGTATAACGAGTATAGTTGATGACACGAGGTGGGTATAACGAGTATAGTTGCTGACACGGGGTGGGTATAACGAGTATAGTTGCTGACACAGAGTGGGTATAGTGCTGACACGAGGTGGGTATAGTGCTGACACGAGGTGGGTATAGTGCTGACACGAGGTGGGTATAGTGCTGACACGGGGTGGGTATAGTTGCTGACACGAGGTGGGTATAGTGCTGACACGGGTTGGGTATAGTGCTGGCACGGGGTGGGTATAGTAGTATAGTTGCTGACAGGCGATGAGCATAGTTGCTGACAGGCGATGAGCATAGTTGCTGACACGGAAAGAGTATAGCTGCTGACACGTGGTGGGTATAGTTTCTGACACGGGGCGGGTATAGTTGCTGACACGAGGTGGGTATAGTGCTGACACGTGGTGGGTATAGTTTCTGACACGGGGCGGGTATAGTTGCTGACACGGGGTGGGTATATATGGGCTAACACAAGATAAGGGTGAAATGTGAGTGTAGTCGGCGCTGCGATGCTGCGAGAGTGGTGCAGGAGCTATCAATGGGACGAGGTCACGTGGAGGCCGCCAAGAAAGAAATATTCGACTCAGGTCCTCGGGGTCGGAGTTCACGAGTTTTCTCACCCTCGTTCAGTTCTCAATGGTTCACTCCGTGACATCATGAACATCAATGTTCAGACGGGTTGACCCATAGAACAACTGAACGAGGACGAGGTGAGACCGGGAAATGGGATTACTAGATGTGGAGTAACACAGTGACATCATGGACATCAATGTTTGGACGGGTTGACCCATAGAACGTGGAAGAGGAGAGACAGGGAGAAGGGATTACGATGTGGAGTAACACAGTGACATCAAACAAAGATGGGGTAGGGATATTCTTGATAGATATAATAGAAATCACGACATGAGATATTAGAGTTGTATGTGTGACCAACGGGCAGTAGGAGTGACCAGTGAGTTGTATGAATGAGCAGTCATTTATAGGAATGACCAGTAAGTTACAAGAGTGACCAGTAAGTTATAAGAGTGACCAGTAAGTTATAAGAGTGACCAGTAAGTTACTAGAGTGACCAGTAAGTTACAAGAGTGACCAGTAAGTTACAAGAGTGACCAGTAAGTTACAAGAGTGACCAGCAAGTTACAAGAGTGACCAGCAAGTTACAAGAGTGACCAGCAAGTTACAAGAGTGACCAGTAAGTTACAAGAGTGACCAGCAAGTTACAAGAGTGACCAGTGAGTTACACGAGTGACCAGTGTCCAGACAAGAGTGACCAGAGACCAGACAATCATGACTTACTTCGCCACGGTCGAACCGTTCCAGCAAACGTCGCTCTGCATCTCCTGGTCGTACACGTTCGGACTGCGGCACAGGCCGTCCGCCAGTCGCTGGAGGAAGATCTTCGAGTCGTCCAGCTCCTTGACCAGGGCATTGATGTCCGCCCTGATGGTGTGGACACGGGAGGTCGGGTGGGGCGTCCGGGTGATGGGGGCGCTGGGGAACTTCTTGAACACCATCTTGGTGTCTCCGACGTGAGCAGTCGACTCTTTGCATCGGTTTATGACCTGTGGAGTGGACAATGATGGTCAGTGTATCGGTTTATGACCTGTGAAGTGGACAATGATGGTCAGTGCATCGGTTTATGACCTGTGAAGTGGACAATGATAGTCAGTGTATCGGTTTATGACCTGTGTAGTGGACAATGATGGTTTATGTATCGGTTTATGACCTTTGGAGTGGACAATGATGGTCAGTGCATCAGTTTATGACCTGTCGAGTGGACAATGATGGTCAGTGGGTTTTAATGTTGGTGTTTTCACAAGCGTATTATCCAATTTGGTTGGTTGGATGGTTGGTAAGAAAGGTCAATGATTAGTGTATTGGAGTACTTGGTACGACGATAGTATTGATAGAGCCAAACAGCATACAGATTTAGACAGAGGCTTAGCAGAAATCTGCTTATAGAACAAAATATAACGAGCCGGACACAACCTGGAGACGGACACAGCCTGGAGACGGACAAAGCCTGAAGACGGACACACAGCCTGGAGTTGGACACACGCCCTGGAGCCAGACACAGCCTGGAGACGGACACATAGACTGAAACCGGACACATATAATGAAACCGGACACATAGACGGCTGGTGCCGGACACAGACTGAAACCGGGCACATAGAATGAAACCGGACACATAGACGACTGGTGCGGACACAGACGGCTGATGCCGGACACATAGACGACTGGTGCCGGACACACTCTGCCTGGGATTCTACGATTATAATTTTTTTCTTTTTTCTAAAACTTTGAATTCAGCCCCAACACCATCTGTTATATATAAGCTTAACATTGTGGAAACATGGGTTGTTTAGGGGTGCGCTGGAATAGGGGGTGGGTGCAAAAAGTGAAGGAGGGGGGAAGTGAAGGAGGGGTGGAAGAATAGTGGTATTTAAACAGCCCTGGAAACACTGCGCGCCTCGACACAGATGCACGGCAGGACACGTGTGCTGCAACACGAGCGTCGGTGTCCTGAAGTGCATCGTCTGCTGTGTGATGTCATAGAGAGAAACATCCAGAACTAACAAAGACACGCTGAGTGCACGGACAAGGACGCAGAACACAGGAGCGTTACGAGGCTTAGGGTTGGGAGGCTTAAAGCTTGGTCGGAGGTTGGATGCAGTTTGTTGTTTGTTTGTTTGTTGTTTGTTTGTTGTTTTGTTTGTTTGTTTTAAAAATAATTAGGCATGGCGGACAGAGAGGCAGATTCTCGTTATACTGAGGAGCGGATTTTCTTTTTAACGACGACTAATTAAACGGTATTAAAGATGGGGTGGGGAGGGGGCAAATCTTGGCCCGCCCCAGACGTCGCACACATCAGTTGAACTTGTCTGAATTGTTGAACTCTACGACCAGGGTCAAATGACGTGATGCTAGACGGTGTTGTCAGACAAAAATGATGTTGCTGTTCAGATGAAAAGACATTTGCCTTTTCATGCAAAATTTAAATTAGTTGTGTGTTTTTTTACCGTATATACTCGTTCGCAAGCCGACCTTTTTTTTGGACAATATCAAGGGGGAAAAGTTGGGGGATCGGCTTACGAGCGGTTCATTAGCGTATTTCTGAATGGATATTTAATATCGGTGTTATTGTAGATCATCAAGGTCCTTTTCTACATTCTACAATATTCGACTGCTCTCCCAGAAGCTATAATACATTATTAAATATCTGCACTTATTACCTCATTTAATCATTTTATTTATATTCTTGAACGTTTTAATAAATTGATTGACAAATTTTGTTTTCAACAACGAATTTTAATGTACACCCTATCGCCACTGTTTACCAATTTTTAAATTTTTTTTTGAAATACCAGTAACTCTTGCCTAACAAAGAGCACAAAGACAAAGATGGGCAGTACAAAGTAAACAATCATAATGACCGATTTAGCTTGTAATTTTAAAAAAATTTGTACCATTTCGTTTAAGCTGTCCTTTTATTTTTGGGGGGTCGGCTTGCGAGCGGGTTACACACTTTTAATACTTTTCTTTCCTAAAGTGTGTGTGGGGTGGGGGGTGGGGGTGGTGGTGTCGGCTTATGAACGAAGGGGCTGTAGAACGAGTATATACGGTAATTTAAAAAGAAATGTTATATGATCTACATTCTACATAAACAAAACAAGCCCTTTTCAGACGTCGATATTTTACAGATATTTTAATTTGTTAAGTACAGGCAAAATCACGGGCGTTAGTTTTACACGTCATCTCTAATGTTACCAATAAATTGATAATATCCATTACCCCGTATCTTCTACTCAATTTGGTATAAATATGACTTCAGCACCAATGTCAAAGCTCTCCTGTTATTTTATGAATGTTTGGGGAATCATTATTTTCTGCTTCGTGCTATTTGTTGGCATGTATACATGCGTGTTATACATTTGTATTTTCAAGTTCAAGTACTAAATTGATTTATTAAAACTGAAACCAGTGGCATGAGATGACTCTGTTCAGGTGAACTTTAACCCTGGGCACATAACAATTACAAAATCTATAAATAGATAAGACGAGTATCGTTTGTTCAGTAGCAGATTAAAATGACATAAATTAATCAATCGCCTTCAACAATGCGTCGTTAGCAACATCAAATTAACTGATTAAAAACTGCATTGAAATAACGTTTAGTTGCTAACTATTTTAGTTTTTTTTAAAATAATATAATAAAATATTGACATAGCTTCTTTTTTTTAATATAGCTCTCGTCAACTGTCTCGCGCGCTTGCACACTTTTCACTGACATCCTAATTCTGCGTTCACAAGGTGAAATAAATTTTAATTAAACTAAAGAAGAGAAACGATATCGGGCGGCGGGCGGAAATTTGATTTGCATATCGCGGGCAGTGAGGACCGCGTGTGGAGTGAGGGCCACGTGTGGAGTGAGGGCCACGTGTGGAGTGAGGGCCACGTGTGGAGTGAGGGCCACGTGTGGAGTGAGGGCCACGTGTGGAGTGAGGGCCGCGTGTGGAGTGAGGACCGCGTGTGGAGTGAGGGCCACGTGTGGAGTGAGGGCCACGTGTGGAGTGAGGGCCACGTGTGGAGTGAGGGCCACGTGTGGAGTGAACAAATTAAGTATGAACAATTTCATGAAACTTGAAATCTTGTTTTAGAAGTCATTTGGTCTTCACTGGTGAACAAATATATAAGATGGTATTTGGTCTTTAATCTAATATATAAAGCTCAAATGTTTGTATGTTTGTATGTTTGTATGTTTCACTTTTCGACTTTCTGTTAGACAATCACGGAAAAACCAAATGACGGACGGGGACTAAATTTGGCAGGACGGTTCCTTTTACCCTGAAGGTGGTTTTAAGTTAATTTTTGTAATTGTCCCTTTTGCCCGAATGCCGTAAATTAAATAATCAGAAAATGCAGAGACAAAGAATAAAAAATTTAACCTCATTTCTGTATTGAACAAATTTACGCGGGCGTTCAAATGCCTTTCAAAGCGAGTTACTTTTGGTGACGTTTTTTTTTCCCCAATGCCAATACTCTATTTTCAGCCGTGCGCATTTGAAAAAATATTATAATGTCTAATTACGGTGCGCACATTTTCGTGTACGCTTCATAATTTGAGCTGTGTAGTACAAAGAATTGTCATTTTCTTTACTGTTACTTTCTATATATTAGATAGACACGTAAACATATTTAATTACAACTGCCACACGATGCATTAGATTTAATTGTTTACACGTTTAAATTTAATTGCGAATTTGTTTTAATTATTTTCTGTTCCATAACTCGACATTTAATGAAAAACCTATTTATGTAATAATTGTGTCAGTATTTTTTTCAAGGCTTCATTTTTAGCGGTGCACGTTTTAAAATCTTTTATCCCCTGATTACTGTGCACACATTTTCGTGTACGCATCTTAAATTTAGCTGTGTCCTATTAATATAACATTTATATTTTGTTTGTCTTTTACATAAGCTGTTGTCTTTTACATAACCTATACACTTAAACTATTTAAACTTAGGCTACCGGACCTATTAACATAAGTAGATTAAACTAAATAAAGTGATCCTGAAAACTCTTAATTATTTTGTATTGCGAATTGAATATGTTATGTTCATTCCTTTGATGATGGATTAACATAGGCCATTTTTAAAATCGATTATTGTGATGGTTTCACATGCATTTTTAACATAAAATTGATTTGTTTTGTTTGTTTTCTAATTTTTTTTATTTATCTTTATTATCTTTATCTCATAGACGCTGTTGCAAATATTGTATTAATTAAAATTGTGTTACATTGCAGTGTCGTAAATATATAAGAGCTTTTTTAGTGACGACAGTGGCAGAGATCTTTTGGAAAAATGTCAACAAAGCAGTGGCCTTTTTTTAATGGATACAAACAAACAAACATAAAAATATCAACTGAGCTTTATACATTACATATGCGTTTAAATTATTTTATTTCAATTATTTTCACGATGCATTGTATTAATATTTTACATGCAATGAATAAAATTGGGATTTTTAAAATTTTAATTCATAACTCGACATTTAATTAAAAACCATAGATGTAGCGAGTTTATTTTATGTTGAAAGTGATGGCCTATGTCAAATAAACGTACACCTTAAAACTGTTTACTTAAGCTTTATATACACTATACATTATAAACTTTCGCTACCGAACGTATTAACAAAAGTTGACTAAATTTAATGAAGTGATCCTGAAAACGCTTAATTAATATGAATTGCGAATTGAAATATGTTTTTATGTTCATTCCTTTGTATTCAGAATAGCATAGGCCATTTCTAAAATTGCCTTTTAATCATTTTTAAGATGCGCTTATTAACAGACGGTTGAATATTTTTTTTAAATGTATTTTATTTTTCAGATATAAAATCTGGTGTGTGTGTGTGCATTGAATATAATTTACAAAATATGATGATAGGGAACAAAAATAAAGATTCCTTTTTGAAATTATACACATTGCTTATAAACCGTAAATATAAATCGTAAAATATAGAGACATAAAAATGTTAAATATTATTTCCCTGTTTAGACAATTATGAATACGTCAAAATGAAGAGTTATTTTGGTCCAGTACATTTACTTTATAACAAGACTTTATTTTATGCGGCCAGCTTTCTATATGTCTAAATATGGTGTGCACATTTTTTATATCATTTTAATACGACCGTTTTTTTTAAAAATAGTATTTTAGAAAGTACATTTATAATTTTGTTTATTTGCGCTATGAGTCAATTAGCTTTTGCCTTTTAAAGGGATAGTGCCACATGTTCTTTATCTCATAGACGTGGTTACAAATATTATATAACTTACAATTGTGATACGATGCAGTTTCGTAATTATATATTAAATTTTTGAGTGACGAGGGTGGTAGAGCTCTTTCGGAAAACATATAAGTTATGTTAATTTTGTACAAGTGGGAATGAAATTGTAAATTTAGTTATTATGGTCGGCAAGAATCATTATTTAATAAGTCATATCTTTTGAATAGTAAGGTTATGTTAAAAGGCACTGCATTAAGTGAAAACAAATCACGCAGTAAAATGGCATATCTCTGTTTCTCATAAGATTTTAACTAAATAGTTGAATCTGAAATTTAACTTGGCAAATAAAAATTGTAATAACCATCACCTAATACTTGGATAAAGGGTCAGCACACTCCCGCTACAAAGTGCGGGTATTTTTCAAGTATATATATATATATAAATATTTAAATATGTTTGTGTGTGTATGAATGTCCTTTATAGCTGTCTAAACCATTCACCCGATCGTCATGAAACTTTTCAAGACTGTTGAGTATGCTCCCGGGATGGTAACTATCACTTTATTAAAAATTTAACACTCATGGGGCGCCGGGGGCCCATATCGTCATGTTTTGCTTATACGAGCTATATAAAAATTAGTTTAAGCTTTAGCTACTGTGTAAATTATTGGATCTTAACCAAAATGTGTATATGACAACTTGATAGCCAATATTAAAATACTATAGGGCACTAAACTGCTAATATTCATTCCTTTGGGGCTGGGGGCCCAAAAATTCACATTTTTTAAGCGTTTAAGATTTTATTCACCATTCAGTCATTAACAATCTTGACAAATTATGACACATGTATCAATTATTATACTAATTGAAATGAAAAGATGTTTTGAACTTTATATCTTGCCCAGAATGGGCCCTGGGACCCTTAATGTCGTTTTTATCTTATATGAGCTATATAAAAAATAGTTTCTACGTTAGCTACTTAGTAAATGAATAGATCTTCACCAAACTTTGCACACAAAAACTTGGTAGCCTATATTAAAATACTATAGACACTGCACTTCTAATGCCAATATCTTCGTGGCCGGGGCCCCAAATATCTTTTTTCGTATATCTTTAAGATATTTTTCCTATTTACTTTTTAAAGAGCTTGAGAAATATAGCCACAATAAAAATGAACTAAAATGAACAGGTTTTTGAAATTGACCTCTTGCACCGAATCGGCCAGGGCCCCTTAATGCTATGTTCCCCCTATTGTAGGTATATAAAAAGTAGTTTAAGCGTTAGTTATTGAGAAAAAAACTGGATTTTCACAAAATTTATAATATAAAAACTTAAGAGCCTATATTACTATAGGGGACTGAACTCTTAATTTCCATTCCTTCGAAAAAGTCTTTTTACTGAACTTTAATCATTGTATTCCCTATTCAATTTTACACGATATTGAGGAATATATATTGAGTACAATAGATAAAAACAACATTAAGGGCCCCACGGCCCATTCTGGGCAAGATATAAAGTTCAAAACACCTGTTAATTTCAATTTGTATAATAATGGATACATGTGTCATTATTTGTCAAGATTGTTAATGACTGAATAGTGAATAAAATCTTAAACGTCAAAGAAATGAGTACAATGGCAATTAAAAAAAAACCTATAATATCACTCATTTTGGGGCCGGGGCCCTTAATATCGTTTCTTCTTTTGTACGCTATTTAATTATTAATTTATTTATCCGTTTGCTATGAAACTTTTGATTTTTTTTTCACACTTCCACGAAGATTTCTTCAGAATTATTTCTAAACATACCACTCATTGGTTTCTTTAAATTGATTCCTTTTTACTTTGATCGTTGCAACGCACGACGGGTCTACTAGTGGTGTAATATATTATATATATCTAATATATAAAGCTCAGTTGGTGTTTGTATGTTTGTATGTTTGTATGTTTCACTTTTCGACTTTCTGTTAGACAATCACGGAAAAACCAAATGACGGACGGGGACCAAATTTGGCAGGACGGTTCTTTTTACCCTGAAGGTGGTTTTAAGTTAGTTTTTGTAATTGTGCCTTTTGCCCGAATGCCGTAAATTAAATACTCAGAAAATGCAGAGAAAAAGAATAAAAAATTTAACCTCATTTCTGTATTGAACAAATTTACGCGGACGTTCAAATGCCGTTCAAAGCGAGTTACTTTTGGTGACGTTTTTTTCCCCAATGCCAATACTTTATTTTCAGCAGTGCACATTTGAAAAAATATTATAATGTCTAATTACGGTGCGCACATTTTCGTGTACGCTTCATAATTTGAGCTGTGTAGTACAAAGAATTGTCATTTTCTTTACTGTTACTTTCTATATATTAGATAGACACGTAAACATATTCAACTAGTTTGTGCTGCAGAGCCATTTCTAAAATTGCCTTTTAATCATTTTTAAGATGCGCTTATTAACAGACGGTTGAATCTTTTTTTTTAAATTCATTTTATTTTTCAGATATAAAATCTGGTGTGTGCGTGTGCATTGAATATAATTTACAAAATATGATGCCTTATCCGAAATAGGGAACAAAAAAAAAGATTCCTTTTTGAAATTATACACATTGCTTATAAACCATAAATATAAAGCGTAAAATATAGAGACATAAAAAATGTTAAATATTATTTCCCTGTTTCCATAATTATGAATACGTCAAAATGAAGAGTTATTTTGGTCCAGTACATTTACTTTATAACAAGACTTTATTTTATGGGGCCAGCTTTCTATATGTCAAAATATGGTGTGCACATTTTTTTATATCATTTTAATACGACCGTTTTTTTTTAAATAGTATTTTATAAAGTACATTTATAATTTTGTTTATTTGCGCTATGAGTCACTTAGCTTTTGCCTTTTAAAGGGATAGTGCCACATGTTCTTTATCTCATAGACGTGGTTACAAATATTATATAACTTACAATTGTGATACGATGCAGTTTCGTAATTATATATTAAATTTTTGAGTGACGAGGGTGGTAGAGCTCTTTCGGAAAACCTATAAGTTATGTTAATTTTGCACAAGTGAAAATGAAATTGTAAATTTAGTTATTATTGTCGGTAAGAATCATTATTTAATAAATCATATCTTTTAAATAGTAAGGTTATGTTAAAAGGCACTGCATCCAGTGAAAACAACTCACGCGGTAAAATGGCATATCTCTGTTTCTCATAAGATTTTAACTAAATAGTTGCATCTGAAATTTAACTTGGCAAATAAAAATTGTAATAACCATCACCTAATACTTGGATAAAGGGTCAGCACACTCCCGCTACAAAGTGCGGGTATTTTTCAAGTATATATATATATATATATATATATACATATTTAAATATGTTTGTGTGTGTATGAAATTCCTTTATAGCTGTCTAAACCATTCACCCGATCGTCATGAAACTTTTCAAGACTGTTGAGTATGCTCCCGGGATGGTAACTATCACTTTTTTCAAAATTTAACACTCATGGGGCGCCGGGGGCCCATATCATCATGTTTTGCTTATACCAGCTATATAAAAATTAGTTTAAGCTTTAGCTACTGTGTAAATTATTGGATCTTAACCAAAATGTGTATATGACAACTTGATAGCCAATATTAAAATACTATAGGGCACTAAACTGTTAATATTCATTCCTTTGGGGCTGGGGGCCCAAAAATTCACATTTTTTAAGCGTTTAAGATTTTATTCACCATTCAGTCATTAACAATCTTGACAAATTATGACACATGTATCAATTATTATACTAATTGAAATGAACAGATGTTTTGAACTTTATATCTTGCCCAGAATGGGCCCTGGGACCCTTAATGTCGTTTTTATCTTATATGAGCTATATAAAAAATAGTTTCTACGTTAGCTACTTAGTAAATGAATAGATCTTCACCAAACTTTGCACACAAAAACTTGGTAGCCTATATTAAAATACTATAGACACTGCACTTCTAATGCCAATATCTTCGTGGCCGGGGCCCCAAATATCTTTTTTCGTATATGTTTAAGATATTTTTCCTATTTACTTTTTAAAGAGCTTGAGAAATATAGCCACAATAAAAATGAACTAAAATGAACAGGTTTTTGAAATTGACCTCTTGCACCGAATGGGCCAGGGCCCCTTAATGCTATTTTCCCCCTATTGTAGGTATATAAAAAGTAGTTTAAGAGTTAGATATTGAGAAAAAAACTGGATTTTGACAAAACTTAGAATATAAAAACTTAAGAGCCTATATTACTATAGGGCACTGAACTCTTAATTTCCATTCCTTCGAAAAAGTCTTTTTACTGAACTTTAATCATTGTATTCCCTATTCAATTTTACACGATATTGAGGAATATATATTGAGTACAATAGATAAAAACAACATTAAGGGCCCCAGGGCCCATTCTGGGCAAGATATAAAGTTCAAAACACCTGTTAATTTCAATTTGTATAATAATGGATACATGTGTCATTATTTGTCAAGATTGTTAATGACTGAATAGTGAATAAAATCTTAAACGTTTAAGAAATGAGTACAATGGCAATAAAAAAAACTATAATATCACTCATTTTGGGGCCGGGGCCCTTAATATCGTTTCTTCTTTTGTACGCTATTTAATTATTAATTTATTTATCCGTTTGCTATGAAACTTGGATTTTTTTTTCACACTTCCACGAAGATTTCTTCAGAATTATTTTTAAACATACCACTCATTGGTTTCTTTAAATTTATTCCTTTTTACTTTGATCGTTGCAACGCACGACGGGTCTACTAGTATATAATATAAGACTAGTGTATTACCCGTCAAAAATGATGGAAGTTTTCCAAATAAATATATTTCAGCTGAAATCAATTAATTTTGAAAAAATTACACATCAGAATATAAAAAAAATGTAATACAGAACTTTCATTTATTTTAATTCAGCAACTCCGTAATGACAACATTTTTTTTATATTAGATTATCATTTCCATATTGAACAATTTTATGCGGACGTTCGAAGAGAGTTATTTTTGGTGCAGTAATTTTTTTTCAAGGCTTTTTTTTTAGCGGTGCGCTTTCTAAGATCTTTTATTGTCCCACTAGGGGTTGTTTTTTTCAAAAGCCCAAGTAACTTATCCTTGTTTGATAAATACGAAATATTAAACTTTTTGAAATGTACACAAAATATTTTTATAATTGTTTGGGTAATTGACGTCAAATAATATTTTACGGCGAGAAACACCACACGCTCTGTTAAAAATCTCGAAATCAAAATGATTATGATTTTACGTCTATATTTTCAATTTTTTTTTAAATATTCTTTTTTAACTGCTATGGACTGTTGTACTATGTCACTCAGCGTTATTACATAGCGTTACGAACGAACAAACATAAATAGAAAATTATATATATCGATGGTATTTGGTCTTGAATGGTGTTAATATAATAATATATAAGATGGTATTCGGTCTTGAATGGTGTAAATATGTATATAACAGTGATGGCGAACCTATGGCACGCGTGCCACAGTCGGCACGCATGGCCTCATCAGCTGACACGCGACTGAAGTATTACTTCCTTAATAAAATCAGTCCAACTAAACCTCCATTTCGGGTTTCATCGGAGTGTTGGCACTTTGCTATATAAATAAGTGGGTTTTGGTTGGAGTGTTGGCACTTTGCTATATAAATAAGTGGGTTTTGGTTGGAGTGTTGACACTTTGCTATATAAATAAGTGGGTTTTGGTTGGAGTGTTGGCACTTTATTATATAAGTAAGTGGGTTTTGGTTGGAGTGTTGGCACTTTGCTATATAAATAAGTGGGTTTTGGTTGAATTTTGGGCACGCAGCCCCTAAAAAGGTTCGCCATCACTGATATATAAGAAGATGGTATTCGGCCTTGAATGGTGTAAAGATGTTATACTTAAAGTATAGTTGTTGAATTCCTATATCTAAGGTAGTGAATCTTTCAATAACTGTGAATCTTTCAATAACTAAGTATAAAACGGGAGGGGCAGCAAAAGAGTGAGGGTGAAAACTGTGGCTAATTAAGTAGGAAACCGAGGAGGTAGTGTGTGTGTGTGGGAGGGAGGGAGGAGCTCCGGTGCACGCGCTCCTCCTCTCTTTGGAATATTTGTATCACTTTACATCGTAAGACTGACCTCCCCTTGTACTTTACTGTCCGTCATGGGATTGACGACCGGTCATCTCCATAATTAGCTCCACCTACCGGTTATTTGTACACGTCGTGTACGGACTCACCCCGTGTCGCCGCATTCTTCTCGTGACGTCACACCGCTCATCCCAGTGTCTCGTGACCTCAGACCCCCGGCTTGAATCGGCCACACAACAGACCCCTCTAACGAAATAAGGGCGGCGTTAGAAATGAAATGTAAATTTAGTTGGGCTTTGGTTAGGACATCTATTCATCAAGGCTGGACCCTCGTCCTCGCCTCGCCTACTAGAGTGCTTTTTCAGACGTCCTTTACACGTCTCGTGTCCCTTCTCAAGATGAATGGTTTAGGGGAGAGAAATTAAATGTGGAATGGAATAAGGGCAGCGGTTTTTTTTTGTTTTTTTTGTTTTTGTTTTTTTTTCTTTTTCCCCTTGTTAGTACTGGCGCACGGCAAAAAATGTAAGATATGAGATCGCAGTTGTAAATACTGGATATTTAAGGGGGAAAACTTTAACTGGTACATATAATATTTTAATAAATGACACGCACGATTGTTTAAAGACTTGTACAGTCAAACCTCTCATAACGAGTTTAATTCGTTCCAACGTCTTACTCGTTAAGCGAAGCACTCGTTATACGATACAATCTTTCCCATACAAATCAATGTAAAATACGATAATTCGTTCCTTGCTGAAAAAAACAACTCATTTTTCAAATAAAATTACTTATGAGTCAACCGGCCCGCGAAACAATTTTAACTGCCCCGCGGCGTCATCTTAAATAACTGAATGACGGACGTATCATTTCTGTAATATTTATCTGTAAACGTTGAAATTTTGTACTGATTTGAGTACTTTCAGTCTTAAAGACCAATCAAGTGGAACAAATTTAGTTGCTTCTGTTTGTTCTGCTAATAATGACGTAAAATTACAAAGTATTTATTACTGAGGGTGTCCCTGCCATGAATGGGAGCACAGTTAACTACCCAAAAACGTGTCTGTAAAAAGGTCAGCGAAGATGCTGGCAAAGATTTTAAATTTCACTGTATCATTCAACAACAAGTTTTTTTGTGTGTGCCAAACACATTAGATGTGATCGTGTCATTGAGCCAGTGATAGAAGCTATAAACTCTATTTGCTCCAAATCCCTGTTTCACCGCCAGTTTCAGCAGTTTCTACTTGACATCTAGGGAGAATACGGAGATGTAGTGTATCACAATGATGTAAGGAGATGTAGTGTATCACAAAGATGTAAGGAGATGTAGTGTAATCACAATGATGTACAGAGATGTAGTGTATCACAAAGATGTACAAAGATGTAGTGTATCACAATGATGTAAGGAGATGTAGTGTATCACAATGATGTACAAAGATGTAGTGTATCACAATGATGTAAGGAGATGTAATGTATCACAAAGATGTACGGCGTACGGAGATGTAATGTATCACAAAGATGTATGGCGTACAGAGATGTAATGTATCACAATGATGTAAGGAGATGTAGTGTATCACAATGATGTAAGGAGATGTAATGTATCACAATGATGTAAGGAGATGTAATGTATCACAATGATGTAAGGAGATGTAGTGTATCACAATGATGTAAGGAGATGTAATGTATCACAATGATGTAAGGAGATGTAGTGTATCACAATGATGTAAGGAGATGTAATGTATCACAATGATGTAAGGAGATGTAGTGTATCACAATGATGTACGGAGATGTAATGTATCACAATGATGTAAGGAGATGTAATGTATCACAATGATGTAAGGAGATGTAATGTATCACAATGATGTAAGGAGATGTAATGTATCACAATGATGTAAGGAGATGTAATGTATCACAATGATGTAAGGAGATGTAATGTATCACAATGATGTAAGGAGATGTAATGTATCACAATGATGTAAGGAGATGTAGTGTATCACAATGATGTACGGAGATGTAGTGTATCACAATGATGTAAGGAGATGTAGTGTATCACAATGATGTAAGGAGATGTAGTGTATCACAATGATGTACAAAGATGTAGTGTATCACAAAGATGTAGTGTATCACAAAGATGTAAGGAGATGTAGTGTATCACAAAGATGTAAGGAGATGTAGTGTATCACAATGATGTACAAAGATGTAGTGTATCACAAAGATGTAAGGAGATGTAGTTTATCACAAAGATGTAAGGAGATGTAGTGTATCACAAAGATGTAAGGAGATGTAGTGTATCACAATGATGTACAAAGATGTAGTGTATCACAAAGATGTAAGGAGATGTAGTGTATCACAAAGATGTAAGGAGATGTAGTGTATCACAAAGATGTAAGGAGATGTAGTGTATCACAATGATGTACAAAGATGTAGTGTATCACAAAGATGTAAGGAGATGTAATGTATCACAAAGATGTAAGGAGATGTAGTGTATCACAATGATGTACAAAGATGTAGTGTATCACAAAGATGTAAGGATATGTAGTGTATCACAAAGATGTAAGGAGATGTAATGTATCACAAAGATGTACGGAGATGTAGTGTATCACAAAGATGTAAGGAGATGTAGTGTATCACAAAGATGTAAGGAGATGTAATGTATCACAAAGATGTAAGGAGATGTAATGTATCACAATGATGTACAGAGATGTAGTGTATCACAAAGATGTACAGGAGATGTAGTGTATCACAATGATGTAAGGAGATGTAGTGTATCACAATGATGTAAAAGATGTAGTGTATCACAAAGATGTAAGGAGATGTAATGTATCACAAAGATGTAAGGAGATGTAGTGTATCACAATGATGTAAGGAGATGTAGTGTATCACAATGATGTAAGGAGATGTAATGTATCACAATGATGTAAGGAGATGTAGTGTATCACAATGATGTACGGAGATGTAGTGTATCACAAAGATGTACGGGCGTACGGAGATGTAATGTATCACAATGATGTACGATGGCTCAGTCGGGGTACAACACTTCAGCGCTTCTACAAACTTAAAAATAAATTGGGCATTTCGTAGAAAAATAAGGAAGAACTAATTCCAGAACTATCTGATCCTCCCTGGCTGGCAGATTTTGGCTTTTTAGTTGATGTGACTAGACATATAAACCTTCTTAACATAATTCTTCAAGGGCACAATGCAGTGGTAAGCCAAATATATTCACATATCAAGGCCTTTGGGAACAAGCTGCAACTTTGACAAAGACAACTAGTCCCGAATGCAGCCTTATACTCATACCACACATTTTCCATCACTACAGGACATCATGACATGTTTTACAGAAAGAGGTTTCAATGAAGAAATACATAAGTATGTTGTAGATGTCAAATACAGAAGTATATTGTAAATGTCAAATACAGAAGTATGTTGTAGATGTCAAATACAGAAGTATGTTGTAGATGTCAAATACAGAAGTATGTTGTAGATGTCAAATACAGAAGTATGTTGTAGATGTCAAATACAGAAGTATGTTGTAGATGTCAAATACAGAAGTATGTTGTAGATGTCAAATACAGAAGTATGTTGTAGATGTCAAATACAGAAGTATGTTGTAGATGTCAAATACAGAAGTATGTTGTAGATGTCAAATACAGAAGTATGTTGTAGATGTCAAATACAGAAGTATGTTGTAGATGTCAAATACAGAAGTATGCTGTAGATGTCAAATCCATGACTGATGAATTTCAAAGACTCTTTAAGGACTTTCCAACTATTGGAAATGAAGTCAAGATTTTTTTGTTGTTGTTTACTTTTCTCTGTTGACCCTGATGATGATCCAGGCCATCAGCAACTGGAACTAATTAAGTAGCAGAGTGTTGCTGTATGTCGCAACAAGCAACAACAGCTTTCTCGCATTGACTTTTACAGTCAGCCGAATAAAGAGAGATTCAAAGAGAATCGTATATTTGCTAACAAAATGCTGTTTGTTTGGCTCGACATACATCGGTGAGCAGACATTTTCAGTTATGAATTTTAACAAGAACCGTGTGAGGACGAGAACAAATGACCATCACATATATACGTAACGTGGCGTTGAGCCTGATCTCACATATTTACTGCATTCAAGATCTCAGCTTCATCCTTCACATTAAAATTTTGCTATAAAAAAACTTCTCAACCTATGGCATTTTTATATTATTATAATCCAGCCCGAAAATATCTTTACTTCGAGGAATTTGGCCCGCCATGCAAAAAAAAATAATAAATTTGGACGCCCCTGTCCTAAAGTAAGACACCACGTGTAAAGAATGATTCGGTCAATATACATTCACACGCAATAACATAAGTAATGACAATTAGCCTCGGCGCCCCCATAATTCTACTGAGCAATTAAGCACCCACCTCTCTGCGGCATGCATGGGGGATACCGCCCCTTAGAGACACACTGACCTTTAGCCCCCACCCCCACCATACACACAGTTCATGGCAGTACTTTTCAGCTACTGCGATCGCCCTCGCGTCCTCGTGGTACCGCCATGGGCGGTCAACAGTCGTTTAGTTATCGTGCTGGAGTTGTTATTTAAATGAGGCATGTGGAACCTGCCCACCTTTAGGTTGTCGTGTTAGTAATTGGCATTAATATTGGATGGACTGATCCATTACACTGATCGCGCTAGCATCCCTCCACCGAGATCAAAGAGTTCTGGTGGATTGTAATGAAGGTTTGGTCACGTGCCAAGTGAGATCACAGTTGGTGCCAGCCAGCACGTGAAGCTCTTGTGCTCATGCGCGAGTAGGCCACGAGTTAGGGAGAACGACATTAGGCTAACTTCAAGGTAGATGTAGCATTAAGAGATTTACAACTAAAAATAAACTCTATGAATCCACCTCAGGCATATAACACGAGTTTTATAATAAACGAGCGACAAAGCCCGTCCAAGGACGTTCCGCCACCGTTCGGTGGCATGTTGTAACTCCCCTCCAACAGCCGTCTCGACCGGCCTTACATGTGCATCGCGTCAAAAATACTATTCATTATAGTTAAAGTAAATTGTAAATAACTCGTAAAAACAGAGCTTTTGACTATAAATGCCAAACGCGCATTACTCAAAATAAAGTCTTGGAAGAAATACTGCACCAAAAATAACTCGTTTTGAACGTCCGCGTAAACGTGTTCAATATGATTGGCTGTAGGAGTCATATGTGTTTGAGGGACCAATCGCTATCGATGACCGGACGGAACATTGCCTTTCATTATATAGGATGATCAATGAGTGTTGTTTATGTTCTAACAGTGTTGGTTTTTATTTCTGTTATATCATCATAATTCATAATACTATAGGCGTACATTGTACATGTGCTGCGGGGATAGCTTGCACAGTGTTGGTTTTTATTTCTGTTATATCATCATAATACTATAGGCGTACATTGTACATGTGCTGCGGGGCTAGCTTGCAATACTGAATCCACTTAATATTCTATTTTACTTAAAAACAGTTAATGTCCTTTTTTGACTTATATAGCTTCATGTCCTTTTTGACTTATATAAGTAAATGTCCTTTTTGACATAAATAACTAAGTGTCCTTTTTGACTCATATAACTAAATTGTCCTTTCTGTATTATATAACTAAATGTCCTTTATGACTTATATGACTAAATGTCCTAAAATGTCCTCATCTACTTACGTCCCCATATATCCTAGGCCCGTCCTCCGAGGCCTGCAGCAGGGCGTCCGTTATGTTTCGGTCCAGGTAAGACAAGAGCTCCTGGGCATTGTGCTGTCTGAACATCCCCACCTGAAGGTTCTGGAAGGTCATCACTAAGTCGTCCCACGAGGGCGACAACTCGGAGACCTTGGCCAGGCAGCCCCTCATGACGTTCAGGCACAGGCCCCTGCACGGCCGGACCTCCGTGTGGCCCGCGCACATGGAGCAGAACTGGAGCCGGGCCACGGCGTCCTGACACGCCTCGTCCACCGTCACGTTGTTGGCGGCGTCCACCGTCCTGCGCATGACTCCGAGGGTCTCCGAGAACACCTTGGCCCTCTGGAAGGCGTAGTTGAGCTTCTTGGCCAGGTGCGTGGGCACGTTGCCGAACGGCTGTATCGCCGAGTAGTGCAGCACCAGGCAGCCGTGGAAATTCTGGCCCGTCTGCTTGGACCTGGACGGGTCGATGATGACGTAATCGAAAACCAGCGGGAAAAGGTTCCGGAAGAACCTGTCGATGATGTCACCGATGACGTGCTGGGAGTCGCCAAAGAGGTACACGCGGAGGTTCCCAAAGAAGACATCCAGGACCTTGGTGTGCTCCTCTTTGGGGATGTTATAGGACAACGTGAGAGCGTCCGAGATCTTCGCCTGTGTTTCTCTTATTGTGAGGTTCAAGTGCTCTGAGGAAAGTGAGAGACATGGGTTAAACCTTGTGGAAAGAGAACAATTTTAATTGAAAGCTCGTTAAAATATACGATCTGTTTATATGGGGAAACGACTCATTTTAATTCAGATACAAATTAATGTCACAATAGTGAAGTTAGTGTTATTGCGCAATAATGAGGTTAGTGTTACTGCGTCAATTTTCTACCTACAACCCTCCTACAAACTCAAACGTCATATAGCAAAATCATATGAGACCATTTCTCTCTTACACTAACGTCACATAGCACAATCATATGAGCCCAGTTCTCTCTTACACTGACGTCATACAGCACAATCATATGAGCCAATTTCTCTCTTACACTGACGTCATACAGCACAATCATATGAGCCAATTTCTCTCTTACACTAACGTCATACAGCACAATCATATGAGCCCAGTTCTCTCTTACACTAACGTCATACAGCACAATCATATGAGCCAATTTCTCTCTTACACTAACGTCATACAGCACAATCATATGAGCCCAGTTCTCTTACACTAAAGTCAAACAGCACAATCATATGAGCCCATTTCTCTCTTACACTAACGTCATATAGCAACAATCATATGAGCCAATATCTCTCTTACACTAACGTCATATAGCACAATCATATGAGCCCATTTCTCAGCTCCAACTACCGGAGATTAAAGCTACAATGCAGCCGCTGCATTGAATGGAGATTTATCGAAAACTGCAAGGGGAGACAAGTGGATAAATAGATTAGCTAATCTCTCAGCTATCCCCGTAATGGCCGGCATTGACCTCAATCAAACGCTACTCTCGGGACCCAATACAGCGCCGTGTTCGGGGGGACATCGCAACAAGCACGGGGGCGGGGTGGGGGTGGAGGGGGGGTTCGTTGGTGGGAGGTGGGGGCCAAGGGAGAGAAACAAGGGAAGGGGATGACGTCAACAAACTGAAATGATCAATGAAAATTGATGTCATTAGGGAACGGGTTGACATTGGGGAACGGATTGACACGGGGGAACCGAACAGAACAAGCAAACCTAACCGTTTAGATTGATTTGATGATTCTTGTTGTCTGCCGAAGAAGGCTTTTGGCTGACACTCTCTCATGTTATTGATGTAGTCTTTACAAACAACAACCTCCCCACACACGTCGGTATGTTGTTTGTTTCTCGTGACCTCAAGTACGTGTATGTCCTTCATTAATGTGCCTCGTACAAGGGAAAGGGTTGACACGCGAGAAACAGTAGACACGAGAGAAACAGTTTAGACACGCGAGAAACAGTTGACACGCGAGAAACAGTTGACACGCGAGAAACAGTTGACACGCGAGAAACAGTAGACACGAGAGAAACAGTAGACACGAGAGAAACAGTTTAGACACGCGAGAAACAGTTGACACGCGAGAAACAGTTGACACGCGAGAAACAGTTGACACGCGAGAAACAGTTGACACGCGAGAAACAGTAGACACGAGAGAAACAGTAGACACGAGAGAAACATTGGACACGCGAGAAAAAGTTGACACGCGAGAAACAGTTGACACGCGAGAAACAGTAGACACGCGAGAAACAGTACACACGAGAGAAACAGTAGACACGAGAGAAACATTGGACATGCGAGAAACAGTTGACACGCGAGAAACAGTTTACATGCGAGAAACAGTTGACACGCGAGAGAAACAGTAGACACGCGAGAAACAGTTGACACGCGAGAAACAGTTGACAAGCGAGAAACAGTTGACACGCGAGAAATAGTAAGCACTCGTGAACTGGCCTTGTAAATTAAAAATGTTGCTAACCAACTGATAAAATATGTATAACCTGGGATAACTTACCACACAATCATTACCAACCCCCACCCCCGCGTCAAAAACCAATTGACGATTGATGTCGCAAACAAAGCTATAAATAGCACCGAATACACCGAAAATGGCATTGTCCAATCATATCGACTCTCGTTATCAGCATGACGTCATCTCAAAGATGGCGTTCTATTTAAAACTACCACAAATCAAACCCTGTTATGTGATCCTTCAAAGAAACAAACATCTAAAAATAGATCTTTGAGCGGCCGTTAGGTAGGATGTTCTGTTATAAAACAGATCTCTGAAAGGACGTTAGAGTATCGAATTACATTATAATAGTAATAATAAAACTTAAAAATATAATATCAATTATTTTAATTTAAAATGGGGTAATATGATTGGAAAAGATATTAAGCTCGATAATTTACGGCCATAAAGTTCTATAAGTTACGGGAATTAAGTTCTATAATTATAATTTACGAATAAACCTCTATAATTTATAGGAATTAAACGATATAATTATTATTTATTGCAATAAACGTATTTAAAAGACACTGTTACAAAACCCAATAACTTACGACTATAACGTCCTGTGTAAAGGGAGATAAAGCTCTGTGTAAAGGGTGATAAAGCTCTGTGTAAAGGGAGATAAAGCTCTGTGTAAAGGGAGATAAAGCTCTGTGTAAAGGGAGATAAAGCTCTGTGTAAAGGGAGATAAAGCTCTGTGTAAAGGGCGATAAAGCTTTGTGTAAAGGGTGATAAACCTCTGTGTAAAGGGTGATAAAGCTCTGTGTAAAGGGAGATAAAGCTCTGTGTAAAGGGATAAAGATCTGTGTAAAGGGAGATAAAGCTTTGTGTAAAGGGTGATAAACCTCTGTGTAAAGGGCGATGAAGCTCTGTGTAAATGGCGATAAACCTCTGTGTAAAGGGTGATAAACCTCTGTGTAAAGGGTGATAAACCTCTGTGTATAGGTTGATAAAGTTCTGTGTAAAGGGTGATAAACCTCTGTGTAAAGGGTGATAAACATCTGTGTATAGGGTGATAAACATCTGTGTAAAGGTTGATAAAGTTCTGTGTAAAGGGCGATAAACCTCTGTGTAAAGGGTGATAAAGTTCTGTGTAAAGGGTGATAAAGCACTGTGTAAAGGGTGATAAACCTCTGTGTAAAGGGTGATAAACCTCTGTGTAAAGGGTGATAAACCTCTGTGTAAAGGGTGATAAACCTCTGTGTATAGGATGATAAACCTCTGTGTAAAGGGTGATAAAGTTCTGTGTAAAGGGTGATAAAGCTCTATGTAAAGGGCGATAAACCTCTGTGTAAAGGTTGATAAAGTTATGTGTAAAGGGTGATAAAGCTCTGTGTAAAGGGTGATAAAGCTCTGTGTAAAGGGTGATAAAGTTGTTTTATTCACGGAAATTCGAAACACACAGACAGCATTATCCAGCTATCGAAGGAAAGAAAGAAAAATGCTACATGAGGATTAATTACACTCGACAGACGGACCTGGGGCAGACGGCACGTATCTAGCACGTTATACGCCCCTGTTTGTGCGACATCTGATCAACTAAAGCGTCACTAAAGTACATTTCTGTTGGGACTGGAACCTATCCCACGACCTTTTTGTCGATTAGCTAATTTGTCTGCGGTTGACAGGGGTGTGTGGGGAAATACACCACGAGCTTCACAACATACGTGGTATAATCTCACTCTATACTATACCTAAAAGCCATCTCATACTCATATACATACAACCTTGAAACTTACTCATAATTTTTTTCCCCGCCACTATCTCCTAGCGACGCCCCTGTCTCGTGTTGTAATCTAGAGTAGTTTGTTCCCGCCACTATCTCCGAGTGACGCCCCTGTCTCGTGTTGTAATCTAGAGTAGTTTGTTCCCGCCACTATCTCCGAGTGACGCCCCTGTCTCATGTTGTAATCCAGAGTAGTTTGTTCCCGCCACTATCTCCGAGTGACGCCCCTGTCTCGTGTTGTAATCTAGAGTCGTTTGTTCCCGCCACTATCTCCGAGTGACGCCCCTGTCTCGTGTTGTAATCAAGAGTCGTTTGTTCCCGCCACTATCTCCGAGTGACGCCCCTGTCTCGTGTTGTAATCTAGAGTAGTTTGTTCCCGCCACTATCTCCGAGTGACGCCCCTGTCTCATGTTGTAATCTAGAGTAGTTTGTTCCCGCCACTATCTCCGAGTGACGCCCCTGTCTCATGTTGTAATCTAGAGTAGTTTGTTCCCGCCACTATCTCCGCCCGTGCAGGCTGCTATCAAGCCCTCGACAGAGTTTCATCACCGCTCGGCTTTCGGATCATTTTATGTCCCCTTAAATATGTACACTCGAGTCTATGAACCCACTTCCCCACTCCCTCCCCAACCGCGAGAACGCCTTTGAGGAATTCTAATTTAATCTGAGCTTCCCCGAGGGTGGTTACGCCGGGTGGAAGCTGGGTAGCAAAGAGAGGGAGAGGGGGCGCGTATCTCGTGGCAAAGAGTGCTAGGCTCCCCTCAAGATAAAATATTTTTTTAAAAACGAGACGCAGGCGAGGTCTAGAGTGCATCCGAGTAGACTGTGAATGAACGCTGGGGAGAAACTGGTAAGTTGTCGGAGCAGACATGACGTATTTATTATAAGACACGTTCCTTGGATGGTTTAGTTACAGTGTTCATATGTTATATTTTAGTTCCTTGTTCCCAAATCACGTGGCGGGAAGGGGGTGGGGGCGGGAGGCAGGCCACGGTACATAATGAGGCTGCAAGGTTGTTTTTTTCTGCGTCACGCATCAATGAACTTAATGATATTACTTCAGGACTTTTTTTCTTGTTGAATACATTTGAAAGTTTGAAATTTTCTAATAGGAAACCGCTAACAATTCTATTTTTAAATGTGCTACTTGTAATCGATTGATATCCTTTGTGTGTTGTCTTAGTTGTTCCATGTCTTCATTTTATATGTATGGTGTTTGCAGGTAGAATTATGAGTATGGAGGGTGTGTGCAAATTGTATGTAAGGCGTAAGTTAATGTATGTAGGGCGTACGTTAATGTATGGGGCGCAGTTAAATGTATGGGGAAAACACGGTTATGTGCAAATTTAACACTTGTCTTAGCTTGTTTTGGTATTTCTTACAATGAGAGCGTTAGAGGGAAAGCTCTATCTAAATCTATGCAAAGTATGCTCTATAAACCGAGGTCTTGTGAGAGATGGAATGAAATGTTCTATAAATCGAGGTCCGGCGATAGATGGAATGAAATGCTCTATGAATCGAGGTCTGGCGAGAGATGGAATGAAATGTTCTATAAATCGAGGTCTGGCGAGAGATGGAATGAAATGTTCTATAAATCGAGGTCTGGCGATAGATGGAATGAAATGTTCTATAAATCGAGGTCTGGCGATAGATGGAATGAAATGTTCTATAAACCGAGGTCTGGCGATAGATGGAATGAAATGCTCTATGAATCGAGGTCTGGCGATAGATGGAATGAAACGCTCTATGAATCGAGGTCTGGCGAGAGATGGAATGAAGTGTTCTATAAATCGAGGTCTGGCGAGACATGGAATGAAACGTTCTACGAATCGAGGTCTGGCGAGAGATGGAATGAAATGTTCTATAAACCGAGGTCTGGCGATAGATGGAATGAAACGCTCTATGAATCGAGGTCTGGCGAGAGATGGAATGAAATGTTCTACGAATCGAGGTCTGGCGAGAGATGGAATGAAATGTTCTACGAATCGAGGTCTGGCGAGAGATGGAATGAAATGTTCTATAAACCGAGGTCTGGCGATAGATGGAATGAAATGTTCTATAAACCGAGGTCTGGCGATAGATGGAATGAAACGCTCTATGAATCGAGGTCTGGCGAGACATGGAATGAAATGTTCTATAAACCGAGGTCTGGAGAGAGATGTAATGTGGCGCCTCGTTACTGTTAAAAATGTTCAACCATGAACCTAGACCTTTAGGTGATCATTCTCTGACGTCATTCTTCCGCCGCACCCCCCTCCCCCGTAGCGATTCCCGTGCCTGGCCATTCCCTGGCGGTGGACATGAGGTATGTTCCCTGACGATGGACGCGAGGTATGTTATGATTGCCTTTCTTTGTGTCAACACATTGTTGCTCGCTATCTAAAGCACGCATGCTACTCCTAATTAAATAATCTAAACACATACCTCGCCACCGCCTCCTGTAATGATGAAGTTTGGTGTAACCGTATACGTATTTGATCTGATCATGAATCAAAGACGACATTAAGTACGTCTCGTGTAGTTAAACTCACTATCATCAAACATTGAGTTCTGTCTTGTCTCACATAAGAAATCACGCCTTAATTAAACCCTAAGAGGTCAAAACGATTATAACTTGACCACCGATTATAACTTGACCAGCGTTGACAAGTTGGCTGACCAGTGGACAAGTTTCAAAATAGCACAATCGACCCAAACTTCTTATCCTGTTGTGCGGACAGACACACAAAGCTCGCGGGCCGATTCCACTCCACCGACCACCGTCGAATGAACTCAACAGACGACACCACGAGACAGAAACCAAGTCTCGTTACTTCATATTCGGGTTCTCTGTGACTTTCACGGGGAATCTCAATAAAGTTCATGAAACCCTGGGTGAATAGTTGTGTGAGAATCCTTGTTGGACAATAAAAGCGACCTGAATGTTTGAGAATCCTTGTTGGTCAATACAGGTGACCGGAATATGTGAGAATCTTTGTATGACAATACAAGTGACCTGAATGTGTGAGAATCCTTGTTGGACAATAGTTGACAATGCAAGTGACCTGAATGTGTGAAAATCCCTCTTTCATCATACAGATACAAGTTATTAAACAAGTGATACTAGTGGTGAGGTAAAAAAAATATTAGCCTACAACAGGAAGTCCCAATATACACCAAGAGAACTCGTTTCTATTAAATTTGTTGTCAAAGATCAGGTCGTCATTGATAGTGAGGACAAACGGACAGATGAAATTTGATGTGAACTAATGTTTGTTTCTTAGCTCAACTTAGATCAACTTAGCTCAACTTAGATCAACTCCGTACTTCCAAGGGTGGACAATGACAACGGTCTTGTTTATTTGGGACAAGGGGGGGGGAGAGGTGAAAATATTGAGATAGCTGGTAAATCCCCCTCCCAATCCTCGCAGTGGACACTGGTCAAGGCCCGACATTACAGTTGGCCATCGTGCAACGCGTCACCATCGTGTGGTGCGTCATCGTTGGACGTAAGCAGAAACTAAGAACGTAACAAACAAGGGGAAAGCGCTGGCCAGCCTTTTCACAGATCTTGACTGATATTAAAACACAAGCCGAACATCAGGGTGTCTTGCCCTCGGTGTGGCCTCGAACTCCAGCCTTTGTTTTAGCGAGTTTTCCGACGAGCAGCGGTAAACGAAAACTTGACGCGTCACAGGAGAGCCTTTCAATAAGCGTTACGTCTGCAACACCAGATGACCCCCCTCCCCTCCCCAGCAGCTCCTGATTGTAAACTGAGGACGATGTGGGATTTGGGGGGTGGGGGGAGGGAGACAGAAAGGTGTTAATGTAAATATGTCCTTCCTCTCGCACGTACTGAGGGCCAGATATACCAGGACCTGGAGAGTGTGAGGTGGTGGGGGACCGGGGCGGGGGGTGGGGGACGGGGGGGGGTGAGAGTCGGAACAGGAAGACGGAAGACAGGATAAATGAGGAATGAAGTGTGTTCAGGCGAATTTCAAATATTTATCTTTTTTAAAAATAAAAATAATAAAGAATTAAAGAGGGTTGGTAACATGGAACATGGTAACAAGATGAAACCGAGACATTGATGGAGTGAGACAGAAGTAGAAGACACACATTGGCATAGAGTTAGAGAGAAGTTGCACACTCATAGGCAGAAGTGGAAAACACTTCATTGGCATTGAGTTAGAGAGAAGTTGCACACTCATAGTCATAGGCAGAAGTGGAAAACACATTTGCATAGAGTTAGAGAGAAGTTGCACACTCATAGGCAGAAGTGGAAAACACATTGGCATAGAGTTAGAGAGAAGTTGCACACTCATAGGCAGAAGTGGAAAACACATTGGCATAGAGTTAGAGAGAAGTTGCACACTCATAGGCAGAAGTGGAAAACACATTGGCATAGAGTTAGAGAGAAGTTGCACACTCATAGGCAGAAGTGGAAAACACATTGGCATAGAGTTAGAGAGAAGTTGCACACTCATAGGCAGAATAACATAAGACCAGAGTAAAGGCAAAGAGAGTAGCTGAATGCAAGAACAAGAAGTAAGAACATAAGACCAGAGTAAAGGCCAAGAGAGTAGCTGAATGCACGAACAAGAAGTAAGAACATAAGACCAGAGTAAAGGCAAAGAGAGTAGCTGAATGCAAGAACAAGAAGTAAGAACATAAGACCAGAGTAAAGGCCAAGAGAGTAGCTGAATGCACGAACAAGAAGTAAGAACATAAGACCAGAGTAAAGGCAAAGAGAGTAGCTGAATGCACGAACAAGAAGTAAGAACATAAGATCAGAGTAAAGGCAAAGAGAGTAGCTGAATGCAAGAACAAGAAGTAAGAACATAAGACCAGAATGGAAAACATTGATAGTTAGAGAGAGTGTGCAACTCTAGGCAGAAGTAAACATTGAGTTCTGAGAGTAGAAGGGACTAAGAGAGTAGCTTGCCGAATGCACAAGAAGAAGTAAGAACATAAGACCATAGAGATAGTAGAAGCAGAGCGGATTAAGTTGTGTTCAATTTGTCAAAAGAGACAAAGAAGTCAAGTAACAATTTACCCAGGTGAGGCGACGCAGCAATAACGCAGGTAAAATATGTTAGCGTAGCCCATTGTCACTGTACTCGGCCATTCTTCTGTCCTTAAGTTCATTAAAGGCGCAAGGCCGTTATCAAGAGAGGCGCAGTTTAAATTAATGATGTCATCAAGGGAATTTAATTGAATTTATGCTTCAAAATCAACACAGCAAAAATTCAGATGTCTGCGTGACATACTAGAATAGATTACAGATCATTTTCAAGGGCGTAAAATACTGTCAGGAAAAATGGACGAGTAGCCATATTTGCGTGTGTCTATGAGTCCCTTGGAGCGATGTCAAACAGATCCGTGCGAAAAATAGACGCGAACAACATCAGCGGCAAAATTTCATCGTATGAATAGCAAAACATGGCTGCGTGAATAGTGGTACGTGTTAATAGAGCTGACTGAATGTGTGAATGGAGAGCGAGCTACGCACCAGTAACTGGTGTTGGTGTGTGTGATGTTACCGAACGCATAAGCTTTGTTTGAAACCAGGCGCTGCTGCGAACACGGGTCGTCTGCCTTGTCGTTTGATGGCGGGAATTTTTGTTCATAGAATATCCGGGAATTTTTGTTCATAGAATATCCGGGAATTTTGCAGGAACAATATCACAAAGATGTTAATGAAATATTCCGGTAATCTGCTTGGAATCAGGTCTTTGGTAATTATGCTTTGACTTGAGTCAACTTAACTGACTTGACCAAGATGTAACCGTATTATATTGACTTCACAAGGATATAACGGTGCTTGCATTACTAGTATACCAGGAAATTTATAAACGTATGGTTACTTTTATATTTATGCAGAAAACCTTGTCTAAAATAGTTTCATTGCCTAAGCCTAACGAGACTTGAAGCGTTCCGGGCTGTAAAGGTAAAGACAAACTCTCTACAGCGGTCTTACTGAGACACATGTCTGCAACTTAATTTAGAAACAGCAGCTCATTTGGTGATTTAAACAACCAGACTCTCATTAGAGTCTGAAAAAGTGAAATCAGAGGCCGGCGCCTCACTCACAGAAGTAGAAACTGGAGAGTGGATGAATAGTTTGAATATTAATTAATAATTATACTGAAATACTACATTGCGGGAAAGAAATTCCAACTTGAATTCTGACAGCTATTATTTTTTCTTGCCAGAATTTGGATTACGATGATGGATTACGATGATGGATTACGATGATGGATTACGATGACACTTATTACTACTTTGGAGAGCGGTTAGACCCCACACCCACACACACACACCCCACCCACCCCCACCCACACCCACACCATCTCCGCAGTTTAAAGTCTGTCAAGATAACTATGTTTGAAAACTTTATTAACTATTCCGCCAATAAATATATAACATTGATTTTTAAAAAAAAAGATTGTTGCTCTTCTAAAGGTTCTTGAGAACCGCTGTGTGCGTAAGATAAACGAGGAAAGGTAAAGGTAAATGCTATCACAGGTGAAAATTGACAAGATAAACCGTAAAGCTGGGGACCAGATAACAATTTTATTGATAGAATGACGTCACTTCCTGATGTGAAGATCTGGTCACTGGAAAATAATTAGTTTTGGTTGAAAGTTGTAGGATCTAGATTTCACAACCCAATCCAAAATCCCGGTGTCAACTACACCAGAGTGGTCAACCCAGTCCAAACTGTCAACTACACCAGAGTGGTCAATCCAATCCAAACTGTCAACTACACCAGAGTGGTCAACCCAGTCCAAACTGTCAACTACACCAGAGTGGTCAACCCAATCCAAACTGTCAACTACACCAGAGTGGTCAACCCAGTCCAAACTGTCAACTACACCAGAGTGGTCAACCCAGTCCAAACTGTCAACTACACCAGAGTGGTCAACCCAATCCAAACTGTCAACTACACCAGAGTGGTCAACCCAATCCAAACTGTCAACTGCACCAGAGTGGTCAACCCAATCCAAACTGTCCGTGTCAACTTCACCAGAGTAGTCAACCCAATCCAAACTGTCCGTGTCAACTTCACCAGAGTGGTCAACCCAATCCAAACTGTCAACTTCACCAAAGTGGTCAACCCAATCCAAACTGTCAACTTCACCAGAGTGGTCAACCCAATCCAAACTGTCAACTTCACCAGAGTGGTCAACCCAATCCAAACTGTCCGTGTCAACTACACCAGAGTGGTCAACCCAATCCAAACTGTCAACTACACCAGAGTGGTCAACCCAATCCAAACTGTCAACTTCACCAGAGTGGTCAACCCAATCCAAACTGTCAACTTCACCAGAGTGGTCAACCCAATCCAAACTGTCAACTTCACCAGAGTGGTCAACCCAATCCAAACTGTCCGTGTCAACTTCACCAGAGTGGTCAACCCAATCCAAACTGTCAACTTCACCAGAGTGGTCAACCCAATCCAAACTGTCAACTTCACCAGAGTGGTCAACCCAATCCAAACTGTCAACTTCACCAGAGTGGTCAACCCAATCCAAACTGTCCGTGTCAACTACACCAGAGTGGTCAACCCAATCCAAACTGTCAACTTCACCAGAGTGGTCAACCCAATCCAAACTGTCAACTTCACCAGAGTGGTCAACCCAATCCAAACTGTCAACTTCACCAGAGTGGTCAACCCAATCCAAACTGTCAACTTCACCAGAGTGGTCAACCCAATCCAAACTGTCAACTTCACCAGAGTGGTCAACCCAATCCAAACTGTCAACTTCACCAGAGTGGTCAACCCAATCCAAACTGTCAACTTCACCAGAGTGGTCAACCCAATCCAAACTGTCAGTGTCAACTACACCAGAGTGGTCAACCCAATCCAAACTGTCAACTACACCAGAGTGGTCAACCCAATCCAAACTGTCAACTTCACCAGAGTGGTCAACCCAATCCAAACTGTCAACTTCACCAGAGTGGTCAACCCAATCCAAACTGTCAACTTCACCAGAGTGGTCAACCCAATCCAAACTGTCGTGCAACTTCACCAGAGTGGTCAACCCAATCCAATTTTGAATGTTGTTAAGTGAACACCAGCTCTGTCTTTGTCTTATCTCCTGCCTAAACTACCGATCTGAGTGTAACTTTGGCTAAACTCCAGGCTAAACTACCGATCTAGGCGCAACTTTGGCTAAACTCCAGGCTAAACTACCGATCTAGGTGCAACTTTGGCTAAACTCCAAAGGATCATAAGCAAAAGCTACGGGGTGGTCCAAGCTTCAGTTGTGGTCATTCATGCACGACGAGTTACCCTACTGTGAACGACACGTGACGTTGCTGGCAGTGTTGACCTTCGTGACTGGAGATTCTATGCGCTCGTTTTGACTTGACAGAAACTACTTAGGGCGAACAGCGTTAGTCGCCAGTCATTCAGAGCCAACTTACAGCAACAACATTCGTTCCCAGCCCTTTCCCAAGTCTGTGTGGCCGATTCCGGTCCCATCGGGGACATAGAGGACAATCTGGTCCCATCGGGGACATAGAGGACATCACAGAGGACATTCTCATCCCAGAAGGCATTCTGATCCCCAGCGGGGACATAAAAGACAATCTGATCCCATCGGCTGAGCACAGTTTGACACTTCGTGCAGACGACAGCCGCCAAAATAGAGGTGTGCGGTCAGGTGTTCAACCTTGGGAGTGGGGGGCGGGGCGGTGTATCGTCCCTGACGCCCCCCCCCTGCAAATCTCACACTATCTCACCCCCAGTATCATGGGCGGTGAGATGGGGCACCACCCGCCCTAAACACGAGACATTTGCTATCAAGACAGTGTAAATAAATTGCATTAACAGACATATATTTAAATCACAACACCCCCACCACCTCCAACAAAAAAATCACTAGAAACAAAGCAATTAGTTTAGTGGCAAGGAAAGATAAGAGCCGTGAAATAATCTGGCTAACCAGATAATTACAGCAGGTGTGATGATAATTATTGGAGACAACCATTAGTTGTCATGGAGGTAGCCAATGAATGGATTGAATCAGAAAACAAATTTAGTGACAGAAAACTTCTCAGCACCCAGCAGAATGTGGGATTGGGATTGTCTCATTAAACTTAAACGAACCATGAAACAAACAAACAAACAAATAAACAAATACTCGGCAGAATCATATTTCTGAAACCAGAATTAAAACAAATATTCTGATTGGTTACCAAGATTAACAAGAAAAATTAACTCTATCCTACTCCAATTCCGAGGATAAATTATTTTTAAAAAAAATTAAAAAATGAAATCACCACGTGTTTCAAACTTAATTCGTTTCTTGATTCGGTTCGTAACCCAAAATATTGAATCATGAAATGATGACAATTTGGTACAAGACAAAAGAATTGTTTTCTGTTATCACGTTTCAGTCGTTTACCTGCCAAAACGTAAAGAACGGTTTCACCCAAAGAACGCGTGACGTAAAGAACGGTTTCACCCAAAGAACGCGTGACGTAAAGAACGGTTTCACCCAAAGAACACGTGACGTAAAGAACGGTTTCACCCAAAGAACACGTGACGTAAATAAAGACAAAGAAAACGACCAAATAACTTAAATGTAAAATATATTTTATAAAATTACAGCATATCTTTCTTATCAAGACAGCGATTGTTGGGAATGTGATACTTTCTTAGAAATATTTTACTTCTGTTTAGCAAGGCCAAGGAAAGCTTAGCTGCGCCAACTTGCTAGCTAAAATACTAGTCCAGCGCTAAGCGATGTTAGTAAAGTGATGCTTTTGTTTGTAAAATACACGATCGTTTGTATGGTACTTTGAACTTTTCTCTCTCTACCTTACCCCTTCTCTCACTCTGTCTCTCTCTCTCTCTCTTTCTCTCTCTCTCTCTCTCTCTCTCTCATATAGGTTGCTAACCCGAAGCACCGTTCGTTACCCGAGACAAAATTGATAATAGTCTAAATTATTTTGCTTATAATAATAATTACAAGGTTTCAATTTTCAATGTTGTGTAGCTAGATATGGGGGGAAGGGCCACACGTTGATCATGATATACAAGCAGGGGGTTCAGCCCTAAGGTCCAGACATAATATATTGTGATATGAAACACAAAGATGAGTTTCGAGGAGTTTGAGTTATAACGAGAGCTCACCGAGGGCTCGCGTGGTCAAACTAAGTCAAGAGTGGGAGGACTGTAGGGTCGACATGTGGATGGTGAAGGGTGGAAAGGGGGGGAGTGGAAAGGTTGAGGGGTAGGGAGGGGGTGGAAGGTGTAGGAAAGGAGAGGGGATTCGGTAAATGATAAGAGGTAAGCTATGAGGGGTAAACAATGGTGTGAATTCGATCTGAGAGACCCGGGTAAACACGAGAACATTTGTAGTCACCGTGAGGGTAGATAAGCTCGGTATAAACACAACATTGGTACCGCACCACTCGCAAATTTAAGTTGTCCTACTGTGGCCACTTCCTCCTTCGTAACCTACAGATCTATTCGATAAACGAGGCGGAAAAGGGGGGGGGGTGTTTCACAACTCCGTGAGTATGTTTCTGTTCCTTAACCTCGTCTAGAAGCTAAACCTCAACAGATGGCCTGAGAGTACTGTCGTGAAATGAATCTTACTTTAACAGATGATGCGAGACAATAAAATACTAAATAATTTTATTTCGAAAGCCACTGGAAATGTCTAAGTATTAAATAATTTTCGTTCTGAGGGGGATAGGAGCAACTTGGGGGTTAGGGGCCACTTGTGGTTAGGGGCCACTGGGGGTTAGGGGCCACTGGGGGTTAGGGGCCACTGTGGTTAGGGGCCACTGGGGGTTAGGGGCCACTGGGGGGTTAGGGGCCACTTGGGGGTCAGGGGCCACTGGGGGTCAGGGGCCACTTGGGGGTCGGGGGTCACTTGTGGTTAGGGGCCACTGGGGGTTAGGGGCTACTGGGGGGTCAGGGGCCACTGGGGGGTCAGGGGTCACTTGTGGTTAGGGGCCACTGGGGGGTCAGGGGCCACTGGGGGGTCAGGGGTCACTTGTAGTTAGGGGCCACTGGGGTCAGGGGCCACTGGGGGGTCAGGGGTCACTTAGGGTTAGGAGCCACTGGGGGTCAGGGGCCATTGGGGGATTAAGGGTCACTGGGGGGTTAGGGGCCACTGGGGGGTCAGGGGCCACAGGGGTTAGGGGCCACTGGGGGTTAATGGGGACAAGGGAGGTGGGACGGGAGTGGGGGCATCAGGGGCCAGTGGTAGAAGCAATGTGTTCCAAGAGTGACAGACACCATGAAACTCAATAAATAAGGACGACAACATCTTTTATTTAATTATGCATGACCTAAGTCCTGGTCAACACCTCTCTCCTCGTCAGCACGATATGACGCAATATTAGTTTCTTACACCGCATGGACGGAATAAGACAGTTATGGGAAGCAAATCTAGGCCTCTAAATACAGACAGATTGGTAGAGCTCATCTCTCGCCTAGACAGGGCGACTCTCAGTCCATCTACTACACAACAAGACTCACAATTGCCCTGATGTTCATGACATAAGATACCCAAAAATAAGAAAAACCCGTAAAAAACCAAGTTTTTTACTATAAATCCTTTATGTACGAGAAGTAACTAAAAGAATGTTCATTATAATACGCAGCGCCAGACCATCCAGAAATACAAAATTGCAGTTGAGTCGTAAAACATGTTTAATATAATGCGCACCGATCAGAAATATGTTTATAAAAAGAGCTGTCAATAAAATACGCACCTTGTTGCGCGACAGAAAGGTTGTTCAATATAATACGCACCGCGACGCTCTATCTCAAAAAATAGCATGATACATAGGAATAAATAAAATAATCTAAAAAATCAATAATTTAATTACGGTACATGCGATCGATCTGAAATTTTGATACATTGTTTTTATCATCGGTACGAAACTGCCTGCAAAATTTCAGCTCGCTATCTTGCGAGCAAGTGGGTTAAAAATCGATCAAAAGTTTTGGCGACAAGCAAGCAAGCAAGCAAGGTCCGCCGCAGACACCACGAGTTAATATAAAGGATTTAATAAGAAAAACCCGTAAAAAACCAAGTTTTTGACTATAAATCCTTTATGTACGAGAAGTAATTAAAAGAATGTTCATTATAATACGCAGCGCCAGACCATCCAGAAATACAAAATTGAAGTTGTGTCGTAAAACATGTTTAATATAATGCGCACCGATCAGGAATATGTTTATAAAAAGAGCTGTCAATAAAATACGCACCTTATTGCGCGACAGAAAGGTTGTTCAATATAATACGCACCGCGACGCTCTATCTCAAAAAATAGCATGATACATAGGAATAAAAAAAATAATCTAAAAAATCAATAATTTAATTACGGTACATGCGATCGATCTGAAATTTTGATACATTGTTTTTATCATCGGTACGAAACTGCCTGCAAAATTTCAGCTCGCTATCTTGCGAGCAAGTGGGTTAAAAATCGATCAAAAGTTTTGGCGACAAGCAAGCAAGCAAGCAAGCAAGCAAGCAAGGTCCGCCGCAGACACCACGAGTTAATATAAAGGATTTAAAAAAAGGCTCACACCTGCATCGATGTGTTTTGGAATCAATTTTGAGGCCAAACCCTCTTTAAAAAGGCCAAATTTTGAGAATTTGGCCTTAAAAGGCCAATATGGCAACCCTGGCACCGATGTGTTTTGGAATCGATGTGTATTTGGTTGTTAATTCTCCACGTCTTTCAAAGTAAAATATCTATCTTATGACTTACTTGTGTTATTCGAGTCACTGTACGCCATAGAACGGCTTTCCGCGCCCCAAAATGTACAGTTGGAGGCCCATTGAAATAAATCACTAACGTAATCTAAAGCTTATTAATTCATTGATATAAAATATAGATCACTAACGTAACCTACATCTTATTAATCCATTGATATAAATCACTAACGTAACCTACAGCTTAGTAATTCATTGATATAAATCACTAACGTAACCTACAGCTTAGTAATTCATTGATATAAATCACTAACGTAACCTACAGCTTAGTAATTCATTGATATAAATCACTAACGTAACCTACAGCTTAGTAATTCATTGATATAAATCACTAACGTAACCTACAGCTTAGTAATTCATTGATATAAATCACTAACGTAACCTACAGCTTAGTAATTCATTGATATAAATCACTAACGTAACCTACAGCTTAGTAATTCATTGATATAAATCACTAACGTAACCTACAGCTTAGTAATTCATTGATATAAATCACTAACGTAACCTACAGCTTAGTAATTCATTGATATAAATCACTAACGTAACCTACAGCTTAGTAATTCATTGATATAAATCACTAACGTAACCTACAGCTTAGTAATTCATTGATATAAATCACTAACGTAACCTACAGCTTAGTAATTCATTGATATAAATCACTAACGTAACCTACAGCTTAGTAATTCATTGATATAAATCACTAACGTAACCTACAGCTTAGTAATTCATTGATATAAATCACTAACGTAACCTACAGCTTAGTAATTCATTGATATAAATCACTAACGTAACCTACAGCTTAGTAATTCATTGATATAATTCACTAACGTAACCAACAGCTTATTAATTCATTCATTGGGCTCCAAGAGGCTCACGCTCTGCGCAACAATAATAAACCTTCCTAGAAGAAACGCCCTTGCTCCTCAAATCAACATTGCATGATAGCAAGAATCAATCTTAATAGCTTTATGGAACTGGGTGAAAATCTGGCACATATAAGATAATCCGACACATATCAGATAATCCGACACATATCAGATAATCCGACACATATCAGATAATCCAACTGATCCTAGACCAATTACACATCTTTGATTTTTAAAAAAAAATATTGAAAATATAGCACATGCTGATCTATAGTCTTAGTGTCAAGGGATTAGCTGGGGTTAAAAACATATCTTGTTAACTCAGAAACCCTCGTCCTGCCTTCATTCAAGATGTAACACAATACTCGTGGCTGGAACAAACAGGAAGACCAAGTGTCATGGAAGATCTTATTGTCAAATCATGTTGATAAATCATGTTGATAAGTCATGTTGATAAGTCATGATAAGTCATGTTGTTAAGCCATGTTGATAAGTCATGTTGTTAAGTCATGTTGATAAGTCATGTTGTTAAGTCATGTTGATAAGTCATGTTGTTAAGTCATGTTGATAAGTCATGTTGATAAGTCATGTTGATAAGTCATGTTGTTAAGTCATGTTCATAAATCAAATCATGTTAAGTCATGTTGATAAGTCATGTTCATAAATCAAGTCATGTTTACAAATCATGTCGACAAATCGGTGTCGACAACTCATGCTACAGTTTCATTTGTTTAAACTTAGCCGTCTATTAAGTATTAAGTAATGGTCCCCAATAAATACAAATTCGGGTCTATTTACTTTTGACAAAACTTGAGAGCCGCTCATTTCTGTGATAACTTTGATCATTGACATTGCATCAATAACACCTCGGACATTTCAGTACAGATTTCATTAATTAATTATACAAATGAGGCTTACTTTCGGCACTAAACAAAAAAACTGCAAAGAGTTGTAACAATGCAGCATAAACAAGTGGACAGAGCATCGGACAATGGCATTAAAAAGTGCACAATGCAACGGTCAGTTGTATGACCAGGTCACAGAGCATCGGTCAATGGCATGAAAAAGTGCACAGTGCAACGGTCAGTTGTATGACCAGGTCACAGAGCATCGGTCAATGGCATGAAAAAGTGCACAGTGCAGCGGTCAGTTGTATGACCAGGTGCACAGTGCAGTGGTCAGTTGTATGAACAGGTGCACAGTGCAGCGGTCAGTTGGATGACCAGGTGCACAGTGCAACGGTCAGTTGTATGAACACATGCACATTGCAGTGGTCAGTTGCATGAACACGTGCACAATGCTGTGGTAAGTTGTATGACCAGGTGCACAGTGCAGCGGTCAGTTGTATGACCAGGTGCACAGTGCACGTGTTAGTTGTATGACCAGGTGCACAGTGCAGTGTCAGTTGTATGACCAGGTGCACAGTGCAGCGGTCAGTCGCATGAACAAGTGCACACGGCTGTAACCATTGACAAGAAGTACTCAAGGTGACACGCAGTTTTTTTAAAAATGGACCTCCTCCTCCCATCAAGTCTGTCTGCTACAAATGTTTCAACCTGTGCATTTGATAGAGGGGGAAAGTCAAAACTGGGTTGCTAAGACAGGGCCAGCGACTCATCGTCTTCACCAACAGGCGAGCTAACTGTGCGGTGCGTTCTCATGGCAACGCATCAAACGGGAATTCCTCAAAATTATTGACATGAATAATTAATAACGAGGCGAAGTCGAGGGCGGAAGTGCTTATTCTCATCCGAGTAAGGTCCATTTGGTAAGTCATTAAAAGGCAAGCGTGGTTCCCGAGTCCGCCGGCACAAACGGTTATTCCGCTTGAATGCTGCGTCATCAACATGGCGGACGGCGGCAGGGGTAAGGGCTAGACAAGGGAGAGAACCTTCAGTCCGTCAAAAAACTATTGGACAAGGAGAGAAGTAAAGAACACATTCCGAGATTTAGAGTTTAACATTAATAAGGCGGGTGTGGGAATGTCTTGATATTTCTACCAGAAAGACAGGAAGACAGATTGCTGAAATATGTGATATCCCACTGTGAAGTTTGTTGCTTGATTTAGTCATAGGATTTCACGGACTGCCTAAAAAAAATTGAGAGTTTATACCTTTGTTTTATCTAACGCGAGTGGTATCACTAGTGTTATTGACATAATGAATATGTCATACAAATTTCACCCTGTTTATCAATACCTGATAGAACGAAGGACAAGATAGAGAGAGGGGGGAGGGGAGACAGAGAGAGAGAGAGAGAGAGAGAGGGGGGGAGAGAGAGAAGGACAAGAGGGAGGGAGTGTGTGTGTGTGTGTGTGTGTGAAGGAACGTGTTTGTAGAACATAAGTGTTTAAAAGAATGTAATAAAGAGAAGATAGAAACGAGGGGATGGTAGGAGATGTGAGTTGGTTGTAGGGTGGTAGGGGGTTAGGTGATGGAAGGTGGCAGGAAGGGAAGATAGAAACGAGGGGATGGTAGGAGATGTGAGTTGGTTGTAGGGTGGTAGGGGGTTAGGTGATGGAAGGTGGCAGGAAGGGAAGATAGAAACGAGGGGATGGTAGGAGATGTGAGTTGGTTGTAGGGTGGTAGGGGGTTAGGTGATGGTAGATGGCAGGAAGGGAAGATAGAAACGAGGGGATGTTAGGAGATGTGAGTTGGTTGTAGGGTGGTTGGGGGTTAGGTGATGGTAGGAGGCAGGAAGGGAATGAGTAGTTCAGTTGTGTGAGGGAAAGCTAAGAAGGAAGAACTAATTGATTTGATTAAAGCTAATAGGCAGGTAATGTGGACAAGATTCTAGAGAGATAAACACAGGGGAAGGCCTGGACAGGTGTATGCTCATTTTTAGCTAGGCTTGTCTTACACGTAAGTGGTAGGTTGTTGGTGTAAGTGGGAGGTTGTTGGTGTAAGTGGGAGGTTGTTGGTTTAAGTGGGAGGTTGTTGGTGTAAGTGGGAGGTTGTTGGTGTAAGTGGGAGGTTGTTGGTGTAAGTGGGAGGTTGTTGGTGTAAGTGGGAGGTTGTTGGTGTAAGTGGGAGGTTGTTGGTGTAAGTGGGAGGTTGTTGGTGTAAGTGGGAGGTTGTTGGTGTAAGTGGGAGGTTGTTGGTGTAAGTGGGAGGTTGTTGGTGTAAGTGGGAGGTTGTTGGTGGGAGGTTGTTGGTGTAAGTGGTAGGTTGTTGGTGTAAGTGGGAGGTGGTTGGTGTAAGTGGGAGGTTGTTGGAGTAAGTGGGAGGTTGTTGGTGTAAGTGGGAGGTTGTTGGTGTAAGTGGGAGGTTGTTGGTGTAAGTCGGAGGTTGTTGGTGTAAGTGGGAGGTTGTTGGTGGGAGGTTGTTGGTGTAAGTGGGAGGTTGTTGGTGGGAGGTTGTTGGTGTAAGTGGTAGGTTGTTGGTGTAAGTGGGAGGTTGTTGGTGTAAGTGGGAGGTTGTTGGAGTAAGTGGGAGGTTGTTGGTGTAAGTGGGAGGTTGTTGGTGTAAGTGGGAGGTTGTTGGTGTAAGTGGGAGGTTGTTGGTGTAAGTGGGAGGTTGTTGGTGTAAGTGGGAGGTTGTTGGTGTAAGTGGTAGGTTGTTGGTGTAAGTAGTAGGTTGTTGGTGTAAGTGGTAGGTTGTTGGTTTAAGTGGGAGGTTGTTGGAGTAAGTGGGAGGTTGTTGGTGTAAGTGGGAGGTTGTTGGTGTAAGTGGGAGGTTGTTGGTGTAAGTGGGAGGTTGTTGGTGTAAGTGGGAGGTTGTTGGTGTAAGTGGGAGGTTGTTGGTGTAAGTGGGAGGTTTTTGGTGTAAGTGGGAGGTTGTTTGTGTAAGTGGGAGGTTGTTGGTGTAAGTGGGCGGTTGTTGGTGTAAGTGGGAGGTTGTTGGTGGGAGGTTGTTGGTGTAAGTGGGAGGTTGTTGGTGGGAGGTTGTTGGTGTAAGTGGGAGGTTGTTGGTGTAAGTGGGAGGTTGTTGGTGTAAGTGGGAGGTTGTTGGTGGGAGGTTGTTGGTGTAAGTGGGAGGTTGTTGGTGTAAGTGGGAGGTTGTTGGTGTAAGTGGGAGGTTGTTGGTGTAAGTGGGAGGTTGTGTAAGAGAGAGGAACAGAAGGTATGAGTCTCGCCACTGCGCCACCGTTATAAATTTGGAGATGTTAGAGAAAAGTTTGAGCCTGGGACGAGGGCGGGAAATCACGAGTTCCTTAGTCCTTACAAAAAGAATCCATTATTCAAACGGTCTATAAACTAATTATCTGCCGCGCATCTCGCAGACTTCTCCTCTCTCGACACAAATCAGCTCTCGACACAGCTCAATGCCAAATGCATACATACACCGAGGACTGTCTTACAGATGGTGTCAAAGATAGGTCAGCACCAGCTTACATAAACGGTTATCTGCTTACATCCACCATTATCTGATTACACGAGTGGTTAAAACATGGGGCCTAAAAATCTTTGTACCAAGTCTGGGGTCATTTATTGTTACATGAATCCCCAGTCACATTGTCTAAATTGACTCCCCAGTCATGTTGTCTAACATGATTCCACAGTCACGTTGTCTAACATGATTCCCAAGTCACGTTGTCTAACATGATTCCCAAGTCACGTTGTCTAACATGATTCCCAAGTCATGTTGTCTAACATGATTCCAAGTCATGTTGTCTTCATGTCCCCATCCCTTGACCTCCAGCATCCTTACCCCAAAATCCCCATATCCCCCGGCCCCCTATCCTTCAGGCCCCTTATCCCCTAGTCTATTATTCCCCCTCCCCCATCAGCCCAGCCCCCAATCCCATTACTCCCCGCCCCCACACCCCTTAGATTAGCCAAAGTTACGTTGACTACGTCACAGAGAGTAAAGCTTATGCTAAGTGTGGTGCAGGGAGTGCATGTGGTATCAATAAAGCAGGGGCGTTGTAACACAAACTGGGGGCCAAACACCGACTTTGTATAATCAAACAGCTATTTCTTCCATCACATTATAAATAAAAGCCCCGCCGGGTGGAACTCATCAGAGATCAAACTGTAAACACGAGAGACGGGGGCCCTGCAGTTTTAATCACCCTGCGTTTAACGGCCATCGATCTACAATAACGATAGGAGAGTTGAATACAAGTATCTGGCAGCTAACAACAGCGTGGTGTTAGGGCGGTGGGCAATGCCTTACTTGGCAGACGTCAAGTTCTACGTCAAAGATGGCAGACGTCAAGTTCCACGTCATAGTTGGCAGACGTCAAGTTCCACGTCATAGTTGGCAGACGTCAAGTTCCACGTCATAGTTGGCAGACGTCAAGTTCTACGTCATAGTTGGCAGACGTCAAGTTCTACGTCATAGTTGGCAGACGTCAAGTTCTACGTCATAGTTGGCAGACGTCAAGTTCCACGTCATAGTTGGCAGACGTCAAGTTCTACGTCATAGTTGGCAGACGTCAAATATTTACGTCATAGTTGGAAGACGTCAAGCTCTACGTCATAGTTGGCAGACGTCAAGTTTTACGTCATAGTTGGCAGACGTCAAGTTCTACGTCATAGTTGGCAGACGTCAAGTTCTACGTCATGGTTGGCAGACGTCAAGTTCTACGTCATAGTTGGCAGACGTCAAGCTCTACGTCATAGTTGGCAGACGTCAAGTTTTACGTCATAGATGGCAGCCGTCAAGTTCTACGTCTTAGTTGGTAGACGTCAAGTTCTACGTCATAGTTGACAGACGTCAAGATCTACGTCATAGATGACAGCCGTCAAGTTCTACGTCATAGTTAGCAGACGTCAAGTTCTACGTCATAGTTGACAGACGTCAAGTTCTACATCATAGTTGGCAGACGTCAAGTTCTACGTCATAGTTGGCGACGTCAAGTTCCACGTCAAATATGGCAGACGTCAAGTTCTACGTCATAGTTGGCAGACGTCAAGTTCTACGTCATAGTTGGCAGACGTCAAGTTCTTTGGCCTTGATGGCATACGCCAATTTCTTTTTTTTCGTCTTTTTTTTTACCTCCCTCATCCAGTGGCGTGTCTAAGGGAGGTGAACGGGAAGGGTTATTTAGTCTTAACTAAAAAATCGATCCCTTGGTGTTGGGTCCATAACAGGCGCTGCCCCCCCCCAGCCCTCACGTCACTTTAAGTTGACCTCCCTGTAGCAGATCTCCCTATAACTAACTATAAACGAATAGCAACATGACATAACACTGCAACACTTATCATTGGTGTAAATTACAGTCAAGGCATTACAAATACATATCAGGATTACTACGCCGTCCTTTAGGACTACTTTTCTAGTTATTGAACTATTCCCTGGGTTTGGATAGGCCAAGGTGGTCGGTCATACGTCAGAATAAGAAGCAGAAGAAATAAAAAAAAATAGAACCAGCCAGGAAAAGACAACTGTGACATTCCATTTGAAATTGTAATAAAGATGGCAGCCACTCAACGGATTATCCACACAACTGTCAGACTGGAGATAACACGAGGTGAGACTCTGTCATCACCCGGTGCCAGATGTCCAAACATCTGGATGTCTGGGGGGTGTGTGTTTACACCTGACCTCGTGCGTGACGCAACATCTCGTTGGAGGGAAGCTTGAGGTGTAGAAAAGTCATGCAACTAAAAAGTGAGTTGGTTGAAACAATTTGTCAACACGTCATTCTCAAATTTATTACAGTTTTATTAACATATTTAAGTAATTAATTAATTTCCCACCAAAAAGGCCAGGTGTGTAGGGGTATTGACCAACCAAACAGGTGTACTGGGAGTTATGTCCCACCTTACCTGTGTACAGTGGCTAACGTGCCACCTAACAGGTGTACTGGGAGTTATGTCCCACCTAACAGGTGTACTGGGAGTTATGTCCCACCTAACAGGTGTACTGGGAGTTATGTCCCACCTAACAGGTGTACTGGGAGTTATGTCCCACCTAACAGGTGTACTGGGAGTTATGTCCCACCTAACAGGTGTACTGGGAGTTATGTCCCACCTAACAGGTGTACTGGGAGTTATGTCCCACCTAACAGGTGTACTGGGAGTTATGTCCCACCTAACAGGTGTACTGGGAGTTATGTCCCACCTTACAGGTGTACTGGGAGTTATGTCCCACCTAACAGGTGTACTGGGAGTTATGTCCCACCTTACCTGTGTACAGTGGCCAACATGCCACCTAACAGGTGTATCATCCAGATTTTTAGAATCAAAGAGTCCCCCAAACCCCCTATTAGTTTTAGTTCAAGGAATTTGCTGCTCTGGAAATGTTTTCAGACATACAATGCACGTCAAAGGAAAACCTCCAACTTTCGGATTTCACCAGCGTCAAAGAAAACTCTTCTGTCACGCATCAACGCCCCCAACCAACTTCTATCCCATACATCTCCCCACACCCTGGCCCCACACATCTCCCACATACAATATCTATTCCCTTCTTTTCCTAAAAATTCAATCAGAATATGAGATCAGCAGACGGCTTAGGGTCCTTGTTCTCTCCCTTCTCCCCCTGCTGTGACATACTTGCTTCGTTTAAAAAAGGGGGGTAACTCTGTGTCACGAAAGACTTGCCATGATGTAGTTATGAATCTTGTCAATAGCAAAGACTTTCAGCTTGTATACTCCTAGTATACATTGTAGTATACATTGTAGTATACATTGTAATATACATTGTACTACAAAGATTTTCAGCTTGTATACATTGTAGTATAAATTGTATTATACATTGTAGTATACATTGTAGTATACATTGTAGTATACATTGTGCACACATATTTCCAGCTTGTATACTCGAAGTATACATTGTAGCATCATAACGAGTCAAAGAGTACACTCAACCTTTAACCTGCAGCAGGGGCGCGTACAGACCAAGATAAGTGTGTAGGGGGAGAGTGTTGAATGCTAGCAAATATTAAGTTATTAATTTTTAAAATTATTGTTATCATCATTATTATTATAAAAAACCCGAGAGATCTAATTGACATGATTTGACGAGGAGATAGGATCTCGCTGTTCAAAGCCACAAAAGCTGGAAGATGATTCATGTTTGTATTTCACGCCCTGGTTCCCCCTCCACTTCCCCCCCACCCCCGTGTATACAATTTCATGACAGTTTTCAAACACGCGGGGTATATTGTATGTGTGAGATTGTCAACATGATGGCGCTCATTGGAGTAGTCGAGCTGTCGCCGGGACGATATACGATCCCGATTCCATATTCCACTTAATGTGGAGGTAATCGTATATTTTAATAGAGGAATCGATTCCGTAATCTGCAGATGAGACGATCAAGGAGGTCGATATTCTGTGAAATGTAAAACTTTACTTTCCAGTTGAGCTGGTTAATATGTCCAGCGCCGATACGACTCTAACCAGTGGCCAATGTACAACGTGGTGTTGTACAATACTGGACGACTCTAACAAGTGGCCAATGTCCAACTCGGTGTTGTACAATACTGGACGACTCTAACAAGTGACCAATGTCCAACGTGGTGTTGTACAATACTGGACGACTCTAACAAGTGACCAATGTCCAACTCGGTGTTGTACAATACTGGACGACTCTAACAAGTGACCAATGTCCAACTCGGTGTTGTACAGTGCCATGACGTGGTTAGTCATGTGGTAGGTTGGCCAGTGGCTACCATAGTTTCTGACAACAGGCCACAACAGTGGGGCTGAATGTGTTGTTCTCTGCTATTGTCACTGACGTTATTCTATGGTTGGGAAGGAACCAGAAATATGGGCAATCAATGGATGACCCCAATGAATAGGTCACATATGGCCCGAATGGGAGAATCAATGGATGACCCCAATTTAATGGTCACATATGGTCCGAGTGTGACATGTTGACCACCATTTCTTTAATTCTAGACAAGATATCGAGGAAAACATTTAATGTATTCCCAAATTTCTAGAGGGAATAACTATAGCTAACAAAAGGAGATCGAGTACCACAGTCCAGCAGTGGCAGAGTACCACAGTCCAGCAGTGGTTGAGTACCACAGTCCAGCAGTGGTAGAGTACCACAGTCCAGCAGTGGTAGAGTACCACAGTCCAGCAGCGGTAGAGTACCACAGTCCAGCAGTGGCAGAGTACCACAGTCCAGCAGTGGTAGAGTACCACAGTCCAGCAGTGGTAGAGTACCACAGTCCAGCAGCGGTAGAGTACCACAGTCCAGCAGTGGCAGAGTACCACAGTCCTGCAGTGGTAGAGTACCACAGTCCAGCAGTGGTAGAGTACCACAGTCAAAGCAGTGGTAGAGTACCACAGTCCAGCGGTGATAGAGTACCACAGTCCAGCAGTGGTAGAGTACCACAGCCCAACAGTGGTAGAGTACCACAGTCCAGCAGCGGTAGAGTACCACAGTCCAGCAGTGGTAGAGTACCACAGTCCAGCAGTGGCAGAGTACCACAGTCCAGCAGTGGTAGAGTACCACAGTCCAGCAGTGGTAGAGTACCACAGTCCAGCAGTGGTCAATCTGACAAGACCTGCCTCATACACAGATGAGAGACAGAACATACTGAACATACTGATTTATAAATAAATACACACCAAGACAGACACACACCAAGACAGCCACACACCAAGACAGACACAAACCAAGATAGGAACACACCAAGACAGACACAAACCAAGAGAGCAAACACCAAGACAGACACACACCAAGACAGACACACACCATGACATAAACAAAGACACACACTTAGACAGATACACCAAGACAGACACACCCAGAGAGATAAACACCATGACATAAACAAAGACAGACACATACCAAGACAGACACATACCAAGACAGACACTCACCATGACATAAACAAAGACAGACACACACCAAGACAGACACATACCAAGACAGACACTCACCATGGCATAAACAAAGACAGACACACCAAGACAGACACACACCATGACATAAACACAGACAGACACATACCAAGACAGACACTCACCATGACATAAACAAAGACAGACACTCACCATGACATAAACAAAGACAGACACACACCAAGACAGACACATACCAAGACAGACACTCACCATGACATAAACAAAGACAGACACACACCAAGACAGACACAACCAAGACAGACACACACCATGACATAAACAAAGACAGACACACCAAGACAGATACACCAAGACAGACACACACCAAGACAGACAAAAAAAAATTCCTCCCAATCTGAACTTTGTCTGCCTATCACACGCAGACGCTAGAGTTAGATTCTGCTGCTGTAGCTTAGTGCCGGGGTCTCACTGTTGCTGACGTCTGCTGCTGTCTGCACCAAAGAAAACCATTTATTATATGACGGCCTCCCACATCGCGAGACAATACAACACAAAGCGACCAATCATAAACAGGCGAATGACAGCGATCTTGTGTGAGTCTTTTGGTAGTGGTGGTAGTTGTGTTGGAGACGGTGGTAGTGGTGGTAGTCGTGTTGGAGATGGTGGTAGTGGTGTTAGCGGTAGTGGTGGTAGTTGTGTTGGAGATGGTGGTAGTGGTGTTAGCGGTAGTGGTGGTAGTTGTGTTGGAGATGGTGGTAGTGGTGGTAGTTGTGTTGGAGATGGTGGTAGTGGTGGTAGTCGAGTTGGAGATGGTGGTAGTGTGGTGGTAGTTGTGTTGGAGATGGTGGTAGTGGTGGTAGTTGTGTTGGAGATGGTGGTAGTAGTGGTAGTTGTGTTGGAGATGGTGGTAGTGGTGGTAGTTGTGTTGGAGATGGTGGTAGTGGTGTTAGTGGTAGTGGTGGCAGTTTTGTTGGAGATGGTGGTAGTGGTGCTAGCGGTAGTGGTGGTAGTTGTGTTGGAGATGGTGGTAGTGGTGGTAGTTGTGTTGGAGATGGTGGTAGTGGTGGTAGCGGTAGTGGTGGCAGATGTGTTGGAGATGGTGGTAGTGGTGGTAGCGGTAGTGGTGGCAGATGTGTTGGAGATGGTGGTAGTGGTGTTAGCGGTAGTGGTGGCATTTGTGTTGGAGATGGTGGTAGTGGTGGTGGCGAATGAAGGGTAAAGAGGTGTCGTCTAAAGCAGAAATCGGTTTTAATCTTTAAATATATTTACGGAATTTCACTGCCATTTAAGTGAGAAGAGATAGAATAAGAGAGAGACAGAGAAAATAGACGAAGAAAAGACATATAGGAACAAGGAAAAGAGAGAGGGGGAGAGAGAAGTTTGAGAGGGGAGAAAGAGAGAGGGAAAAGAGGGAGAGGAGAGTATGAGAGATGGAGGAAAGAGAGAGTGGGGGGGGGAATAGAGGGGGAAGAGAGAGGATGAGCTTGCTGTTATTATATTATTTTTTTAAAATAATTCCCAGTTTTAAAAAAATTGCTGTCCGTTGCAGATAAATGACAATGAAATAATTTTATTTCTCACACTGACACATTCAATCATTGCGTCCATCTAATTTTTTTAAATATATATTTCTTACTCGAATTTTCTATATTAGAATAACAATAAACGGATCAAGTCTGAATATGACAATCTAAGAATGGATTTAGCTCAATCTACGAATAGAGATATGACATAATCTAACAAGAGATAAGACATAGTCTAACAGATAGGGCATAATCTAACAACAGATAGGGCATAATCTAACAACAGATAGGACATAATCTTATAACAGATAGGACATAATCAATTAACAGATAAATGTACCACAATTTAAGAATAGATTAAAATTATCTTAAGGCTGCAGATATGACGAATCCTAATAAGGTAAAGGCCAACAGTGAAATAAAGGGCCCCAAACGGTCTTCCACAAGACGTAAAAAAAACAACTTAATTACCAATTGGATCACAGAGAATAATCATTTCTCATAAGAGAATAATCATCTCTCGGAGATTTGTCATTGCCACACGCTCCCCCACTCCCCACGCCCCACACGCCCGGTCGATACACGCTCCGTCGTATGATGGCCAGACCTGACCAGGAACTTCATCATCTCATGACGGAATTATGGCCGGCCATTTATACGTAATTACCTGTAAGGGTACTGCCCCCTTCCCCTCCACTCCCTCCTCCCCACACACATACACACACAACCGGCACCAGATTGCTATATTTGACAGCCCCTGGTGTACACAACACAAAGTTATAATGATACTCAAAGGCACAAACATAAGTGAAAGAAGACAGACGATAAGTTATGTTGATACAGTATATTGTGGAACTCGGGTGGAATTTATCCATACAGAAATCCACATCCACCTACTGTGGCCTTGGATATTCTGATGATTATATGTTAGTGAATAATGCCAGATTACGTCCCTTGGGGTCTCGCTCTCAGCTCATTTGCATATTTATGGCGATCAGCAGTCCGTTGCAATCGTGGTGTAAAAACTCTGGCCGGGGAAAAAATCTCGGCCGATGGGAAGTCGAGTGCTCAACTGGGCTAACATTACATTCATCGGTATAGCTCGTTGTGTCACTATTGTCCTGCGATTCTGTGTTTGCGTGATACAACTGGCCGCCATGCAGCAGTCAGGATGTCTGTCTCAATCATATCAATCACACAGTAACAAAGGTGAGCATCAATCATATCAATCACATCAATCACACGGTAACAAAGGTGAGCCTCAATCATATCAATCACACGGTAACAAAGGTGAGCATCAATAATATCAATCACACGGTAGCAAAGGTGAGCATCAATCATATCAATCACACGGTTACAAAGGTGAGCATCAATCATATCAATCACACGGTAACAAAGGTGAGCATCACACGGTACAAAGGTAGCATCAATCATATCAATCACACGGTAACAAAGGTGAGCATCAATCATATCAATCACACGGTTACAAAGGTGAGCATCAATCACACAATCAAAGAAAAGACTCTGTCCACACTCCACATGAATCTGTCCACACACCACGTGACTCTGTCCACACGCCACATGACTCTGTCCACGCTCCACATGACTCTGTCCACACTCCACATGACTCTGTCCACACTCCACATGACTCTGTCCACACGCCACATGACTCTGTCCACACGCCACATGACTGTCCACACTCCACATGACTGTACACACGCCACATGACTGTCCACACTCCACGTGACTCTGTCCACACTCCACGTGACTCTGTCCACACGCCACGTGACTCTGTCCAAACGCCACATGACTCGGTCCACACGCCACATGACTCGGTCCACACGCCACATGACTGTCCACACGCCACATGACTGTCCACACGCCACATGACTGTCCACACGCCACATGACTGTCCACACGCCACATGACTGTCCACACGCCAAATGAATGTCCACACGCCACGTGACTGTCCACACGCCACGTGACTCTGTCCACACGCCACGTGACTCTGTCCACACGCCACGTGACTCTGTCCACACGCCACGTGACTCTGTCCACACGCCACGTGACTCTGTCCACACGCCACGTGACTCTGTCCACACGCCACGTGACTATGTCCACACGCCACGTGACTCTGTCCACACGCCACGTGACTCTGTCCACACGCCACGTGACTCTGTCCACACGCCACGTGACTCTGTCCACACGCCACGTGACTCTGTCCACACGCCACGTGACTATGTCCACACACCACGTGACTCTGTCCACACGCCACGTGAATCTGTCCACACGCCACATGACTCTGTCCACACTCCACATGACTCTGTCCACACTCCACATGACTCTGTCCACACTCCACATGACTGTCCACACGCCATATGACTGTCCACACGCCACGTGACTCTGTCCACACGCCACGTGACTCTGTCCACACTCCACGTGACTCTATCCACACTCCACGTGACTCTGTCCACACGCCACGTGACTGTCCACGCCACATGACTGTCCACACGCCACGTGACTGCCCACACTCCACGTGACTGTCCACACGCCAAGTGACTGTCCACACGCCACGTGACTGTCCACACGCCACGCGACTGTCCGCAACCCTCAACCAAAACTCTGGACATTAAACCCCACAGTTTACAGAAACAAACAGATCTGCCTTAACTACCCCCCCCCCACTTCGACTTTTCTAATGACACTCAGACCTCTGGCTAGGACCGGTTTATTGCAATGTTTTCAAAGCAGACGACATCAATAATTTAATGAATTTCTTTCTCGCAGAGGCTGTGGATGACGTCACTGGCCAGCCATAAGTCCTCTTTGGGTGAATATTTGAAAACGCATCTTATCCATCTGATATTACAAGAGACGGTTTGTAACTCTAGGGTCCAAAAACAATCAGTTTATAGCTCTAGGTCTAAAACAATCAGTTTTATCTCTAGGTCTAAAACAATCAGTTTTATCTCTAGGTCTAAAACAATCAGTTTTATCTCTAGGTCTAAAACAAACAGTTTTATCTCTAGGTCTAAAACAATCAGTTTTATCTCTAGGTCTAAAACAAACAGTTTTATCTCTAGGTCTAAAACAAACAGTTTTATCTCTAGGTCTAAAACAAACAGTTTTATCCCTAGGTCTAAAACAAACAGTTTTATCTCTAGTTCGTAAACAAACAAATTTTATCTCTAGGTCTAAAACAAACAGTTTTAATCTCTAGGTCTAAAACAAACAGTTTTATCTCTAGGTCTAAAACAAACAATTTTATCGCTAGGTCTAAACTAAAAAGAAAAATCTCTTGGACTAAAACAAATATTTTATATATCTAGGCTAAACAAAGAGTTGATATCTCTAAGTCTAAAACAAACAGTTTATGTATCTAGGTCTAAAACAAACAGTTTATATCTCTAGTTCTAAAACAAACGCAATTCTTACACGAAAAATAGAGAGAAAACGATTTCAAACAGAACAAATTAACAGACGCCATCTTAAATCTGTCGTTCGGATCATGTGTCATTCTTTAACAAATATAACGAATTTATAGGAAAAGGGTTTATCAAAAAGTTAAGGTTTATAAAAAAAGAGAAGGTTTATAAAAAAAAGAGAAGGTTTATAAAAAAAGAGAAGGTTTATCAAAAAGAGAAGGTTTATCAAAAATAGAAGGTTTATCAAAAATAGAAGGTTTGTCTGATTTTTTTTCCTAATTAAAAATGTTAGTCTTTCTTCCTTGGCGGACTAAAGATAAAGAGACTTTGTGCAACATATATTTTTACTGCGGTATCAAGATGTCTTCACTTATAGATGGTTGTATCAAGATGTCTTCATTTATAGATGGTTGTATCAAGATGTCTTCACTTATAGATGGTTGTATCATGATGTCTTCACTTATAGATGGTTGTATCATGATGTCTTCACTTATAGATGGTTGTATCATGATGTCTTCACTTATAGATGGTTGTATCATGATGTCTTCACTTATAGATGGTTGTATCATGATGTCTTCACTTATAGATGGTTGTATCATGATGTCTTCACTTATAGATGGTTGTATCAAGATGTCTTCATTTATAGATGGCTGTATCAAGATGTCGTCATTTAAAGACTACTGTATCAAGATATATTTATATCTACATTGCTATGTAAAGGAATTCACCTTATTTACGAACGTATTGCGAGGAGCACACGGACAAACGAGTTTTATAACCTGACCTCGGCCCTGTACAACTTGATTTCCAGGCCAGACTCGAGTGGCCGAGGCTCCAGAACAAAATCCCTCGCTATTTACCCAAAACTCGAGGCCTGAGCCGAGGGTGATTTAAAACTTCATAACAGTAAAACACTCGTTACTTTATGGCTCGTTGTCTCACCAACTGGAGGCCGTTGGCAATGATGGGAAAGGGTGGGGGGGGGGTCGTTAAGAGCTGACATGGGAGCCTTTGAAAGCAACTGGCTTTTATGAACAGGCGAGATACATGCCCGGGATGATAGGGCGGGTGGGGGTGGGGGGTGGTCAGGGAGGGAGGGCGGTCAGGGGGATAAATGTTGACCTGGGGTCAGTGGTTGGATTCGAGGTGCGGGCCCCCCCCCACACACCAATGAATTGCCAATGTCTCTCTAATATAGTAATGTTTCATTTCCTGCAATAGTACTGTCATGTTCTGTCCTAATACAACAGTTATGTTCTGTCCTATACAATTGTCATGTTCTCTCCAATACCAAAGTCTCTTCTGAAAGTTCCCAGCACAGATGGACAAGGAGAGAGAGAAAAGTCCCTAGGAGGAGTACTGACGTTTGTGGCAATGGCGCATAGGTTACTGGACAGTCGTCCCCCACTCCCACCCACCCCCCTTTTTTCCCCGTCCGGTTCTTGAAAGCAAGTAACGACACAAATAAACTTTCAAGAAAATATGTTCATCCAATCAGACAGAGTCTTGAACACGTCGAGTTTGAGCATGACAGACGATAGCAGACAATACTAGACAATAGCAGACAATACTAGACAATAGCAGACAATACTAGACAATAGCAGACAATAGCAGACGATAGCAGACAATAGCAGACAATACTAGACAATAACAGACAATACTAGACAATAGCAGACAATACTAGACAATACTAGACAATAGCAGACAATACTAGACAATAGCAGACAATACTGGATAATAGCAGACAATAGCAGACAATAGCAGACGATAGCAGACAATACTAGACAATAGCAGACAATACTAGACAATAGCAGACAATACTAAACAATACTTGACAATAGCAGACAATAGCATTAACGAATGTGTTAGACGTGACATCAATGCTATCGGTGAGTAAGTAACCTGGGCACTCAAGTCTATGAATGCTGTCGGTGAGTAAGTAGCCTGGACACTCAAGTCTATGAATGCTATCGGTGAGTAAGTAACCTGGACACTCAAGTCTATGAATGCTATCGGTGAGTAAGTAACCTGGGCACTCAAGTCTATGAATGTTGTCGGTGAGTAAGTAACCTGGACACTCAAGTCTATGAATGCTATCGGTGAGTAAGTAACCTGGACACTCAAGTCTATGAATGCTATCGGTGAGTAAGTAACCTGGACACTCAAATCTACATCAGCTGCGGGGGAGTCTTCAAAAAATAATAATAACTTTAAAAAACAAAAACAAAACAAAAACGACGTCAATAAAATGAAAGTCTTTTAAACTCCATTCCAGCAGCCCTCGAGCAGCCCTCGGTAATCAGCAGTAAGCGTGCTTTTCTCCACTTCATTTAGCAACCTCGTCAATGCTCGGCTGTGGTAAAGAAGAAGAAAATGGGGGATATAAGACACACCTGGACCAGGTGAAACGTCTCAGGAAGTTGCAAAATACCGGGAAGGGGAGAAAGAAAATTAAGAGCCCCCGCAAGAGCACGATGGATAGAGTGGAAAAAACTAGAGTATGGAGAAATCGTTAAGTATTGAGGCTTTTAACCCTTAAATTTAAAGTCCATTGCTGACAGCGGCAAGGCTAATGTACGAGAGGGGGGACGATGAGTGGCTGAGATGGTGGCGTGGTATTCAGATCTTGATGGTGTACCATCACTGAACTTAAGACGGCATGGTAGAAAAGTGATGGGATGGTAATGGTAGGCTTGGTTAATTGTCAAATAACTCAACTATTGATGCGATGGTAGATATTTCCACATTTTTTCACCGTCAATGGTCTTAATTGTTCCATCATTGACACAGTGATGTGATGGTAGACAGACCTTGAGATTATAACTTCGATAAAGCAAAGATTGGGGGATGTTAGTGGTGGTGTTGGTATTGGTGGTGGTGGTGCTACTGTTGGTGGTGGTAGTGGTGGTGGTGCTGGTGCTGGTGTTGGTATTGGTGGTGGTGGTGCTACTGGTGGTGGTGGTGCTGGTAGTGCTAGTGGTTGTGGTGCTGATGGTGGGTGGTGGTGCTGATGGTGGGTGGTGGTGCTGGTTGTGGGTGGTGGTGGTGGTGCTAGTAGTGGTGGTGGTGTTGGTGCTGCTGGTGGTGGTGGTGCTTCTGGTAGTAGTGGTGCTGCCTGTGGTGGTGGAGGTGGTGGTTCACTTCTGCGACGCGAGAATCCTCGCTCAGAGACGACGCGCATCCCTGGAATGACATTAACTTTTCATTCGTTTCGTTTCTTTCTTCCGAGCGCCGACTAGTATTTTTTATCATTCCAATCTAGAGCGTATTCCAAACCTCATTACACGCCCAGTCAGGCCCCTCCTCACACAAGAGAAGCCAGGAGCTCAATGTGGGCCAGGGGTTACCCTTGCAGATTCTCTGGCAACTTTCTGAATCATCTTCTTTCTAGCCGACGCCTTACTCCCCCCCCCCTTTACAAAAAACAACATCAAAACAACAACAAAAATGTATTTTTAAAAATGAAAAAAGATAAAACGGATAAAATCAGAAGCATATCGAATAGATTCTTTTTCTCTTCATTTCCTACTGCCCTCGCTCTGCTATCGTCACTCACCCAAATCTTCTTTCAAGATCTTTCTCCCTTTCACCCACATATCTTCGATTCCCACTCCCACACATCTTATAAACCCACCCCCACACATCTTCTACCCCACTCCCCCACATCTTCTATCCCCAACTCCCCCACATCTTCTACCCCCACTCCCCCACATCTTCTATCCCCACTCCCCCACATCTTCTATCCCTCATCCCACACATCTTTTACCCCACTCCCCCACATCTTCTATCCCCACTCCCCAACATCTTCTATCCCCACTCCCAAACATCTTCTCTCTCCCCCCCCCCAACTTCACCACCTGGGAAAGGAGCACACGCTAACAGAGCCCTTGACTTAGGCAATGTTGTGGAGAGGATGAGGAAACGTCTGCAAGTCTACACACGCAAACACACACATACACACAACTCGTCTCACACCAAATGCACGATGCACGTGAGCGCAGCTGTTCTCCATTCCTCACCCTGCTCCCCACAGGAACCAATGCAGGTAAATAGTTGGGCTGAAAGACGTGCGGGCAACCCGAGCCCTCGGAACGAGACGGCGCGCTCGACTAAAGATAATTCAGAGCTGTATATTTTGAAGTTTCTCGACCGCGGCCTCGGCGTCTTGTTCGTCTGTATTTTGACGAGTCGGTCACAAACTCGGGGCGGATGGCCGAGCTTCTGGTTGGCGTGTGTGTAACGGGAGAGCCTTTCCCTCTCGTGATGGCGTGAGTAAATGATAGTTTAGTGGGAGGATGAACGACAGCCAGGCGAGGGCGAGTTAACCCGTGTCGACATACAGATTCATCATATCGCCGCCACCGGCCAGTGGTTGGATTTCACAGCTTGGCCAACGCTTCAACAACCACATGCTGCAACCGAGTCCACGGGTCGGGTACCTTGGCGTCAAACTCGCATGCCAACCTCAAGGTTTTGAGTTTTCCTTTGAAAAGTAGCACGTCGGCCTTAAACTAGTGAACAGTTTACCACCCTCCCCCCCCATCCCCCAGTTGTTTTCAGCTAAGTCGTAGTGTCTTGACCACTTAAGGTTTAGTACTAAGGGTACCATGTTTTTGGGACACTGGGTAACGCAGATTCCTGTGTTCTCTGGCCATTTAATACTGACGGTTCCTACGTTCTTTAGACGCTGGATGCTACAGTTTCCTATATACTATATCCTTCAAGGGTAGAGTCCATAGTTAGGTAAATGATCTGTTCTGTGTGTGTGTCATGACCACTGTGTCAGTAGCTGGTGTAATGACCACTGTGTCAGTAGCTGGTGTAATGACCACTGTGTCAGTAGCTGGTGTAATGATCACTGTGTCAGTAGCTGGTGTAATGACCACTGTCAGTAGCTGGTGTAATGACCACTGTGTCAGTAGCTGGTGTAATGACCACTGTGTCAGTAGCTGGTGTAATGACCACTGTGTCAGTAGCTGGTGTAATGACCACTGTGTCAGTAGCTGGTGTAATGACCACTGTGTCAGTAGCTGGTGTAATGACCACTGTGTCAGTAGCTGGTGTAATGACCACTGTGTCGGTATCTGGTGTAATGACCACTGTGTCAGTAGCTGGTGTAATGACCACTGTGTCGGTAGCTGGTGTAAGGACCACTGTGAAGGTAGCTGGTGTAATGACCACTGTGTCGGTAGCTGGTGTAATGACCACTGTGTCAGTAGCTGGTGTAATGACCACTGTGTCAGTAGCTGGTGTAATGACAACTGTGTCGGTAGCTGGTGTAATGACCACTGTGTCGGTAGCTGGTGTAATGACCACTGTGTCAGTAGCTGGTGTAATCACCTCTGTGTCGGTAGCTGTGTCATAAGAAAATGTCGCTGCTACTGGTGTAGACCACTCGTTGATTGATTGGTGGTCGAGACTAGCTAGAGCCGAGGGCCCAGGGTTCTGCTATCAGACAGCGCCACATGTAAATGCCCTCGTCAAAAACAAACGCTGGATTCCAGGTTCGCTACTTCTCACGATCTCGTCCCAAACAATGTGTACTCGTGTGGGGTGACTGATGTCCCCTCTGACCTATGACCTACTAATGTGACGGATTTCAATTTATTACTATAAACTTGCCCGATGGGTTAAATGTCGACAACACAAGACATTTTACAGTACAGCTGTTTATATATCAGCTAGAGTGTCTGTGGGGTGGGGGTCACAGTGTAGGGGTGGGGGTGGGGGGAGTGGCGGTGGGAAATGACAGTTTTCTAATATAGATAACAATGTCAACAAAGAACATGATTCTAGAATCTAAACTCTACATGATATCTAGTATCAAGGAGGTCTGCTGGCAGGCCGAGACATAGGGTTAGAGAGACAGGAGAGAGGGGAGGAAGGGGGAGAGGAGAGAGGGGAGGAAGGGGGAGAGAAGAGGGGGAGGTAGAGAGAGGAGACAGAGAGATGGAAGGAGGTAGAGAGAGAAAGAGGGAGAGAGGAGAGGGAGAGTGGAGAGGGGGAGGGAGAGGGGAGAGGAGAGGGGAAGGAGAGAGAGGGAGGGAGGGAGAGAGAGGAGAGGGCGAGGGAGAGAAGGAGAGGGCGAGGGAGGTAGACAGAGAGAGAAAGAGAGAGGGAGGGAGTGAGAGAGGGAGAGAGAGATATTGATATTGGGAAAGTTAGATTTAGTGAAAGACAGAGAGGAGAGACAGAGAGGAGGGAGAGAAGAGAGAGAAAGGAAGAGAATTGGTGATTGAGACGATAGAAGTATCAATGTTAGAGTACAGTTACAACAATAGGAGTGATGAAACGTTGTACCTGTCTATTGTTTAAAACTCCTCCAAGAGATGAGTGGTGGAAAGGAAAGATTACGTCTTGGTTGGGGAGGGGGGTGGGGGGACGTGGTTCACGGCTAAATACCTGTGTGTCAAAACTGTCAAGTTTTTGTGCATGGTCTTGAACGATTTTGTTGCTGTTGGCAGTTGCTAAGAGACGGGTGTTACTCCAAGTTTCCTTGGCGTTGCTGGTTGTTTTGTTGTTTTTTTCTCCACAGGAAAGTTGAAGCAAACTGACGAGCCTTGTGTCGAGGGTGCACGTTCAGAGAGGGACACAGACCCCACGTGTTAAATAAACTCGTTGTTGCTGTGCAGTGAAATTTTGACCCCCTACTTTGATCCCGGAATAACATTTGACGTCACTTGGATAACAAACCCATAACGGCTTTTAAGAAGGCATATTATGTCATCTGGATAACATTTGACATCATCTGAATAACATTTGACGTCATCTGGATAACATTTGACGTCATCTGGATAACATTTGACGTCATCTGGATAACATTTGACGTCATCTGGATAACATTTGACGTCATCTGGATAACATTTGACGTCATCTGGATAACATTTGACGTCATCTGGATAACAAACTCAGAAAGGTTTTTTTAGAAGGTATATTACGTCATCTGGATAACATTTGACGTCCCTGAGACCACGGCCACGACGTTTCTACCTATAATTTGTTCATCCGGTAAAATGAACAAATTATAGGTAGAAACGTCTTGTTGGATCCTTGATATCCCTTCAAAAACTGAACAATTCCAGACACGACATTGATAAGAACGAACAGGTCGACGATATCACAGGTAGACGATATCACAGGTAGACGATATCACAGGTAGACGATATCACAGGTAGACGATATCACAGGTAGACGATATCACAGGTCGACGATATCACAGGTCGACGATATCACAGGTCGACGATATCACAGGTCGACGATATCACAGGTCAGACGATATCACAGGTCGACGATATCACAGGTAGACGATATCACAGGTAGACGATATCACAGGTAGACGATATCACAGGTAGACGATATCACAGGTAGACGATATCACAGGTAGACGATATCACAGGTAGACGATATCACAGGTAGACGATATCACAGGTAGACGATATCACAGGTAGACGATATCACAGGTAGACGATATCACAGGTAGACGATATCACAGGTAGACGATATCACAGGTAGACGATATCACAGGTAGACGATATCACAGGTAGGCGATATCACAGGTCGACGATATCACAGGTAGACGATATCACAGGTAGACGATATCACAGGTAGACGATATCACAGGTCGACGATATCACAGGTAGACGATATCACAGGTAGACGATATCACAGGTAGACGATATCACAGGTAGGCGATATCACAGGTAGACGATATCACAGGTAGACGATATCACAGGTAGACGATATCACAGGTAGACGATATCACAGGTAGACGATATCACAGGTAGACGATATCACAGGTAGACGATATCACAGGTAGACGATATCACAGGTCGACGATATCACAGGTCGACGATATCACAGGTCGACGCTATCACAAGCCAATAATTACAACATTAGATTTGCTCAGATAAGTTTACCTCACAACAGTTCCTGCCTACTTAAATACAAACAACCACTGCTATGACATCAATAAGTCGGCATCTAAAGCGAGTAAATTGATGCCTTTTCAAGGATTATTGTTGATATCAGAGTACACTAGATGACCTTTCAAAGATTATTGTTGATATCAGAGTACACTATATGCCCTTTCAAGGATTATTGTTGATATCAGAGTACACTAGATGACCTTTCAAAGATTATTGTTGATATCAGAGTACACTAGATGCCCTTTCAAGGATTATTGTTGATATCAGAGTACACTAGATGACCCTTTCAAAGATTATTGTTGATATCAGAGTACACTAGATGCCCTTTCAAAGATTATTGTTGATATCAGAGTACACTAGATGACCTTTCAAAGATTATTGTTGATATCAGAGTACACTATATGCCCTTTCGGAGATTATTGTTGATATCAGAGTACACTAGATGCCCTTTCAAAGATTATTGTTGATATCAGAGTACACTAGATGACCTTTCAAAGATTATTGTTGATATCAGAGTACACTAGATGCCCTTTCAAAGATTATTGTTGATATCAGAGTACACTAGATGACCTTTCAAAGATTATTGTTGATATCAGAGTACACTAGATGCCCTTTCAAAGATTATTGTTGATATCAGAGTACACTAGATGACCTTTCAAAGATTATTGTTCTATCAGAGTACACTAGATGCCCTTTCAAAGATTATTGTTGATATCAGAGTACACTAGATGACCTTTCAAAGATTATTGTTGATATCAGAGTACACTAGATGCCCTTTCAAAGATTATTGTTGATATCAGAGTACACTAGATGACCTTTCAAAGATTATTGTTGATATCAGAGTACACTAGATGACCTTTCAAAGATTATTGTTGATATCAGAGTACACTAGATGACCTTTCAAAGATTATTGTTGATATCAGAGTACACTAGATGACCTTTCAAAGATTATTGTTGATATCAGTGTACACTATATGCCCTTTCAAAGATTATTGTTGATATCAGAGTACACTAGATGACCTTTCAAAGATTATTGTTGATATCAGAGTACACTAGATGCCCTTTCGGGGATTATTGTTGATATCAGAGTACACTATATGCCCTTTCGGAGATTATTGTTGATATCAGAGTACACTATATGCCCTTTCGGAGATTATTGTTGATATCAGAGTACACTATATGCCCTTTCGGAGATTATTGTTGATATCAGAGTACACTATATGCCCTTTCGGAGATTATTGTTGATATCAGAGTACACTATATGCCCTTTCGGAGATTATTGTTGATATCAGAGTACACTATATGCCCTTTCAAAGATTATTGTTGATATCAGTGTACACTATATGCCCTTTCAAAGATTATTGTTGATATCAGAGTACACTATATGCCCTTTCAAAGATTATTGTTGATATCAGAGTACACTAGATGCCCTTTCAAAGATTATTGTTGATATCAGAGTACACTAGATGCCCTTTCAAAGATTATTGTTGATTTATCTTCTGGGGGGAAAAAAAAGATATGTCTATATCAGTTCTCCAATATAATAGCATCTATGACGCCACAGCATGTGTTAAAATATAAGATGGTACTCCGAGGAGTCAGGGGTCGTATATCTCGATGACTTGAGCTGTAAACCCAAGAAAAATGCTATAACGCCACAGCATGTGTTATTATTAGATGTTACTCAGAGGAGTCAGAGTCGTAAATAATGACTCGATCTGTAAACCCAGTACGAATGACAATCAATTTCCTAATCTCCACATGTGTCGATCCCCTCGAGTCCGCCTCGTAAACGGACCGATGAAACTGGGACACAGAAACATGAGGCTCGGGGATTAGAGGATGTGTGATGAGAAGATCAAAGTGACCTGTAGGTTTATTCATACACTATTGCGTCATCAAGAAGATGTGTAACATTGTCATTATATTATTTAGAGGTTAATTGAGAATAACTTAAGAATAGAGTTTTAATCATTTCCCTGCTAAGCTTAGATTTTAACACAATTATAGAGTTGAATATTTGATGAACTCAAAGGTTTCAACCCCCTCGTTCAGACATCGTTATGGAGGTCGATCTTATAATATGTATAGATATCCGTCTCTTATGATGACGTCACAGAACTCGTAAACTGGGTCCAGCATTAACTGACGTCACCTAGGGAGCCTTACAAACCAGCGCGTGCGTTTTAAAGTGGCGCCGCATCTACTTCTCGCCCCCCACTTCTCGCCCCCCACCCGCCCCTGCAGGCACCCCACCACCGGATGTCACACCCCAACAGCTTGAGGTGGTTCAATACAGATCAACTGTGTCTAGCTGGGGCGTGAGTTCAAAACGACATGCACTGAGTACCTCGTGATCTGGTGTCATGACCTTCAAGTCACGTGATATACACTGAGTACCTCGTGATCTGGTGTCATGACCTTCAAGTGACGTGATATACACTGAGTACCCGGTGTTCTGGAGTAATGGCCTTCAAGTGACGTGACATGCACTGAGTGCCCGGTGGTCTGGGGGTCATAGCCTTCAAGTGACGTGACATGCACTGAGTGCTCGGTGGTCTGGAGTAATGGCCTTCAAGTGACGTGACATGCACTGAGTGCCCGGTGGTCTGGGGGTCATAGCCTTCAAGTGACGTGACATTCACTGAGTGCCCGGTGGTCTGGGGGTCATAGCCTTCAAGTGACGTGACATGCACTGAGTGCTCGGTGGTCTGGAGTAATGGCCTTCAAGTGACGTGACATGCACTGAGTGCCCGGTGGTCTGGGGGTCATAGCCTTCAAGTGACGTGACATGCACTGAGTGCCCAGTGATCTGGTTTCATGACCTTCAAGTGACGTGATATACACTGAGTGCCCGGTGGTCTGGAGTAATGGCCTTCAAGTGACGTGACATGCACTGAGTGCCCGGTGATCTGGTTTCATGACCTTCAAGTGACGTGATATACACTGAGTGCCCGGTGGTCTGGAGTAATGGCCTTCAAGTGACGTGACATGCACTGAGTGCCCGGTGGTCTGGGGGTCATAGCCTTCAAGTGACGTGACATGCACTGAGTGCCCGGTGGTCTAGAGTAAAGGCCTTCAAGTAACGTACACACGATCGTTTTCGTTTCCAAAAACCTGACACATGTCATTCATGGTTACATTCCAGTGAGGGTCAGTATGACATGTGTGTGGGAAATCTTGGGGAATATGTTCAGGGAAATCTTGGGTATATGTTCAGGGAAATCTTGGGTATATGTTCAGGGAAATCTTGGGGAATATGTTCAGGGAAATCTTGGGGAATATGTTCAGGGAAATCTTGGGGAATATGTTCAGGGAAATCTTGGGTATATGTTCAGGGAAATCTTGGGGAATATGTTCAGGGAAATCTTGGGTATATGTTCAGGGAAATCTTGGGTATATGTTCAGGGAAATCTTGGGTATATGTTCAGGGAAATCTTGGGTATATGTTCAGGGAAATCTTGGGGAATATGTTCAGGGAAATCTTGGGTATATGTTCAGGGAAATCTTGGGTATATGTTCAGGGAAATCTTGGGTATATGTTCAGGGAAATCTTGGGGAATATGTTCAGGGAAATCTTGGGTATATGTTCAGGGAAATCTTGGGTATATGTTCAGGGAAATCTTGGGGAATATGTTCAGGGAAATCTTGGGTATATGTTCAGGGAAATCTTGGGTATATGTTCAGGGAAATCTTGGGTATATGTTCAGGGAAATCTTGGGTATATGTTCAGGGAAATCTTGGGTATATGTTCAGGGAAATCTTGGGTATATGTTCAGGGAAATCTTGAGTATATGTTCAGGGAAATCTTGGGTATATGTTCAGGGAAATCTTGGGTATATGTTCAGGGAAATCTTGGGTATATGTTCAGGGAAATCTTGGGTATATGTTCAGGGAAATCTTGGGTATATGTTCAGGGAAATCTTGGGTATATGTTCAGGGAAATCTTGGGTATATGTTCAGGGAAATCTTGGGTATATGTTCAGGGAAATCTTGGGTATATGTTCAGGGAAATCTTGGGGAATATGTTCAGGGAAATCTTGGGGAATATGTTCAGGGAAATCTTGGGGAATATGTTCAGGGAAATCTTGGGTATATGTTTAGGGAAATCTTGGGGAATATGTTCAGGGAAATCTTGGGTATATGTTCAGGGAAATCTTGGGTAATATGTTCAGGGAAATCTTGGGGAATATGTTCAGGGAAATCTTGGGTATATGTTCAGGGAAATCTTGGGTATATGTTCAGGGAAATCTTGGGGAATATGTTCAGGGAAATCTTGGGGAATATGTTCAGGGAAATCTTGGGTATATGTTTAGGGAAATCTTGGGTATATGTTCAGGGAAATCTTGGGTATATGTTCAGGGAAATCTTGGGTATATGTTCAGGGAAATCTTGGGTATATGTTCAGGGAAATCTTGGGTATATGTTCAGGGAAATCTTGGGAATATGTTCAGGGAAATCTTGGGTATATGTTCAGGGAAATCTTGGGTATATGTTCAGGGAAATCTTGGGTATATGTTCAGGGAAATCTTGGGAATATGTTCAGGGAAATCTTGGGAATATGTTCAGGGAAATCTTGGGAATATGTTCAGGGAAATCTTGGGTATATGTTCAGGGAAATCTTGGGTATATGTTCAGGGAAATCTTGGGTATATGTTCAGGGAAATCTTGGGTATATGTTCAGGGAAATCTTGGGTATATGTTCAGGGAAATCTTGGGTATATGTTCAGGGAAATCTTGGGTATATGTTCAGGGAAATCTTGGGTATATGTTCAGGGAAATCTTGGGTATATGTTCAGGGAAATCTTGGGTATATGTTCAGGGAAATCTTGGGTATATGTTCAGGGAAATCTTGGGTATATGTTCAGGGAAATCTTGGGGAATATGTTCAGGGAAATCTTGGGGAATATGTTCAGGGAAATCTTGGGTATATGTTTAGGGAAATCTTGGGTATATGTTCAGGGAAATCTTGGGTATATGTTCAGGGAAATCTTGGGTATATGTTCAGGGAAATCTTGGGTATATGTTCAGGGAAATCTTGGGTATATGTTCAGGGAAATCTTGGGAATATGTTCAGGGAAATCTTGGGAATATGTTCAGGGAAATCTTGGGAATATGTTCAGGGAAATCTTGGGTATATGTTCAGGGAAATCTTGGGTATATGTTCAGGGAAATCTTGGGAATATGTTCAGGGAAATCTTGGGAATATGTTCAGGGAAATCTTGGGTATATGTTCAGGGAAATCTTGGGTATATGTTCAGGGAAATCTTGGGTATATGTTCAGGGAAATCTTGGGTATATGTTCAGGGAAATCTTGGGTATATGTTCAGGGAAATCTTGGGTATATGTTCAGGGAAATCTTTGGTATATGTTCAGGGAAATCTTGGGTATATGTTCAGGGAAATCTTGGGTATATGTTCAGGGAAATCTTGGGTATATGTTCAGGGAAATCTTGGGTATATGTTCAGGGAAATCTTGGGTATATGTTCAGGGAAATCTTGGGTATATGTTCAGGGAAATCTTGGGTATATGTTCAGGGAAATCTTGGGTATATGTTCAGGGAAATCTTGGGTATATGTTCAGGGAAATCTTGGGTATATGTTCAGGGAAATCTTGGGTATATGTTCAGGGAAATCTTGGGGAATATGTTCAGGGAAATCTTGGGGAATATGTTCAGGGAAATCTTGGGGAATATGTTCAGTGAAATCTTGGGGAATATGTTCAGGGAAATCTTGGGGAATATGTTCAGGGAAATCTTGGGGAATATGTTCAGGGAAATCTTGGGGAATATGTTCAGGGAAATCTTGGGGAATATGTTCAGGGAAATCTTGGGGAATATGTTCAGGGAAATCTTAGGTTCATTGATCCGTGTGGAAATTTAATATTTAAAATAAAAAAAATAATTTTAAAAAATGTGCACTGCATCCATTTTTTTTTGGTGCAATATTTTAAAAAATTTGCTGCGCGGCAACTCAAAACTGATGCGCGGCGTGGTCAGATATCTTCGCGGCCGAGTAGCCGCGCAGCTTAAAGGAAACATTGGTGGTGGTTATATGTCCATTGAGTAAGGAGGCGCGCTTAGTTATCCACCCCCATATCCCAGTGCGTTGCGCAGTGTATCATTGCAATCCATTAGCCTACATAGCGATGTCTTTCGGTGCAAAATGTATGCGTGGGGAACATTTAACAGTGTTGTGGGAAACAATTTGTCCCGTTTTCAACGGAATCTAGTGAACTGTGTCCAGGTTTGTGGGCGTGTTTATGTGTGTGCGCGTGTGCGTGTTCGTGCGGGTGCGTGTGGGTGTGTCAGAAATGCTGTCTTTCCTAACCGACCACCTGTCCTCATGTGAGTTAATGACAGGATCTGACATACCCTCCGATGTATCATATTATCTGATGTAAGCTATTACAACCCTCGGCTCGAGGTTTTAGCCCTCGGCCTGTCAGCTATTTACGTCTATTAATTATTGTTAATTATGGTCTTAGAACTCCGAGGGTCCGAGTGAAACACGACTCGTGTGTAGGGAGAGATAGATGAATTATTGATGGACGCGAGGGGTAAATGTGATACTCGCTGTTTGTTGGGAGTTGATGAGGGAATTAGATGGACGCACGGGGTAAATGTGATACTCGCTGTTTGTTGGGAGTTGATGAGGGAATTAGATGGACGCACGGGGTAAATGTGATACTCGCTGTTTGTTGGGAGTTGATGGGGGAATTAGATGGACGCACGGGGTGAATGTGATACTCGTTGTTTGTTGGGAGGTGATGGGGGAATTAGATGGACTACTGACCACAAATGTTCCACCTAAGCTGCGCAACCGCGTAGATATCTGACCGACGCCGCGCAGCAGTTTTAGAATTACCGCGCAGCAAAATTTTTGTTAAAATAATGCACTAAAATTGCATGTTTACACACGCGTTGTTGTTGCGTTGTTTTTTTTTACTTTGCACACGGACCAACTAACCTTTGAGGGAGCATTGCTGACCACTACTCATCTGAAGTTTAAACACTATATCAAGTTCGTATCGAGTCCCTATAAGTGAGTCCAGTAACTGATGATAGTACGAGTACTTTAGGAGCGTTTTGTCACATTTCTATACCACTCAAACTCCCTCCCACGCAACCGTCTCAGATTACCCCCCTACCCCACGCCCAGGAGACATCCCCAGATCTCTCGTTGTCATCACGCGAGGGCGGATGTCAAGAGATGACGTTGAATAGGTCATGACACGAGGGCACAATCACTGGGCGGGTTTGATCTTTGACTGTCCATCTATCTACCAACAGTCAGACGACAGCACTGCCTGTCGTTTAATTACGGGAGTAACCCGGGGGGGGGGCGTTGTCTAAACAGGGGGGGGAGGGGCTGCGGGTGGAGGGGGGTAAAACTTTGGTTTGTAAAGAATGCAATTACGACTTGACTTAACTACTTTTGACTAATTAGTTCAATTTAGTACACTCGAATGTTTGTAATACTGAACTTCACGTGAACTCTAGTGGTCCGTCCCTAACGTGTCGTCATTCTGTACATTTAATGTATTCCATTGAACCAGTGTCACCAACACTACCAGGCCAGGCAGAAGCTGTTTCATTGCTTCAATCAAAGGTTTTAAAAGTGTACATAACACGAAACTGACTTCAAGCAGATACAAGTTTTCCAAGTACCGGAATAGATCAATTGGTAGCCGTTTTAAAATGTGAAGGTTTTTTAAAAGGTTAATTCAATAATTTAATGTTTCTTTTACTAAACGCATTAATTGTAATTTAATTTGTGTGTGTGTATTTATCTTATATACATAATTTTTAATTTTGGGCTGTTAAGGGTTAATTTTTTTTTGTACAATCACCGGAATGAACTACACAAGAAAGTCCGACGGAAACAAGTGGTCACCACTATTCATATTTTTAGAATCCCTGCCCACGATTTAAAACTTAAACAAAATTGGTAGTTTGACCTCTGACCTGGCCCACCCCACCCCACCACCTACACACCAAATTGATGCGGCGAAACTCTTGAGGATGAGCAGCTGTGAAGTGACGTCACCCTACTCTCGACTAACGTGAATCCCGTGACCATTCACGAGACTCCGATCCTCGCCACTTTGACCCAACGACCCATCACTCCGATGAACACAGATTGTGCTTTGTAGACTCTATGAGACTCGAGATTGCGTCATCAGTGGAAGCTGAGGACATGAACTTTATCTGTTAAGGACCACTAGTCTGAAAATGTAAATTATAAGGTGTGTGTGTGTGGGGGGGGGGCTGTCTTCAATGATGTAACATACGTATAAACTATGTTGCCAGTCGCAAGTTGGGTTCCAGTGGTTCCAGCCCAAAAAATCTGATTATATATAGCAGGTCGTTAATGACAGCACAGAGGAGAAAGTAAATATTGATTTAAAGTCATTGGTCAACATTAGGTACGGCTTCTAGGCTGGCGTGTGATATTTTACTCTCAAATACCGGGCCTGGGGTGTGGGGTGGGGTGGGCTAGTGGCCTGGGGTGTGGGGTGGGGTGGGCTAGTGGGGTGTTGGGTGGCGGGTGGGGTGGGCTAGTGGGGTGACTGATAGCTACGGTTTTAACACGCGGGTAAACGTGACTCTTAAAAGTCCGGGTGCCGAGGTGAGGGGGGGGGGAATGGATTTGGGTTTTTTAAAACAAAATTTGTGCGCCTTCACCACTCACGTCATTGTGCTAAGATAAGCTGATCCATTACACTGATATTACCTTATACTGACATTACACTGATATTACCTTATACTGACATTACACTGATATTACCTTATACTGACATTACACTGATATTACCTTATACTCCATTACACTGATATTACCTTATACTACATTACACTGATATTACCTTATACTGACATTACACTGACATTACCTTATACTGACATTACACTGACATTACCTTATACTGACATTACACTGACATTACCTTATACTCCATTACACTGACATTACCTTATACTGACATTACACTGACTTTACCTTATACTGACATTACACTGACATTACCTTATACTCCATTACACTGATATTACCTTATACTGACATTACACTGATATTACCTTATACTGACATTACACTGACATTACCTTATACTGACATTACACTGACATTACCTTATACTGACATTACACTGACATTACCTTATACTCCATTACACTGATATTACCTTATACTGACATTACACTGACATTACCTTATACTGACTTTACACTGACATTACCTTATACTGACATTACACTGACATTACCTTATACTGACATTACACTGACATTACCTTATACTGACATTACACTGACATTACCTTATACTCCATTACACTGATATTACCTTATACTGACATTACACTGACATTACCTTATACTCCATTACACTGATATTACCTTATACTGACATTACACTGACATTACCTTATACTCCATTACACTGATATTACCTTATACTGACATTACACTGACATTACCTTATACTCCATTACACTGATATTACCTTATACTGACATTACACTGACATTATCTTATACTCCATTACACTGATATTACCTTATACTCCATTACACTGATATTACCTTATACTCCATTACACTGATATTACCTTATACTCCATTACACTGATATTACCTTATACTCCATTACACTGATATTACCGTATTCTCCATTACACTGATATTACCTTATACTCCATTACACTGATATTACCTTATACTCCATTACACTGATATTACCTTATACTCCCTTACACTGACATTACCTTATACTTCATTACACTGACATTACCTTATACTTCATTACACGGACATTACCTTTTACTTCATTACACGGACATTACCTTATACTTCATTACACTGACATTACCTTATACTTCATTACACTGACATTACCTTATACTCCATTACACTGACATTACCTTATACTCCATTACACTGACATTACCTTATACTTCATTACACTGACATTACCTTATACTTCATTACACTGAAATTACCTTATACTCCATTACACTGACATTACCTTATACTTCATTACATTGATATTACCTTATACTTCATTACACTGACATTACCTTATACTTCATTACACGGACATTACCTTATACTTCATTACACTGACATTACCTTATACTCCATTACACTGACATTACCTTATACTTCATTACACTGACATTACCTTATACTTCATTACACGGACATTACCTTTTACTTCATTACACGGACATTACCTTATACTTCATTACACTGACATTACCTTATACTCCATTACACTGACATTACCTTATACTTCATTACACTGACATTACCTTATACTTCATTACACTGACATTACCTTATACTTCATTACACTGACATTACCTTATACTTCATTACACTGACATTACCTTATACTCCATTACACTGATATTACCTTATACTTCATTACACTGACATTACCTTATACTTCATTACACTGACATTACCTTATACTCCATTACACTGACATTACCTTATACTCCATTACACTGACATTACCTTATACTTCATTACACTGACATTACCTTATACTTCATTACACTGACATTACCTTATACTCCATTACACTGACATTACCTTATACTTCATTACACTGACATTACCTTATACTTCATTACACGGACATTACCTTTTACTTCATTACACGGACATTACCTTATACTTCATTACACTGACATTACCTTATACTTCATTACACTGACATTACCTTATACTCCATTACACTGACATTACCTTATACTCCATTACACTGACATTACCTTATACTTCATTACACTGACATTACCTTATACTTCATTACACTGAAATTACCTTATACTCCATTACACTGACATTACCTTATACTTCATTACACTGATATTACCTTATACTTCATTACACTGACATTACCTTATACATCATTACACTGACATTACCTTATACTTCATTACACTGACATTACCTTATACTCCATTACACTGATATTACCTTATACTTCATTACACTGACATTACCTTTTACTCCATTACACTGACATTACCTTATACTTCATTACACTGACATTACCTTATGCTTCATTACACTGACATTACCTTATGCTTCATTACACTGAAATTATCTTATACTCCATTACACTGATATTACCTCATACCCCATTACACTGATATTACCTTATACTCCATTACACTGATATTACTTATACTCCATTACACTGATATTACCTTATACTCCATTACACTGACATTACCTTATGCTTCATTACACTGACATTACCTTATACTCCATTACACTGAAATTATCTTATACTCCATTACACTGATATTACCTCATACCCCATTACACTGATATTACATTATACTCCATTACACTGATATTACTTATACTCCATTACACTGATATTACCTTATACTCCATTACACTGACATTACCTTATGCTTCATTACACCGACATTACCTTATACTCCATTACACTGATATTACCTCATACCCCATTACACTGATATTACCTTATAATTACACTATTACCTTATACTCCATTACACTGATATTACCTTATACTCCATTACACTAATATTACCTTATACTCCATTACACTGATATTACCTTATACTCAATTACACTGACATGACTCACTCCATGACATTACGTACTCAAGACCCTGTCATGTATACTAATTCCACTTAACTTTGCCTTGTAACACAGACATTACCTTCTGACAGAGACATTACCTTCTGACACAGACATTACTCTCGCCATTACATAAAATAATAATTACATGATTTCCTAGGCCCTCGTGACCTCTGACCTATCTTCCTCGTGTTTCAGGCGAGTGATAGCATGTAAAATATACCTATCAATAACATTAGTGATACCAGTAAAATATACCTATCAATAACATTAGTGATACCAGTAAAATATACCTATCGATAACATTAGTGATACCAGTAAATATACCTATCAATAACATTAGTGATACCAGTAAAATATACCTATCAATAACATTAGTGATACCAGTAAAATATACCTATCGATAACATTAGTGATACCAGTAAAATATACCTATCAATAACATTAGTGATACCAGTAAAATATACCTATCAATAACATTAGTGATACCAGTAAAATATCAATAACATTAGTGATACAGTAAAACACATCCGTTAATAAGATACGTTTATTATACCAAGGACTTTAAGTGGACTAATGGAAGCTAATGGCGGGATATCGGAATACTTTCAACATCTATTTATCTTAAGTGGTTTGAACGAGCCGTCAACTGACGACAATGGTACTGTAGGGGTTCTCAAAATATGGACTAGTGGTGAGCATGCATTACCTTAAAGAGCGCTTACAAAAACAACAAATTAGGTCATAGTCCCCGAGCCCATACTGAAACTTGACATGGGGGTCATAGACCCCGACCCCTGACAGAAACATCAAATACAGCACACACACACACGTGTGAAGATACGCCCTCGGACCGTGTCAGCTGGCAAACCTCTTGGAAGTAGACCAACCCAAAAACGGCTGTTGTCATTGGCTGACTCACCTGTCGCACCTACCGTTCACCTACCGAGTCCTGCTGGAAGGTAGGCGGGTTGTCAAGTGTTGCCGTGGTTGTAATGAAAGTTGCGGTTGTGGTTGTAGTGGGATGTGACAACTTTTGGAACCGACATTTTGTTGTTTGGTGTGACACTAGACATTGTCATATGTGTTATAATCAAGTGACAAGTTTTTACCAAATAAATACAAATTATCTCAATGTATTTATTGCATTTCTATGTCTAGGTTGACAAAATACACTTTATATTATATAAGTGTGAATACGTGTTTAGCTTTAGACCTATCTGACCAAACCATTTCCAAAGTTCGACTTAAACCTTAAGACTGGCAGTACAAAAACATGGAATTGTACCATATACTCTGACACAACGAAATAAAATTTAACTACGCATCCCCCAAAAGAAACCCTCTTTTTCAAAACAGATAACTTCTTCTCCCCAACCTTGACCCCAACACCGTTAACCTTTAACACCAAATTTTTATGAGCCCCCGTACGGAACAAGACGGCCGATTTGGCAACTAACTTTTTTTTAAGCAATTTTTTTTAACCTTCACGTTGCCAAGTTTCGGATCTGAGAGCAAATGCAAATTTGGGCTAAGCCATAAATCTCCCCGTCAGATCACCGCGTGTCAGTTGCTAAAAGTCGTCTGCTGGTCGGGAATGTGTCCTCACAAACCCTTTGTTTCTCTCGTCCAGGCCTCGGCTGCTAAAGCCACGTTTATGGTGGGCCGCTGGCCGACTTGATACAAACAGCGTATTGTGACTCGTGGTAGGCCCGTACAGTGGATTCCTCGCCTGCTCGGGGTCTAATAATAAAAGTACGAGGGGAACGGTGAGTCAAACAGCTGAACAATCGAAGAAAAAAATTTTGAGGGGGGAAAAAAAAGGGGGGGGGGGGGGGATTCGGATTAATAAGCATTCTTCCCCAATTTTCTTTTTTGTAGTTGCGGGGGGGGGGGGGAGGGGGGGGGGGGGGGGGGGGGGCGGGGGGGGGGGGGGGGGACGGAACCACGAATCTACGCGCAGCTGTAAGTCAAGAAAAAAAAAAGGAAAAAGAAGAAAAGACAAAAGAAGAGAGAAAAAAGAAGGAAAAGGAAGAACATCCCCACATCCTCGAGAAGTTAGTTGACAACTCTTTGGTTTTAAAATAGTACGAAATCTCTGGCTCTGCCAAACTACAGGGACCCTAACATCAATGCGCGCGCGCGCTGAGAGAGCGACAAAGTCTTATCTTGAGTTTGTTTTTTTTTTTTATATTTTTTTTTTTTTTTTTTTATTTTTCCTTTCCAAAATTGGTCAGCAACTAGATACAGGAGAGCGTTGGTTTGCTGATTGACAACGTGGATGTCGTAATGAAATGAACCCCCCCAACCCCCCATTCCCCCTGACCCCATGACTTCGAACCCTGCCCCCCCCCGCCACCCCATGACCCGAGACCCCCCCCCCCCGACCCCCCCCCCCCAGACCGACCCCCACCCCCCCCCAAATTGACCACCCCCCCACGCGAAAACGACCCCACACGCCTGACCTCGACCCCTCCTACAACACTTCCCCCACCCTCCCTGACCCCCCTGACACCCCCCACCCCCCCCACCCCCCCCCCTCACCTGACCCCTCACGACCCCCCCCATACCCCCCCAACCTGACCCCCCCCCACCAACCCCCCCAACCCCCACAGAAACGCCCACCAAACCAACACCTCCCGGCCTAATCACATAGTTATAATAAACATTGATTCCTAGGAAACTGTTATAACTAGGGTCTACACAAGTCATTACTAACAAAATTGCGGGAAAATTATATAAACAGTTAATTTATAAAATCCATAACTAAAATTCTAGATTAATCTTAAAAAAAAAAAAAACAAACAAAATTTTAAAATGCGTTTAAAAAATAAAACAAAAATAAAAACTAAAAGAAAATAAAAAATATTTATAAACAATAAACAATTTAATTTTTTTTTATTTTAAACAAAATTCTTAATAAATATAAATAAAAATTAATTAATTTATTAATTAAATAAAAATAATTTTATATATTTTTTTTTATTTTTTTTTTTTTTTTTTTTTTTTTTTTTTTTTTTTTTTTAATTTTTTTATTTTTTTTTTTTATTTTTTTTTACGTACAAACTTTCTTACTTCATCGCCCCTACTTTCTCTCCAACATCTCCTCTAAAACTAATTCTCAATCCCCGCGTAATACTATCATTTATTTTAAACTTTAAATATGTACGGACCCCGCAGACGTCAACTAAAAAAAATGGCCTTACAGCAACAATCAGCGCAGATTAAATTTAAACATATAACTAGAAAGTTGAGCAAATATGTTGTTTTTTTATTAAGCTAACTGCGGATGGCAAAGTCGAAGATGGTGAAAAAGTTTACTGTGTTCCACTGCCATAAACAATCTCTTTTAAAGGATCAAATACATCGCTGACGTACCACCTTCAGCACAAATCAGATGATCAACACATTGTCATGAAATTTAGTTCAAAATATTCTTAATATTTTCAATGTCCGTGAGAAATGTTCAGTTTTAATGACGTCATAAATTTCTATTTTTGTTTTAAATCGAAATTATCGATTAATTAATCGATAATTTTTCATCAAAAGTTAACGATAAATTAAATTAAACGATAAACAGCTTTAGTTATAACCCAAGATAAAGTGTCACATACACTATGACGTTACAGGCCATTGTTTTGTACACGTTTTCGGCGTAAAATTTGTCATAATACCATACATTTATAACCCCCATAAAAATAAATAAAACAATAACCCCCCCCCCCCCCCACCACCCTTTGTGTAGCTTCTCACGCGCGAGAGAGTGCGAGCGAAACGACCCCTTTCAATTTGTACCACACTCGACACTTTCTAGATGTACAACTACAAATTAAAATCATTTGTCATTGTGACTTAACATATCGCGGGCCCTTAACTATCGCGGGCCGCCGCGATCTGGCGGCCACAATCGTCTAATAAGTACCAATGCGCGAGCGACGCGCGCGCGAACCAATGTAAACCTGAAAATGCTACTGGTGCCAAAGTATCGTAGACATAACCATAGACAAAACGACCCCCTAAACTACATAACATATTGTTTATCATCACACACCCAATCAAAGAGCCAAAGACACAACAGCACAACACAAACACAGAAAATAACTGACCAGACAAAGTGATACATAACAGCAATAACAGCCCCCCCACAACCCACACACAAAACCAAGACAACACAACATCACCACACGCCATCAGCTGATGACCAATCTAACAGATCACCCCCTTCTATCTCCACTCTCCACCCCCGAAAGCCTTCCGAACTATACACAGCTGCCGCCCAGTTGACTCACCTCTTGAATAGATACCACCCGGACGTCGAACCATCAGCCAGTCCACGGTGACCACATCAAGTCCATCCCTCGTCCAGAACATCAGCTGACCACCCTCAAAATCAGAACTAATACGCGCGGAGCGAGTGCGTGTAGACCCCAAATGTCCCCAAAACCGACACCACTAAAACACCCCCCCTTATTCAAGACCGACCAATATCCCACAATTCTAACGCCAGCAAGACAATAACAAAAATGATCGAACAACACGCTCTCAAAATTTCACAAGATTCCACCCCTCGAGATTGGTGGATTACAGACTCTCGTGGATATTTAGGAATTTACGGACAACCCGTTGTATATACTGTCATCTTTTGGCAGTACTGTCAAAACTGTATGCTGTACTGCATATGTAGGCCTGTAACCTGTCATTAAAATAATATATGCTGTAAACTGTCATATGTTTTGCTTTACTGTCATATTTTGGGCTGGCCTCTACAGTCTATGTGGCTGTACTGTCATCGGTTGCTGGAGCTGTCCAAATGTTGGCCGTACTGTTAATCTGTTGCTGTACTCATCGTTGGCTGGTACTGTCAAACGTTGCTGTAACGTCATATGTTGGCTGTACTAGTCATCTGTTGCTGTAAAACATTTATATCCATATGTTGGGCTGTACTTCATCTGTTCGTGTAATGTCATCTGTTGCTTTACGTCATGGGTTGGCTTGTATTACATCTGTTGGCTGACTGTCATCTTGGCGTACTGTCAATGTTAGCGAGCGCGCTCGAGGTCATAATGATTTCTGTACTGTCATATGTTGGCTGTACGCATTATCACTTTTGCTGACTGTCATCATTTTTCATACTGTAATATGTTCGGCTGTATACTGTTTCTTTTGAGCTGTCTATCATATGTATGAAATGTTGTTGGCTGTACTATCATATGTAGTCTGTACTGTGGACATCTGTTGCTGTAATGTCAATGGTTGTCTGTACTGTCATATACAAAAAACGCGGTTGGCTGTTACTGTCATCGGTTTGCTGTACTTTTTACAAGCCAAGCTTTTTACATCAATCCCATAGAGCGGGAAGGGAACTTCAACTCAACCATGAACCTAGTTCGTCATCAATCTTCGTAAACAAGTCGGTCGGAGTGGCGTGAAAAAATAAAACACAGCGAACCCACACAAAAAAAAAAAAAAAAAAAAAAAAAAAAAAGAAAAAAAAAAAAAAAAAATAAAAAAATACAAAATTACCAAAAAATACACACCACTAGTATACCCCACTAATACCCCAGATGCCCATCGTCACACTGTAACTATATGAACATATACTTTTGTCTCCCCAAACACTAAGCATCGATCAAAATTTCAGATCGAGAACATTCCGAACTTATGGTAATAAATTAAATGCATTTTTTAGTTTACTATAAAAAACAATATGTAACAATCGCTAAGTGATTTACCCAAATTTCAAAAACAACCGGGTCACTTGACTTCACGCCAGCCGATCGGTGAACACATCCGTGTTTTAAACTAGGTGTAATTGACTACAGTTTCAGTCTGAAAAAAATGTTTGTCGCCGTTTGACATAATCAATAACTATAATTCTGTCTCAATATATCAGGATTAAAATATAAGTCAAAAACTAACTTTGTATATTATATATAAAAATTACGGGGTGTTTTATTTTTTAAAAACCAATTAGGCGACCCGGGAGTGCGATCTATCTCCTCACCAAACCATAGCTGTTCTACTCCAAAAATGTTGTCTCAAAGACAACTTTCCTTCCGGTTAACTGTTCATTGGGGGGACTAACAAAAAAACCATAAAAAACCATTCTTTTCTGAAACAATAAAACAGCTCCCCGAACAAACATGTCTCCAACGAGCGATTCCAACCCACCCGCCCCCCCACCCACCCCCCCGACCCCCCAACCAAAACCCCCACACAAACAGTCATGAGAACAACAAAAAAACAAACCAGGGTAGGTAATCCTACATAAAAGAGCGAAAGAGCGTAGCGCACTGATCTCCAAAAGGGCGTCTCTCACTACACTGGAAATTCCGCAGTACAAAGGCAAGTACATGAATCCCAGCGCAGTATGTTCTTCGCCATAATCCCATCCTCTAATTACAGGGTCTCCAAACTACGGCTCAGATTCTCCCCCACGAGCCCTTTCATCATATACACCGATATCCGGGCCTGGAGACCTTTTTTAAAAATCCCTAACAACCGCGCGCGCGCGCGAAAATCAAAAAATATGACTAATTTTATAATTTCTTTTAATTTTTAATTACCTATATTTTTATACACCTCAAACAAAACTGTGTTGTAGTTGGTGGCCACCAAAACTGCTGTTTGTCAGTTAATGTTGGCACTAACTACATAAAAAACCATAAAAACAAAAAAAAAACCTTCATAAAAGTTTGGAGACCAAATAAAACCCTGCTCTAATAAAATGACGCGCGCGACTTTTGATTATTTCAAGTGGTTATGTTGTTTGTTTTGTAAATTACTTTTACTATTTTAATATTAATAAATTACAACTTTTTTAAAAAGACATAAATCCCGCTAAATTTGCCTATCATGTACAATCCGAAAATCTTGTTCCACTAATAATTTACTACTAGCCATTTTCCGCACGAAGATCCCATCCCTCGCTTATTTCTGGTCCTAAATCTAAAATACTCCTTCAAAACAGATCTGCCAACAACGTCCGCTCCCCAACCGACACCAACAAAAAACACACAAACCTCGGGAAGTCTCGCCAACACCGCTAACTAATATACACAAAACAAAATTAACCTTCGCGGGTTTTTCCACGAGCGTATTAATTCCGTCAATTGTCGGAGTGGTGAACAACACTAGTGGTGGCTTCACTTTAGCCCATTGAGGAATGCAGTTCTGCCGCCCCTGGTTAGTAGACACACGATGTCCAATTCTAATCTAGCAGGATTAGACGAGGCCTTGCCGAGAATTCCACCACCCGAGTCCCACATCCGAAATGGATTTTCCTGTGCCAACACATCCGAACAAAATCAAAAATCACAAATGCCAACACCACCTCCACATATATATATAACCGA